>JAJTUV010000985.1:600000-789286 GCA_021653895.1 Mastomys natalensis | reverse complement strand
TGGTTTGGGTGTGTAGGAGGCTTAGGTGAGAGCCTAGGTCAGGTGCAATGAAGTTCCAGAAATAGGTAACTTACGAAATAGGAATTGTTTCAAAGTTCCAAAACCTGAGGTCTAGACTGGGGGAGTCAACCTCTTTGATAATGCCATATGACATTGTCATCTATGCATGTGTTGGTATGCTTTCATTGCTATTGGGATGCATGTGGCTTAAGAAATATAGGTTGGACATGTCTGTATAGGAAACTTTATACCCCTCTGATGCCTGTGAGGAAAGGGCTTATCATTCTGTGTCTAGAGGTGTATGACATCCTTGATCTCACTGGGATGCAGCTTTGCACTAATTTCTACCTCCAGGGCCACCTCTACCATATCCTATGGGTGTCTGACTCATCTTCATAAATACTAGCAATCACATTACTCTAGAAACCTCCTTCTAGAGTAGGTCCATCTCAACCTATTTAATCAGCAGCAATCCTATTTCTAAATATGGTCATGTCCCAGGTATAGATGCCGAGGACTTCCATATGTGCTCTTTTGGGTGGAAAGGATATGGTTCAATATAAAACCAATGACAACTGGATTTGGAGACCAGGAACCTCTGTCTGTTTTCCTTCAAATTCCTAAGTCCCTAGGTATCTTTAAATATATTGTTTTGAATGATTCTTCAACTCACTTACAAATCTAAACTGCCAGTTTTCTGTCATCAGCTCTTGCATGTCCAAATGAACTCTGTATTTCTGAAGAGCACATCGTTGGTAAAGCCTCACAGAATAGGATGCAGGCTTCTAGACCAGTGGGGCCAGCATACTGTAGTCATGCTCACAGCATACCTTCAGAAGGGTAGAGAGGAGACTGAAAAGTACCACTGGAAAGCTGTAACACATGCACATGAGGTATGTGAATGATGCTCACTGCAGAAGATTGATCACAATGTGAGATACATAGCATGTATGCCTTCTGGTAAGCAATGGTCATTATTGCTAAAAACAGAGAACTACTATTCTGATAATATAATTCTAATAAAAGATATGCTGGAGAAAGAGAAAAGGAAGTGGTGGCTAAAACATTGTGTACCCTTCAAAGAAGTTGGGAGTACAGACCTCTGTAGGGGAGGAAGGAAACTGGCCACTCAAGGTAACCTTGCTAAGAGAAATGAAGCCAGATTCCATGGTGTTAGATATGAACATTGAAGTGTAAAGATTTCAAGTTCCTGCAGGCTATTATCGCACAGAGAATTGAAAGGAAATAATTACCAGAAAGTGCTATTGTGCAAAGAACAGGAGAGCGCCGGCAACAGCAGGTACTGCCCAGCATTACTCCCCCATACAGCATCTAGCAAGGGCGATAGGAGCTAATCACCATCACCATCTCTCAGCTCACCTCTCACTTTGGAGAGTGGTACCATATGGGTCCAGGTGTGACTGCAGTGAGACCATAGCTTCTGTGTCCCAAGCTCGAAGCTGCATGAGCAGCACCTAGAGCCCTGAGCCTGTGCTGCTCTCTGCTACAGCCAGTGCCACACCCACCAGGTGCTCCTACCAGCCACAGTGTTGTCTCCATCTCTGCCATCGACGGAAGCTACTGTCTGCGAAAACGGCAGACCAGCCTGTGCCTTCATCTGTCGCTGCATCCTGCCTACTGCAGACTCCTTCAGGAGTGCCATATGATTCCGTTTATTTTTAGTCCTTCTCCTGGTCACCTTGCTTAGGGCCTCCGTTCCTTAACCAATAGGGAAAAAACTTGTCAAACAGAGGGGAAAATAGTCATTTTGAAGTGTGCTAATTGGTTTCCAGACATTAGAGCCAGCTCCAGTGTAAGCCGTGATTCAAATGCAAGCATTCATGATGTCATTCATTTCTTTTCATGCATTTATGCACATATGCATGTGGGGTGTGTGTGTGTACTGATGTGCTTATGTGGATGTATATGCATGTGCAAGTGCATGTGTGGAGGACAAAGGTCAACCTCCAGTAGAGTTCCTTGGGTGTCATCTACCTTGTTTTATGAGTCAGGGTCTCTCACTGGCCTGAGCTCACCAAAGAAGCTAAACTTGCTGTCCAGAAAGCCCATGATCTGCCTCTATCTGCCTCTCCAACACTGAATGTAAGTACATCAAGCTATGCCTGACATATTTTAGGTGGGTTAGGTAGGCATTTTTTGTAATTGAACATTTAAGTCCACATGCTTGCAGGTAGAGAGCAACAGAGGCTCAGATGCTGTTCATGCAACTTCAAGCTTGGGACACAGACGCTATTCCCCAGCTTCATGATGTCACCCAAAGTGCCTGTGGTTCACAGTGATGTCTAAAGGCTGGAAAGCACCACTCCTTCTAGAATAACCTTGACCTCTGCTCTGACTTTGAGGTCCTCTAATGGCTCAACTGGTCTTAGATCTCAGGGTCTGAAGCTCATCCCAAGGTCAGGCATGACAGATGAGTGTTCAGCAGCATTTTCCAGGCAAATGTATACTGTATGTAAACCCAGAGAAGACCCGCAGCCTCCTGCCTACCTATCATGACACAATCAGCCTGCTTCAGTCATTTCCTGTGACTCCTACCATCCATCTCCACCCCTGCTTTAGGTTTATTCCTATAGTCGTGATAAAATTCTGTCAAAAGCAGCTTAAGGGGTTAAGGGTTGATTATATTCAATATATAGCTTATAATGGTAGAGAGGTCAAGACAGCAGGAGTTTGAAGCAGCTGGTCACATTACATCACATATAGACAACAGAAGGATGGATGTCTAAAGCACTCAGATCACTTTATATACTCTAGGATTACCTGAAGAGGGTGTGGTCTTGTCCATAGTCAAGATGAGCCTTCCCACATCCATCAATGTAATCAATACCATCCCTCACAAGTCCCTTCTATGGAGTGATTCTAAATTCCAATTCTATCAAATTGACGTTAACACTGATCGTCACTGCTACTTTATGGCTCATGTACCCAGCCAGCACCCTTCAGTGGATTTCCACAAGTCCCAACCACATTGTGGTAGGGTATTGGAATCAGGCAGTAGGTTGTATTGTGAACCATGGAAAACAGAGTAAATGGTAGCAAAAAAAAAAAAAACAAAAACAAAAACAAAAAAACCCACTCAGTGTGGAGAAGGCCCCTGGAGTCACTAAGGAGGGACCCTACCTGGAGATGGAGAAGGAAAGACTCCCAGAGGACAAGAGGATCTGAAAAACATTACAGTTGCCTGTGTAGGCAAAGATACAGGAGAACACTGCTTTTGGAGAGTGAAGGAGGGAGGTGACCTTCTGGGGACACCAACTGAGTCAGTCGGACTGAGAGAACACTAGTGAAGTTATGCAAGGTGGAAACAGACATTTCTCAGGGGCAATTAAATGGCAGAATCGTGTCTGTGCCCAGGCTCTTTGGAAAGGGTTATCTTAGGAGCTGGCACAGAAATGTGGAACTCAGAGGTTCCCAGACACACTGCACACAGTCTTTAGCAGGAAGCAGGAAGCTGGAGCTAATTGTTGTCTTCTCATCACCGTAATTTCTTCTCTGATTTATGGGAATGTTCATGTGCATTATAAAATGTATTAACATATTGAAAAACTCTTGTTAATCACTTCTTAATGATAAGATTTTTAACTTGACTAAATTTTGGTCCAAATGTGTGATCTGAACCATATGAACTTCTTGGGCACTTGTTGAAATTTATTTATGGTAAGGATGTATAGCTGAGTTTTCTGTAGTGCTTAGACAGGATACTAGTGGAGATACCTCTGGAAGCATGGGCCCTGCCATGTTGTATGTGTCAGCTCTCTGTCTGTTCTATTCTTTCACTTTAAACTGTGTCTTATAGTCTTATGATACCTGTCATGTTCTCCACACTCAAGAACCAGCCAAGGTTCCTGCAGTCACCAGACCGTCTGCTAACAAAGGTAATTTCTGAACTGTGAATATTAGCACATACTTTTTAATCCCAGCAGTTGGGAGGTCAAAGCAGGTAGATCTCCATGAGTTCCAGGCCAGTTTGATCAATATAGCAAGTTACACACCAGTCAGGACTACCCTGTCTCAAAAACATAAAACAATAACAGCAAATACCTCATTTCTGAAGCCATAAATAGGTAAATAAATGGTATATATATCCTTTCATTGTTGAGTTGGATCAATGTCTTAGTGTTTCTATTGCTGTGAAGAGACACCGTGACCACAGAAATTCTTATAAAAGAAGTCATTTAATTGTGGTTTACTTATAGTTTGAGAGGTTTAGTCCATTATCAGCATAGTGGGAGGCATGGCAGCATGCAAGCTGACATGCTGCTAGAGAAGAAACTGAGAGTTCTATATCTAGATCCTCAGGCAACAGAAACAGACCCACTGGGCCTGGCTTGAGTCTTTGAAACCAAAGCCCACACCCAATGACATGCTTCCTCGAACAAGGCAACACCTACTCTAACAGGGCCACACCCCCTAATCCTTCTCAAGTGGTGCCACTTTATAATGACCAAGTATTCAAATTTAGGAGCCTATAAATACCATTTCTCATCAAACTACCATCATCAAGGACTCATTGGATCAATGTCAGATAAACCTTGTTAATTGCACACAAGACATTGTAATTCTAGTTTATCCAATGTATTTACATCAAGAAAATTATAACAAAAAGCATGGAGCTCATTTTCTAGTACCCCTCCCCATTTATGTACATATTTTTTTTCTTTAAATTTTCTGAGGTTGTAGGGTTTAAATTTTTCAGTTTAAGCTTTTTTATAACTTTTTAATGGATATATTGCCTGGTGGTTTTTTTTTTTTTTTTTTGACATTTTGTGTTACTTTCCTTTTAATGTTTCTATCCTGTTTTCAACAATCTTCCATAAAATATATATTAATTCTTATTTTTCACATTTTTTCTGGAGCCCTCCAATTGCCATAAAACTTCAAAATGTTTATATTTATGGGGCTGTTTATATATTGGGGCTCATTGTTACTCTTTATTTTTATCTTAAACACATATTTTCTTTGTGTTCACCTTGGCTTTACTTTTATACAAACAAATTTTAATTTTGTAAGATATTTAATTTTATAAGATATTTTTTATTTTAAATTGTGTGTGTTTGTGTGTTGGGTTGATGTGGGGGTCTTCTCTTTGTCTCCCCACAAGGCTAGGGCCTTTTGTGGGGACAAGGTGCAGGAATTTGACTGTGTTCACTTCACACTTGCACCCGGGGTCAAAAGGTAGCCAGGAACCAATTTGTTCTCAGACTGCTGGAAGGCCACAGAAGGGCCAAGATGAAGAGGAGAGGGGGAAGGCTGAGCTCTGGCTGTTTCCTGTAGGGATGAGAGTCTTGGTCATGGCAACTCACTTAGCTGGGTCACAGCTGGCACTTGCTTGCTTGGTTTGCTTGCTGTGCCTCCATGGCTGGAAGCATAGAGAGGTTGTCTACAGGAGATTAGGTGTGGCTTGGTAGTTGAAAACCTTCTCCATGGTTCCCATGGAAGGTCCCAAAGAAGAGAAATAGGCTATGGTCTTAAGATATTTATTGTCATGGCAGAAAATGGATGAAACTATACCCTGGTATTTTTAGGCAGGCCTGAGGTTGAATACCTTTTGCAAGGAGGAGGGTCTGGGAAGGAATGTTTAATTGGCTATGCCCCTCTGGCCTTTAGGTACCTCATTAATATGGAGATCTGTCTTGAGGCTCTGTGGCCTGTAGTCACGCCCTCTACCTGTGGAGGGGCTAGAGGGTGTTGTCCTATGTGCCTGGAGGACCTCACCCTATGGAAATCTTTGGCTTCGTGTCAGGAGCCTGAGTCTGGGAGTGTGGCGAAATGCATGTGATCCCTTGCAGGGAACCCTGCGAGTTCTCTGGCAATTTCCAGGTGCTCTACCAGAAACCATACTGTTCTTTCATGGTCCTACATTTGTGTGTGTGTGTGTGTGTTGTGTGTGTGTGTGTGTGTGTATGTGTGTGTGTAGGCCCTAAAATGGCCTCAGATTCTCTGTTGCTGGAGGTACAGGTTGTTTTGAACCATACTATGTCAGTCCTTGGAAATGAACTCAAGTCCTTTGCAAGAGCTGTATCTGCAATGGCTCTTAACTACTGAGCCATCTCCCTAGTCTCTGAGATTTTTATTTATTTCAATTGCTTATCAAACATTATATTTATTTCTATTAAATATCAGTTCCACATTTAGCAGAAGAGAATTCCAATGAGTTTTCCCATTCCTTATCTGGTATGGAGTAAGTACTTTTAAACTGGTCAACTCTAGTAGGATTACCTATTTCCTCACTCTGTTCACATTACATTTACTCATTCTTTCCATGGATATTTTCAGACTCTCAATATATATCTTCTGAATCATTATTTACTAAAGAATGAAAGTAGACACTATCTCACAGCATATACACACACACACACACAAACACACACACATACACACACACACACACAGAATGGATGCGAGATTCAGTACAACATCTGAAATGATTAACACTGACCTTGGCAAGAAGTTGCTGTATATAATGCAAAGGCTCAGGTAACAAAAGCAGAAACACACAGGTGGGGTGGAGGCAAGATAGGCAACTTCTGCACAGCACAGGGGACAATCTGCAGGGTGAACACGGAAATGATTACAAACTATGCATTTGAAAAAGGCTCAACAGAAAACATAAAGGGACTTTACAACTCAAAATCAATAGCATAGATGAATAGCATGATTCAAAAGCAGTCCATGTTCCTCAACAGGCATTTCTCAAATGAGGACATTGGTCAACACACCTGTGAAAGTGAGCTCAGAATCGCTAATCATCTTGGCATGATGCTGCATACCTGTGAGCCCAGTGCTCAGGAGACTGAGGCAAGGTCATGAGTTTAAGTACTGTCTGAGATAAATAGCAAGATCCTATCTCAAAAACAAAACAAAAACCAAGGAAGCAAAACAAAACACTAAAAAGAAAAAGGAGAGAAAATGTTTGATAATGATAGGGTATGATCTCATGTTTCTTAGTCAGTTCTGTCAGAGATATTAAGGGTATGGGTGAAAGTATATTTTGAGAGTGAAAAGTTGATTTACCTGTTAGGAAAAGCATCATGGAAGATTCTCAAAACAAACAAACAAACAAATCCGTAGGGATATTGGATATGTTTCTTCTACTACAGGAAAAAAATGCCCTGTAGTAAAATGTGCATACCTGTATTCATGGCAGAATCTGATGCAATAACAAAGATGTGGAAAAGTCTGAGTGACCATCAGTGAAGGAATGGATAGAGAAGACATGATATGTGCACATGCATGGGAACATAACTCAGCAGTGGAAAGAGGGATGCCAGTGTATCCAAGGCAACAGGGATGACAATAGAGGGCATTAGGCTAAATGAGATAATCCAGTTAGAAAAAGATAAGTTGTGTATGACTCACTTTATGTGCTCTCTAATAGTAAATGTTGAATGCAGAAAGGTCAAGCAGGAACCTTCAGGGAGGTGTAGGGAGAAGATTGGGAGTCAAGTTATAGGTGGGTATTCAGGTTCCTTGGATCAGATGGTGACTAGATCTTATTTGTGGAGATGGCTTACAGATAATACAGCTCTATCACAGGATTTCAGAAACTTTCACCACAACAGAAGGTAGAGATGCAAGGTAAATGGTATGTTAAACTGTTTACCCAAAGTGACTGTCTTAACATGGAGATTTTATACTTTAAAATGTTCAGTCTTGGTTCGCTTGTTTATTCTCCATGGCCCTTTGTGCCTCACTCATTCATTGTAACAAAATCGTCTTCCTTGGAAAGCGTGTTCTTAAGGACAGCCAGCATTAATGTGAAATGATCCTAAGTGCCTACTTACTTCTGAAAGATTATAGCAGATAGTTACATTGGGTGTTTTGAAAATATTCTTTCACTGTGTTCACAAATCTGATTTTTTGATTCTGGGTTAGAAAAAGACTTTTGTATAACCCTTCTGAGAGATGCCTATGTATCTTACAAGTCCTCAAGTGAAAAAGTATTCACCATGATGGACAATGCCCCCAGTGGTGAGATACTTCAGGGCTGGTGCATTGATGGTGGACACAAAAGCTCATCATCACATTTACAGTTAGAGGAAAGTAAAAGCCTGATACAAAAGATGAAGACATAGGGTTGACGTCTACACCACTTAAGTTCTCATGGTCTGTAAGAATGTTTGGAGCAGAAAGACTGTTCCAACCCTTCTTGTTAAGAGTGAGCACTTGCTCCTACTTGAAGTGAAGATCCTACCCAACACCACTGTGTGTCTGTCTGAGTTTTCTAACACCATCCTCTGGTCCATTAGAAATAAGGTAGGGCATGTTCTAGTCAGCATGGCCTGAGCCTTGCAAGAACTAGCCAGAATGTGCTGGTGCAGGAGAGGGGTGGTCAGAGCAGAGTGTGAATGACTGCATTCTAAGGATGCTTGTTAAAGGGAGCCTGGTTAAGATCTACACAAAGGAAAGTTAAATAATCTGGAAAGAGTTGGAGATATAAGACTGAGCCTCAGGAGATGAGATGGGATACAATTATTAGGACAACCCTTAGAAAAAAGGGCAACTCAGTAGTTTATGCTAAATGAGTTAGAATATAAATGAAATAGTAATGAGTTAATAGGAAATGAAAAGACTGAGTGACTCAGAAGTGGACACGGTAAGAAGGATGTGTTATGCAAAGTCAGAGAACCCATGACATAGATGGTTATGGCCATCATGAAGGGCTGGCACAGTCACTATCTACTAAACAATAAGGGACGTGTGGAAGAGGGGCACCAGTCTCATAAATGCTCTCTAGAATTGTTGTTCTCTACAGACCAGACTGAATATGGAGGAGATGATTACAGAATTAGGCTCACTAAAACCATGCCGATGACAGAGCTCTGTAAAAATAGAGGCCAGATGTCAGAGCGTCAAGATCAGAAACCAGGTGGATGCAATTATCATCAAGACTAGGAAGGTTAGAGTGGCAGCCAACAGACCTGACCTTCAGTATTACGAAGATGCAGAATAGGACACAGTTCCCCCAGGGAACAAAATAGATAGAAGTCTATCAAGCCACTTATCACCTGCACACATCATAAGAAGAAACTGAGGGTGCAAGATCTGGAAGCTGAGAGCAATAGTCCCCTTAGACAGCTTGCAGAAATGAGCTAAGCTTTGGATTCAAGATCTATTAATTGAAGAAGAGAACATGTTCTGAAGAGGAACGGTCAAGAAGTACCAAAGCAAAGCTATCTTGGTAGTAATTCCCCACATCTTTCAAAGGTAAGCAGGTCAGTCATTTTCTTGCATCAAACTATATTAGGAAAGAGGGAAGTAAATCCAAAATTACTGAGTTGTTCAAAACTACTTGGATTTCTCTCTCTTCTGGTAAGAGTTAAGACAGAAGAGGTCAGGTGACACATAGACACCCAATCCATGGCGGCCTGCAAGTAAACCAATGTGTCTGAAAATGCACGAAAATATCATTATTTTAAGTCCTCCTATATAGGAAGACACTGAATGGCTAGTGCAATGCCCACCTCCATGCTGTCTGTCATGTGGTATCAGAAGAAAGGAGCATATGCAAACTCTGAAACGGTACCCTGTACATCCTAACCCATCGTAAATAAAGTGTCTCATCCCAGGATGTCAGAAACATGACTGCAGTCCAACAGCTGCCACAACTGCTGGGTGGTCCTACTGTGTTTCTCAGTCTCTCGAGACCAAAGAATGATATAAGAGGATATGAGGAGGCAACAATAACACAGAGCAACCTGACTGTGACCTCATCAATAAAGAGTCCTTTAGAGCTAGAGAGATGACTCAGTGGTTATGAGCAATGGCCACTATTGCAGAGGATCTGGGCTTAATTCCTAGTACCCATGTGGCAGCTCGAAACTATCTAGAGCTCCATTTCCAGGGATCTGATACCTCTTCTGGCTTCCACAAGCATTGCATGCACATGCAGCACAAGACACAAATGTGAGGAAAACTCATACACATAAAATAAAGATTCAGAAAAAATAAAATGGCCATTGACTCAGCCATCTATCAGGAAGTAGATTAATGTTTTGTTCTACTTCATCCTGCTGTAATAAAACACTTGAGGCAGGGAAATATATGATTAACAGAAATGCATCTGCTCACAGTTCTGACTTCATGACTTGGGGACCAGCATTTGGCAAAGGTCACTATATGGCAAGCAGAATGTCATGAAAGAGACAAACTTCCCCAACTCACCCATGAAGATAGAGCACACATAACTAAATCACCTCTTTCATATCTTGCGTCTCTCGAAACTACCACAAAAGCCATGACATTTCGGTGCTGGATGTAGAATTGCATTTCAACCACAGCAGTAAGAAAGAATGCTTGCAAAGATGGTGAATAGTAGCAGACATTTCAATTTCTCTTGAGCTACATTGTGTTTTCTACCCTCTGTCAGAAAGCGATTTGAAGAGATCTAGGTTGTTGACATCATACCTATCAACTCTGTGCTGTTGTTCATGGGGCTAGTAAGAGACACTGTTATCATTCATTCATACTCCAGAACATAGTAGGCATGCTCTCTGAAAAATCAGGAGTCTGTTGCATCTTAACTATTCACCACATTTGGCAGAATGTCCTGCTTAGGAAGTGCTTGTCTGTACTCAAGAATATCACCTGTTCTGTAGTCTGGATGGTATAACCAACGCCTCCCATTTTGATTGAGAGAGTCTGTTAAGTGTATTGTAAATTAACTTTAAGCTCAAAAGCACATGACAGTTTGTTAATGCAATGTATATTACACCATCTCAGATATTATCCCTGGAAATCTGAAAGAATTTTAGCTTTGAGAGAACCCTAAGCAGGAAATGGAATTGCAGAGGCTACAGGATGCAGTGCACTCAATACTTGAATTGCTAGGTCCTCGTGAAGATATAGTCAAGTGATTAGCAATGAAGCTGTGTGCTGGAAGCTCTCATCCTGTGGGCTTCATTGTTAGCACCATTAGAGGTCTGATATGAGGTCATTTCTTCTGCAGTGGAGAATTATCACCTTTAGAAAAGTAACTCCTGCCATGCAACAAAGATAGTGGATATTGTCTCATGTCCCCAAACTGAACAGTCTGCTTCCCATCATAGCTAAGATACCTTATGAACAGCATGGCCTTAGTATGGTGGCTTGGTTTTCTCAGAATGACTGGCTGCAAGTGGAGCTGTGATTACACTAAGTTGTATGGGCAAGTGGCCTTGATCCCACATCATCTATCAGTATTTATAGGAGCTGACAGAAAAAGAGAAAGATTAGTCTCAAAGAGACACATAGATGAGTACCCGTGTACTGTGGGAGCAAGAGGACATGGATGCAGTCACATCACACAATTGTGCATGTGTATAGCCTTCTGTGGTGATGATGATCCTGGCCCAGGGTGAATGACACTCAACTTCAGGTCATATACCTTATTTGTCATGTCAGTGGACAGTGGAGTGAAGTCCACAAGACGAGGGCTTCCAGCTTCATTGCTAATCTCTTGACTCTATCTTCAGCAGAACCTGGCAATTCAAGTCTTAAATGCATGACACCCTGGGGTCTCTGCAGTTCCATTTCTTGCTTAGGATTCTCTTAGAGCTAGAATCCTTTCATATTTCTGTGTATAATGGCCAAGATGGTGTAATGTACATGTCATGTGCTATTTGAGCTCAAAGTTAATTTACCATATACTTAACAGACTCTCTCATTCAAAATGGGAAGTTTGGCTATGATTAGACCACCCAGACTGTAAAGAATAGGTGATACTCTTGAGTATGGGCAAGTACTTCCTAATTGTGTTACAGTCTAATATACACTAAAGAAAAATACAGAGTCTAATATACAGTAAGAAAGAAGCACAACACATGAGCAAATAGGGGGAAAAATCACTGTCATTGTCCATTCTCTGCAAAAGCTTCTGAAGATGGTGTGATAGGTAGGATGAAGAGACCATAGTGATAAAAATACAAGCTTCCACACCCAAGGGCAAGGTCCTCCATGAACCAAAGCTAATCTATCCATGCACAATGCTGACTGTCCACCTTCCTCTAGACATTGATTCTACATCTCAATATGCCATTATTTCTTGAGATCAACAAGACAGTGCATTGCTGTCCAGTTGACTATCTAAGCCTCCTTTTTCTCTATAAGGATATGTTCACAGTTGTCTACTCAACATATATAGAACAAAGGCTCACTTTGCCCTACAGTCTATTGATTACAATTGACAACCTATTGGCTCCATTGCATAGGGGTCTATAATAAGACATCATATCACAAAAAGGCATGCACATAGATCAAGACTGATCACCTCAATGTCCTATCTAGGTTTACAAATACTAGAGCTATGACCTTTCCTGTGGGTGTCTTTCAGTGCATTTCATCTAGACATGCATGTAAAAGCAAAGCTATGAGTTATGGTGCACACATCTCCATGATGTAATTGCATAATGATGAACTGCTTGTCAAAGTTGCCTACATGCTTACCAGCATAGTATGAGTGCTTTAGTTGACCCAAATTTTTCCCAAAGGAGCAGAATGTCTAAATATTAAAGGATCTTAATTACTCAAGAAAAAAGTTCTATTTTCTAACATTGTTATTTTAAACATTGTTATTTTAAAACAGCCTTTATAATAGCTTTAAGACAAAAGCTTCCTGATATTCTAATTTAAGCAGGAGATACAATAACCATACACATAAGGGCCTGACTCTAATCACAGCTATGCTGTGCCTTTGTCTTGCCTTGCAGATGCCCCACTCTGCACTCTCAAGTGGCTATTTTCTGTGGCTTTCAGAACTTGATGAAGAAATCCCCTAACTTCCAGAGCCTTTCTAGCCCTGACCTTTGAATTAAGGTTCACAGGGACATATCCATGCAACTCAAGACTTTATCATCCATGACTAATGAGGCCTTCTAAGAGAAGAGTTCAAAATTTTCTAACTTCTGATTTTCTAAGATTTCCTGTAATCTGTCACTGAAATGGCAACCAGCTTTACTTCATTTTTGATCTTCTACTCTTGTTGTTTCCTCAGATGCAGATAAGAGGAAGTGGATTCAGAACCATGAGGCATAGAATGTACTCAATCAGTCTACCATACTGAATAAACACCCCAAATACCCTGTAACATATCCAATACATATTACTACCTCCATACACACAACCCATATAAACTCATGAATCCTCAGCTCCTTCCATCCCATGAAGATACCTTATAAACACACACTCATATACACTGCAAACACACTTCCCCTACATACCCCGTTTACATGAGTGTCCTCACACACCAAACCCCTATCTCAAAGAGCAACATAATTTAAGGGCCGCCTTATACCTAGTCAGTTATTTCCCATTTTAAATGAGAGGGGATTTCTTCTTGATCATTGTCATCTCTGACTGATTAAAAGCAGACACAATTTGAACAGTCTGATTGATGTGTTTTGAACTGACTAAACCAAAACAATTTTTGGAAAAAAAGTAAACCTTTCATTTAAAAAGGCAGCATAGATTAGGGATATTCATTTGTATTTTTAAATGCTACCTACCTGAGTCAACTTGGATCAGGCACTATTTTCTGGAGTCCATTGTCATGGACCTAAAGTCCCCTAGATGAACTATTCAGTGCTGATGGCATTAGCATGTATAAACTAGGTTATGGTTATTGGGATGACGGATGTCGAATTCAAAGACTAAAATTCATCAAAATAGAACATATACCCAGACTTTCCAAGGTTGATAGTTAATGTGTTATTTTGTACTTCCTGTAAACACTTCCCAGCAATAACAGCACCAGTCTTAGTGGTCCCAATGATATGTGTGTTATGTTCACCTCAGACTCTTCCCAGTATGAGAAGTTCTTATGTACTGTGGGTGATTGTTCTTAGGTATTATGGGTGACTTGACGTCATTGTGTTGTCATGTGGTGCACACAGCAAGGGTCTTTCCTCAGTACCTGTCACTCTTTGGACCGATGAATACATCAAAGAGACCTCACTTCTCATATGAGATTACTGCTGTGTAGCTAACAGGCTCAGAGAGTGAACAAGTGAATAGCTGCATCTCGTTTGTAATATTGTCTTGTATCTTGAATAGTAAAACAAAAGGAAAAAAAGCTGGAGAGACACTCAGTGGTTGAATGATGCTTGCTGGTCTTTCTGATGTTTGATTCTCAGCATCTATGTCAGGAGGCTCACAACCACCACTAACTCCCTGCTCCTGGGTATCCAAAATGCTACTCTGGACTCTACAGTGTCTTTACCCATATGCACAGACCTACATACATACACATCATTAAAATCTAAAGGTAAAATATCTAAAAAGGAGGAAGTTCCTATATTTAAAAAATGAGACAAGTGTTCATAGAATGTTTGGGGTTTGTTTACCTAAGGCTGGGTATTGAGTGGCCTCTCAGAAGATACAGGATTGCTCCTGGTGAAAGGTCCTTTTCATGATGACAGGGAAAGGAATTCTGATTGGTGTGTGGGAAATACTCCTGATTAATGCTGGGGCTAATTAAGATTGGCTCTAATCTTAATTAGCCCCAGATCATATTTTTGGATAAGGAGAAATCACAAGAAATAATGATTTAGCTTATACAACAATGTGCTTGTTTTGCTTAATATATTAATAAAGAAGGTCTGTGTACCATGAGCTATAACCAATAAAGTTATAAAAGTCTTGCTACCAATATCAAATAACTAACATAGTTTTCTTTCATTGAAACCAGCCTGAGAAACTCCCTGAACTAATGCTGACTTCTGTTTCCTCTCCAAACAAATTCATGTAAGATCCTACATTTTCTTAACGGTACATCTTTGGAGCATTAGATTCAAAGAATTTTAAAGAAGAATATAGAACTATGAATTTGTGAAAGGCCTGAATGAACCACGTTGAACTGTTCTTTTCTGTGTTTGTTTTCCTACTGTGGACACTGCAGAACTTTTATAATACCTGATAGTTTGAAAATCCAGCAACAGACATAGTTTCAAGAATTTTCAAACTTTTACTGGAGACAGAAACACTGGTCTTTGTTATAGACATATTTTGGGAAACAGTGGTATATATCTTCTTTCTATCTTCTTCCCAAATTCACACTAGCTTAAATAGAGGCAGCATGGTATCAGGAGATAATCTCAAACCAAAAGAAGCCCCTCTGAGACTTGTCTTCATTCACATGAAACTCACAAGGTACAAATGAATGCCCTGGCTCAAAGTTCACAGTATAACCAAGTGGGATGATTAAATAGTATTAGTGGTATTAAAATATCCAAGATAAAATTTGGAAGCAACCTGTACCACCAGTGCATTTTTGTTTATTCACGGGTCCTCAGGCCAGCCAGACAAGTTCTCACCAATGGGGCAACTATATTGAGTAGAAATATCCTTGACCTCTTAGCAAGTGTACATCGTGAACAAAGGAATACAGCAAAGAAGACAGAAAACAGCATGATTCTTAGTAGTGGCCCATGGGAGGAAACATGAAGAGAAAGAGATGAGAGTGATGGAATAAGAGGCTCTTATATGACTTCTCTGGGAACACCAAATGAGGAATTCATATTTTGTGAGTCTTAGAATGTTAAGAGTCAATCCCACAGCTACAAGAGTCAAACAAACTCACATGTGTCAAGACCAAGTAGTGTCCAGGTATCAAACACAAAAAACATAAGCAAGAGAAAAATCAAATGAAGTTCAGCTTCAGATACAAAACTGAAAAAATATTAGTTTTTATAATGGCTTTATTGGTGATGCATTATCATGAACAATGCCCCAAACAAAGGGACTGAGGTAAGGCAGAAAACTCAAATCAACATTTTTATTTAAATAATTTCCTTTTCGCTTACAGGATTTAAAGTACTGGATAGATTCTCTGTTTAATGAGACTACCACCACCATATAACATCAACAACTACCAAACTTATTATTATCAACACCATCATCAATAAAAGCAGTTTAAGCATCTGGAGCATTGTCAACAACAACCAGCACCTCAGACGCAGCTCACCCATTCCCTTGCCACCAGGGTCAGCTCTACTATGTTGCCCAAGTGAGGTAACAGGACCTGCTCACCAGAGTGCTGCAGCTAGCAAGGGGCCAGCTCTGCACAACCCTTGGACATCAACATGGTTCCAGGTGGCTACCCAGACCAGGGACATCTGCATGCCCTTTGGTGGTAACATGGGCCATGGATATCAAAACAGACCTCTGCTACTATAGGGTGATGGTCCCAGGAGTCTTCATTAGCAGCACAGCCCCAGATCTTGCTATGGCCTCAGGTGGCAGTGCAGGCTACTCACATCAGGCTGTTCCTCACCACCCTCTCATCTCCAGTTCTGCCTCTACTCATAGTACTCAAACCATTCTGCTTCTCTTTCTCTTTCTCCCTCATCTCTTCACCATATTCTTGCATATAATAGTAGCACCCAAGGTGGGCAGACCATACAGATGGGCCTTTAGGTGGCTTCCAACCAGCCATACTGTGGCTTTCTTTGTGTAGTTGTGGCTTTCACAGAACTTACTATGTAGACCAGACTGGCCTTAAATTTAGGAATCTTCCTGTCTCTGCCTGCTAAGTGCTGAGATTAAAGGCACACACTCCCCCCTTGCCTACCAACAGTTTCTCTCTTAAGTTGCTTTTCTCAGGTATTTTATCACAGCAACAGGAAAGAAAATCAGACAACTGACAGCATCTAACATCATCAACATTGCCACCAAAAACAACCTCATCAATAGCAGCAGAAGCAGCACCCTTATCACTGCCAATGTCATTATCACCAATGTCATATTCACCCAATATCGCCACCACCATCCTTACTCTCAGTAAGACCGTCACCTCTGGTGTCATCACTACCAATGTTAGCACAACCACCATCATCACCAGAAATGATAGCACAACCAACATCATCACCACCATTACCATTAGCATTATCAACCACAACCACCAATAGCATGAATAACCTAGTCATCAACAAAGCAATGCAATCAGTCACAAGATCATCATAACAAAGCAATGTATCACCAACACAAGAGTCAACATCAACATCAACAACCAACATCATCAGCCATAAAACAGTATAGTCAACAAACCATCAACAACATAATCAGAAAAATAATGCAACATAAACTTATATATATAGGGCCAACTTTGTCACGTCAAAAGTTATATTCACAAGCATTGACTTTTCAATCTGAACAAGTGAAGACAATGGCCTGAATAAGACTGTTTTCAAACCAAATTACTCAAGAAATTCTTTTAAATTCAGTGATGACATAAAAGTATGATCCATGGAAGAATATAAAATAGAGTTTCATTAAAATTAAAACTTCTGCTCTGTAAAAATAAATCTTATCAGAAACATAGAAAGACAAGTTACACTTGGAGAAATGTCCTAGAATGCTACTCTGTTGCTGTGATAAAACAGTGACAATGCAACTTAGGGATAATAAGGGTTCATTTGGCCTATAGGTCAAGGTCCATGATCAAAGGAAGCCAGGGTGGGAACTGAAAGCAGTAACCTGGAACCAGAGGCTGAAGTAGAGACCATGGGAAGGTACTGCTTATTGGTTTGCTTCCTCTAGCTTGCTCAGCAACCTTTGTTATACAGACAAGACCCACCTGCTCTGGGGTGCTGGTACTGCCCATGATTATATCAATTAGCAATTTAAAAAATGCCCCACAGACAAATATGGTGAAGGCAATCTCTCAATTGAAGATTCCTTGTCCCAGGTGACTCTTGGTGTTAAGCAACAAAAACTAACCAGCATAGGGAGAAAAATCTTAGCAAAAATATATATGATTATATACTAGTATCTAAGATATGCAAATAGCACATACAACTCAACAGACAGAATGCATACCAAGCTAATAAAAAGTATCCCCAATGTCTAAACAGATGTCTGAGTAGAGAAAGTGCACAGATGGTGAAAATGTGCGTGAATAGACAGCACATTGGAGAATTTCAGATCAGAGCAGCAGTGAGAAGCTACAGAACACCCGTAAGAATGGTTCAGATCCAGAACTCTGGCCCAAGCATAAAGCAGCCACAAGTCTCACTCACGCTGGTGGGAATGCACAATGTTACAACCATGTTGGCAGACTTGTCATTTTGTCATCTTATGATGAGTATTCTCACTCCAAGATCTAGGAACCATCTTCCTTAGTATTTCCCCCAAGTGAACTGTAAACATAGATCCACAACAAAGGACATGTATGAGTGTTTGTATCAGTTTTGCTATAGTTGCCAAGGCTTGGCAGCATCTAAGATACCCTTCTGTAAATAAATGGATCAAGATATGATGGTCAAAGCTGGCAATGGGGTTAGAGAGAAATGAGCTGTTAAGGCAAGGAACAGACACCATTACTATTGTATTCTGATGTGAGAAGCACTCTGACCAAAAGCAAATAAAGGAGCCAAGGGAATATTTCAACTTACAAGTTACAGTTCACCATGGAAGGAAGCCAGAGCAGAAACTCAAGTAGGAATTTGAAGCAGAAGCTATGGAATAATGCTACTGGTTCTCTCACAGACCAGTGTTCAGCTAGCTTTTTTATACAGCCCAGGATCACCTGGAATGCTGGTGCTCACAGTGGGCTGGCCCCTCCTCCATCACTTAACTATCGAGACAGTCTTCCACAGACCTGCTCACAAGCCAATCTAATCTGGACAATTCCTCCATTGGGATTTCCTTCTCAGGTGACAGGTAAAGCTTTAAGGAGAGGAATGGGGGAACAATATGGGTATATTGATAAGAGAAAAAGAACTATCTGAAAGGATTTCAGACTGTCTGTATGTTGCCACTCTATGACCTTATATAAAAGACAAAACTGGGGTCAGTTAAAAACATCGGTGATTATGAAGAAATGGAATCAGGGAAGATGAGTGGGTGGGGCGTGGTAGGGTTTTAGGGCTGTAGCCATTTGCCAAAAGCTATAGACATTAAAACACAAAGATTAAACTCTAATACAAGCTATGGACTTAATAATATTTCAATGTTAGTTTCTCAGCTGGAATAATGCTCCACAGTAATTCATGTTAATAATAGTGGGACTATGGAATGGAATGGGGGGAAAGTGACAACTCCACTTTCTAGTCAATTTTTCTTTAAATCTAAAACTGCTCTAAAAATAAAGTTATTAATTAAAAATAAATAGCACATTCAGGATGTCAAAACGACCCTATTAATTTCCTCACATACCAGAATGTTAGAGTTAGAAGCAATGTTTCAAAATCATACCACGGCTTTCTAATCCTCTGATTCTCTTGCACACAATACACAAGGAAAAAAGTAACAAAGACATTCACTCTCCAAAGGTTTAATGACTTTATCATATGTCAGCTGTAGGAATGGTTCTGCTGACAGTTTCATACATGACGTGATTTTGTTGCTGGCTGTATGAAGAACAGACATACTATGGGTTTAAGTAAAGTCCCTACCCCTGTCCTTTGAGAAATGATACCTAAAGAGAGTCTTCTACCACCATCTGCAAAGGGGTCCTTACGACTGCTATTTCTGGAAGCTTCTGATATGCCTCATCTTGCCTTCTCCCATTGCATGCTCTTATTGTATGTTTGGGGTCACACAGCTCTCCAAGTCCATTTGTTGCTTCCCTGTCCTACAGAGAAATTCTTGGTTCCCCAAAGGTTGATTTGAACATGAATCGTGCATCCTCCTCTGGTGAACACCTATTCTCACCTTTGCTCTGCTATGGTTCATGACTTCAGAAACCTGAACAGTTCCTGTCTTCTTTATCCTCCCATGACTGTGTTCCTTTTCACTGTGGGTAATGATAGTAATCTCCTTGTGTGACCTGGCCCTCCATTCATCCTTCACCAGGCCCATTTTCTTGATTCTCTAGCCCTGTTCCCAGCTCCTTCAGCAGAGGTCCCTCTCAGCACTTACTGAGACTCATAGACAGCATTCGTTACCATCATGTCCAAGATCATCCTAAGACTACTATAACACAATGCTCCCCAAAACTGGAGCTTTGTTATGCTTGCTAATTTGCAATCACTCCTGCAGTTCTAGACAGTCCTGACTTAGGCCTTTCCAACATATAACTTTTGGGGGTTAAGACAATACAAAACCATACATATTCATCAGAAACCATCCTTCAAATTTTGAACTTCAATGTTTTTCTGGGCTGGGAAATGCTGTACTGCCTTCTCTCAGGTTGCTCACAATGGCAGCAAGCCGGGGCTCCCAGTCAGTCCTCTGTTCCTGAGTGTGAACATCTGACACTGCAGAGGTCTGTGAAGTTTAGTGGCTCAGGTGTATCATACCTATTTATGCTGTTGATGGTTCACTTCCTTTGGGCTTCTCAGAGTGTGACCTCATCAGAAATTGAGAAGTATCTCCATCCCCATGATAAGTTTCCTGGAAGAATGCTTCCATTTCTGCCCCTCATGATATTTCCAAGCAATTGATAGTACTTGTTAGCTCCTGAATCTACCTACTACTACCTGATTCATAGCCCCTCAACTCTCAGATAGATGTACAGATGCCCACCATTTTCTGTACTTCAGCCTTGATTCTTTGTCCATGTTCTCCACATCCCACATGCATACCATCCTGTGAAATTCTTCTTTTAAATGCTTACTGGTTCCTCTCTACCCCCAGGATTTATTCTAACTTCTTTAGAAAATTATAATAACCTTTCCATGGCTCACTCTCTGCCTGTCTGTGTGACCTATCGGGATAGATGAGATTTTTTTATTGGATATTTTATTTATTTACAATACAGATGCCATCCCCTTTCCCAATTTCCCCTCCCTAGAACCCTCTATCCTATACCCCCTCTTCCTTTATGCTTTTATACCATTTTGATTACATGCATGTATGAAGGTCAGTTCTAGGTTGAGAGTCTAGCAATATAATACATTCAAATAGTCAAGGAACATGAGATGCAATAAACACAAGTAGTCAAAGAAAAAGCAAAGTGTTACAATTATGTGAACACTCCCATGATCACTGTTTCTAAAGGCTTATCAGGATGACCAAAGTATCTGAGTCTATTTCCCTGTCCTAGCCCAAGGTCATTTTCATCTCTAAAGCCTACTTCCTTATTCTAGCCTAAAATTTCGATTCCTGTCTGGAATTACTTCTTTGTTCTAGCCTAATATTCAGATTCCTGCCTGAGATTACTTCTTTGTTATAGACAAAGATTTAGATTCCTACCTGAAAATATTTATTTGTTCTAGCCTAATATCAAATTCCTGCCTTAAGCCTACTTCCTTGTCCTTGGCCAATGTCATATCCTGCCAAGTAGCCCGTTTCCTTGTCCTTTGCTCATGTCAGATTCTTGCTAAGCAGCCCCAAAGGCTCTCCACCTCTCCCCCTTTTCTATTTCATTAACAAGACTGAGCCTGTCTTAGGTCATTCTGACAAGAATGTCTTCCTTACCCGTCATGGAATATGCATATCAAAAGCAATGTACTTATGTCTTAGGTTGGTAAGGCTCTGTGCAAAATCTTACCCATCCTTGGCTTGCCAGCCTGTTAAATTAATAACTCTGTCTGGGGGTTCATTATCAGTTTCAAGTCATGTATTTTGGCTGCCAGCCTGTTGATATAGTTAGAGACAAGCTTTAACACGATGTACAGGAATAAAAGTATTCCCAGAACAAGAAGGACTAGCCTGATCAAACTATATATGCCATTCTGAGGTTTGACCAAAATGGAAATACTGAACTCAGGCCATGGATAATTTTATCAGCATTATCTGCAGCAGATAGATGAGATTTAAATAGGCAGCACACATCAAATACAAATAAGACCCTTTAGAAACTGACTAAGTAATGAAATCAGACCAGAGATCTGCAGATGACTCTGGGCTCCAGTGTTCAGGGACATGTCAGACATCATGGCATGATAAAGACATAATACATCCACCCTGCACTACTTGCCAAAATGGAAGAAAGACTTACCCTTTATAGCGATGTGCTAAAATAGTCGCCTTTAGCCTACATTGGCTATGGCATGAAGGAGACTATCAACAGATAGATACCTAAGGATTTACAGGAGGTGGTGAGTTCTCAGGCCGATGTCCAGAGAATCAAAAGAAGACTGGAGGCTTAGTAGCATGCTCTGCAGAAAGTATATAAATGATGCCCTCAGAGGACAGTTTGTGAGAGACTCCAGGCCCCAGGTCTACCCACTAAAGGAGTGTGTGACAGAAGAGGATAGAACACATGGGGTATGTTGCCTGCAACCTTCCACTGAAGCAGTCAGCAATAGAGATGATAAAGAATATGAGTTATCCATCTCCTATGGCATCTACTCAGAGTCCATAGCAGGCGTTCAATGATACTCTGCAGAATGAGATGCAATGCACTTAGGTTTGAGCCTTCATCTCCTTCCATGGTCTCCAGGTACGATTCCCTCACTGGCTTTCCTTCCACCAATTCTGCTCAAGCCCTCCACTCTCAGAACTTCCTTCCTAGTCAGAGAATTGCATCTCCCTTTCAGTCTGAGCTGACACATGCCTGCTGTTGAAAGCCCCCCACTTCCATTCTAGATGCCTGCATGGCAGGCAGTGGAACCTGGTAGACACTGGAACCAAGTGTTGTTTTGCCTACAAACCTCTTCAGTGGCTTTAGAACTAAGACTATTGAATCTTAGTTATCCCCCTCACACTCACTGATGGCCAGTCCTTTTAACACTGAGACTACATTAGATGTTCTGAGGGAGTTTGAAGGGAAGGTTTTCAATCAGAAGGCTGAAGCAAGCACCAAGTTCTGCATTTACTAACTACATATGCCACTTGATACAAAATCCAACACAAATTTTTATCTCATACCACAAGTTGGGAACTTATACACAGATAATGTTTAGGTTGCTTTCTTGACATCTCCTTGGGTCCCTTCTGTTTCAACTATCAGCATCAGTCTGTAATCCTGGTGAGGATTACCACAAGGCCAGTGACAAGATTTCCTGCATCCTTCTCAACTGGGAGAAAGAACAGTCTACACAGGGCCCCAACTATTCTGGGATGCCTAGATGGTACCTGTGATGGTTTGTATATGCTCGCAAAGGGAAGGTGTGGCCCTTTGGAGAAGGTGTGGCCTTGTTAGAGTAGATGTGTCACTGTGGGTGTGGGCTTTAAGACCCTCATTATAGTACCTGAAAGTCAGTATTCTGCTAGCAGTCTCCAGATGAAGATGTAGAACTCTCAGCTCTTCCTGTACCATGCCTGCCTAGATGCTGCCATGTTCCCACCTTGATGATAATAGACTGAACCTCTGAACCTGTAAGCCAGCTCCAATTAAATGTTGTCCTATATAAGACTTCCCTTGGTCATGGTGTCTATTCACATCAGTAAAACCCTAACTAAGACAGTACCACATCTGCTCTATGATGTGGGAAGCAGAAGCATGGTGGTATGGAGCTGATCAGAGCTTATGTCAGGTGAAGGAAACTGTCCTGAGGCCTGGGCTACACAAGAGGGGTACCTGAATCAATTCTGGGAATCTTTGGCTTTCAGTTAGGTTTCCTTTCATCTGCATATTCAAAGACTAGAACCACAGGAGCATAGCTAATGCACAGGCTGACTTCTGTAAGGAGCCCACAGAGAAAAAACCCAACCCCGGTGGTGTGGCTCACCATGCATCCCACTGGGTGTGGCTCACTGTGCATCCCACTGGGTGTGGCTCACCATGCATCCCATGCTCAGACTTTCCATGTTTCCATCATGGTTATGGACACAGGTTGTGTGCTGCTCCTCACATATCATCTTTAGAGTTGAGAATGGCAGAGATGTGACAGTCACCCATATATGAACACCATTTATGTCAAAGAACCACATTGAGTCAAGGGGTGACCTAACTAAAGGAAAGCCAGTAGCAGAAATGAACAGGCTTGTTCTCATTGACCCCGCTGACCTGGCCACATATGATAAAGCTGCAATTCTTCTTATTGCAGGAAAACCGATTTCATTTTTGGGGAAGTTTGCCTGTGGCAATTTCAAAATAAAATCTTGCATTTTTTCCCACAGAAAACTAATCAAAAAGTAATACCCATAACTCTCTTATTTCCATCTTTGGGGGAAAGAAACTACGAGAGATCCTTGATCCATGCTAGAAGGAGGAAATTTAAACATTTCAATCAGGTTGGATGCATTTATATGTAAACTTTGTGCCTGGTGTGAAGAGTGAGGCAAACACAAGTAAGAAGAAGAAGATGGAGCCATCATCAGCGATATGCTGACTTTCAGCATCTTACACATGCCAGAGTTCAGGTTCATTTCATTAAGGAAATCCCAGTCCTTCTCAGTGCTTCTGCAAGTCTTGTAGCAGGAAGAAACTATCTCTTTTTTATCTGGCTATTTTTCTGCCTCAACTGGACTCTACCTGCTTCATGAGATTCTGTCTTGGTTTTATGAACACACATAATCACAAACACAATAGAATGCTTACACTCACATTAAGCCTACATGAATTTATGTACCACCACCACCCCATCAAGCTTTATACCATATATGTGTCAACAAAAGTTCAGAAAGATAACTGTGCTGGCAGAAAACATTCAAGTACATGGGTGGTCCAGTGTCTGAAGTCGGTTGACTGTTGAACCATTACCAGCTTCTGGTACAGCCCCTGATGTTTCAGCTTTCTCTACAAGAACTCCATCTCCCACCACCAACAATTCCACAGTATCCTTCAGTTCATTAGCAAGCATTTCTGCTATCTCTAAGATCTATAAAATGTAGTTCTAGATTTCTCTTTGATAAAGGGTACATTGAGCACAATGAAGGTCTAATCTACGTATTGGGAATCACTGACATAAGGATCATCAAAAGCAGTCATCCCCTCCCCAACACACAGAGCAGACAGAATAGCTACAAGACAGTAGAGCCTCTGAATCAAAGAACCCTACAATGAAAGTAAGTCTGATTGCTGCTTGACATGTGAAAGGTATGTGTGATACAGAAAGAATACAATGGGATTGTTTGTCAGGGAAGATTTCCATAAGAGTGTGATAATGGTATGTGCCAAGATCTAGAGCAGCAGTTCTCAACCTGTGGGTCACGACTCTTTTGGAGGTCAAATGATTCATTACTGGGGTTGACTAAGACCATCAAAAAAACCACAGATATTTACACTATGATTCATAACAGTAGCAAAATTATTGTTATGATGTAGCAACAAAAATAATTTTATGGTTGGGGATTACCACAGCATGAAGAACAGTATTAAAGAGACATAGCATAAAAAAAAGTTGAAAGCTAATGGTCTAGAGAGTGTGCAAAAGAAGTTAGAACAGAGATGACAGATAAAGGGACCAACATATGGAACCTGGGTCTGGGGAAGGCACAACTGCCAAAAGACAAAACCTCTTAGCAGACTGTACATGACTAGGTGTTGCACAGTGCTCCATCAGGTTAGAAGATAGGTGTGACTAGTTCTACATGCTGACTAGTCTTCATCCCAGAAGGAACAATGGAAGCATTCCAGAGTGAGCAGCAGAATCTCAGGGTGACCAAAGGATCACTCATGTGGCTTGATAGAGAGTACACCAGTAGATGGAGAATCAGACACCCACCAGGAAGCCACAACAGCTATCCAGTCAGGAAGCCATCTCAAAGCCTCACATCAGCAAACAAGTCATAGATGGTGCTCAGCAACTTGGATGACTGGGCAAGTGCAGTGAAAAATCATACTGAGATTCCCCTATGTCCATAACACAAAGGCTCCACGTAGCAAATGTTGACCATGCAAAGCCTCTGTGATGAGGCTGTCATCTGCCTCTGTGATGGTGGGAATCTAACACATACAGCTCAACAACCTGGAAAATACTTGACCATTGCCCATGAATATAAAGCTTTGACTGTGCCAGCTGTGTCTGTTCTCTGTGCCCCACTTCTCATCACACTTGGGGCATCAAACTCCTCTTCACTCCGATCTTGATCCCACAGCTAAAGCTACTCCCCTTTCAAGCAAGCACAACATAAGCATTGTATGTAGTTCCCATGTTAGACAGGTGGGGCAACATGCTCTCTTAGAACATTTCCTGAAATCTTCTGAGCAAGTCTGAAAAGGCAACTGTGGTGGTTTGAATGAGAATGGTTCCCAAGGTTCATTATGTTTGAATACTTGGTCCCCAGTTTGGTGAAATTATTTAGGAAGGATAAGTAGGTATGGCCTTATTGGAGTAAGTATGTCACTGAGGGTGGGCTTGGGGTTTCAAAAGACTTGTGCCATCCCCAATCTCCCCTCACCCTGTCTCTCCGTCCACTTATGGATCAAGATATGAGCTCTTGGCTCCAGCTGCATATGTAGCAGAGGATTGCCTTATCTGGCATTAATGGGAGAGAAGGCCCTTGGTCCTGTGAAAGCTTGCTGACCCAGGGTATGGGAATGCTAGGGCAGTGAGGTAGGAGTGAGTAATGGGTGGAGGAGCACCCTCATAGAAGCGAGGGTGAGAGGGGATGGAATAGAGGGTTTTTGAAGGGGAAACTGGGAAGGGGGATAACATTTGAAATGTAAATAAATAAAATAATCAATTAAAATATACGATCTCTTTGTTGTTCCTGGCACCATGACATTGTTCTATTATCATGGACTCTAACCACTAGAAACAGTATGGCAATTAAATGCTTTCTTGTATAAGTTGTCTTGATCAGAGTGTCTTTATCACAGCAGTAGAACATAACTAAGGTGGACATTAAAGCATAGTTACTCCATATCTTAAGAACATATGCTCCATGGTGTTGGGTGTGAAAGTAGGTGTGTCTCACATCTTTTTCTACCACTGCCTCCTGATAGTTTGTGCCCAAATCTATGAAATGAAGGAATCAGATCAGAAGCTAAGGAAGAGTTCATTGTACATTTGGTTTGTATATCAAAAGCTGAAGCTATCAGGAATACTTAAGAAGCTCCTCCAAGAGAGCCCTGACAAAAATGGCCTTAGCAGACCAAAAATGGTTACAATCTTCTTGCTTTTATCTTTGTGTGTTTGTACATGTGTGTGCATGCATGTGTGCATTTGTATGTATGGACATGTCTGTCTGCATATGTATGTTCATTTCTTCATGTGTGGGAGAGTATGAGACCAGATGTTGATGTCTGGAGCCTTCCTGTATCTCTGTAGTTACTGGAGCAGAGCCTTTCTCTGAACCTAGAGTTTACTGAAGTATGTAGTGTCCCTAGCTACCTTGCTCTAAGGATCCCCTGCCTTGCCTTTAAACACTGGAACCAACCACATCTCCTGCTTGGAAGCTCAGAGAAGGAGGGGTCATGTTAAGCCTGGAGGGCATTCCCATGCAGGATAATGAAGTGGTGGGTATTGTTTATTTCCACTCTCTGATCATAAAAATGACACATTTTTTTTTAGTTTTAAAAAATAAGCCCAAATAACTTTTATACATTTTTATTGTTTAGGTGATAACAAAAATTATTAATTACTGATAAATAAGAAAATCTGGTCACCACCTTGTGTTTAATTTCAGAAATAAATAATTAAAACTTAACTCAAGTCTGTTAAATTGGGCTCACGTTTAAAAAAATTCAAGCCCATTATTCTTAAATCGAGGGTGGATTTGCTTAATTTACAATTTCTACCATGTAATAATTTTGCAACATTTATATTAAGCCTTATACAACTTCAAGATGAATGTTAAAAATTAATTTTTAAAGCATGGAATAGACCACATTGAGTTCTCCTCAATATCCCTGCTAATTGCCATTCTTTCAGCCTGAGCTATTTCCTATCTCATTACTTGCTCCTTGGTTCATAATTTCCTCATTTGCATTAGATTCCTTTCTTTCTACATTCCTTTCCCCCCCTCTTTCCAGCAATTGTTTATAATGTACAAAGTACACTCTAATGCATTGCATCACACAATTTTTTTAAATGCACGAGTCCTGCAGAATCTAGATGGCAGGTAGTATTGTAGAAAAATGACCATAATGAACGTGATTAATGCCTAACAGAGAAACAAAACACTATGTAACACAAAGGGAAGTCCAAAAGGAAAGCCACTGTGTCTCGAGCTGGAGCCCAGTGACTGTGCTAAACTGCTCAGTCTGTATTGTCTTTTTCACTGTTTACCATTGCTTTACATTGCATAGCAACCTAAGCACAACTCGGACCTCTGCAAAGGTGAACATGGGCTGGAGAAATGGCTCAGTAGTTGAAGAGCTTGCCATATATTGCCTGTATAAGCCATGTGGGTATGGCTGGTGCCTGTAATTAGAAGAAAGACAGAGGAATCCTAAGAGCAGGCAGGCTAGCCAGACTAGCTATTACAGGTAAGCTCTGGGATCAATTGAGAGGCCCTGCCTCAATGACTAAGGTGTAGAATGACCTAGAAAGACTCTAAGGTAGATCTCAGACCTCTGTTCATGTAGACATGAATGTGTACCCACACACATATGCACACAAGAAACACATGTACAAATGCACAGTACACATGCCTACTTATGAGATATGTTAGTCTCTCTCCTACATCAATAAAACTCAATCTTACTAAAATTGTTTGTGGTCTGCTTGCTTTTTCTATTAAGGAGATGTTAGAGTTAAGAGCAAGCCTTGACGTACACCAGTAATTAACACAATAGATATTTACTGTAATATTAGATATTTCTGTGTACATGTGCATGACTTGGGATGGACACACATGTGTGGGTAGATATGTGGGTGGGGAGAGCTAGAGATCAAGTGTGCATCATTCCTCAGGGGCTGTGTTGTTTATTTGAGACAGATCTCACTGGGAACTAGTGCTTCTAATTCCCTAGGACTCTGCCTTCCTCTCTACCTCTCCTGCACAGGGATTAAAAATATATGTCACCACTCCCAGCTTTTTAGGTGGGTGCTGTGGATTGAGTTTAGGTCCTTGTGAGACACACCTTTCCCAACTGAGCCATCTTCCCAGCCCCTTCTGTAATTTTCAACACACATACTGGCTCTCGTACTGTCACTTCTAAATCAGACGACAGACAGGAGTGGGAAGTTGAATAAGCTTTGTCACAGGGAGACACTGAGTCTCCTGCCAAATCACAGGGGATATCATCCTCTCAACCTGAATCTCTTTGGTAGAGGTCTAGGCTTGGGACGATTACTATGTTCATGCTGGATTGAGTTATTTGCACACAGAGCACAGGAGAATTCCTCCTGAACTGGGGACAGGAACTATAAGAAACTGCAGGGCACCAGGGCAGCCTCTCCCAGAACAGTGGTATCTCCAAGAGTAGAAAGGAAGGCGGAGCACTGCAAAGAGGTCGAAAGCTAGCCGGTGATAGATGCTCTTTGGCTTGGCCTTGGAGGTTGAGGTGCTCCGGGGTCAGCCCGTGACAGCATCATTCCCCTCCATCATCAGCACCTGCGAGCGCACAGAATGCTCGATTGGCCTCCCTGCCTGTCAGTGATAGGATCTATCGATGTGCAGACAGCCTGTGGGAGGAGGAGATGCTGAAGCTGCAGTTTGAAGACCATTTCCATAACTTTTGAGAGAACTGGCAGGTCGGAAATGAGTCGATAGTTCAGATAGATTGTCAGGTAATAAGGAAAGTCGTTAGAACAGGGGAATGACGGCAGCTGCTTTAAATTGAGGATCCAGAGATGTCCAGCCGCGAGCTGCTGGCTGAAGCACGGGCCCATCTTCAGTACATTCCGGAAGGAGTCACATGGGCCAGGAGTTCAAACAACAGGCTGGCAGCTGCGGCTCCCAAATTACCTTCATCTCATATGTGGAGTGCCCGAAATGAAGTCAAGAAAGACAGATGAATTTCCTGTTTAGAGAGTCACCATCTTGGAATCAAAGACCAGTGGCTCGGCTCAAGAGCCTCAGTTACATGTTTGAATTGAACTGGAAACATCGACAAGTTAAGAGCACAAGGGGTTGTGCAACATTCACTCTGTTGCACAAATTACTGGGCCAGTGCACACACTTATCCTCCCAGGTATTTGGTTCCTTGAGTCTCATGGAACCTCAGGCCCAGTTCCCGCAAGCTTAGACAGTCAAGGTTCCTAATAGTGTAGAGAATGGGAAGGATTTGGTATCTCTCATCAGACTGGCTGTGCATGTCTACACCTGGTACATTTCTGGAGAGATTCCCAGAAATGGCACAAGCACACAGAAAGGGCTGCAGCAATCTCCTCCCAATCTGCAGGAGTCACGTGAGTCTTCTGCTGTGCACTTAGAGTAGCCCTAAGTACCTACGCATCACAAAGACTTGCAGACTGGCAGGTGTGCTGGTCTGTGTACAGCCAAGTCAGAGACATCAATGTGGATGTCAAACGCAAATGGTAGGTGGGCTTTCCCCATTCCTTTGCTGTGGCTCTCTCTTTTCCCATAAGACCCAGGTCAAACAGACACCCTTCCTGTGTACAGCCCTCCCTCTGTCATTCCCCACCCACACTCTATTGATCTGCCTTGCATTTAGTGCCTTCATTTCATAACCCATTATGGCTGGCTGCCCGTGTGGGCTTTACCAAGTGAGTTACAAGCATGCACTAGGCCTCATTTATTTGGTAGCGTTAGTGCACAGAATCACTGGCTTAGCCTCTTCCCAGCAGGTAGGTCAAGGATACTTAAAGGATGTAACATCAAGTATGTTGCAGATGTGGAGTGGAAAGAATAGAAATATATACCCAGAGTGAGTCTTCAGATTTGCAAGTGCACCAAGAAGCTATACCCAAATCCCAGGGTCCTCATGGCTTACAGGCACTCCCAGCTGCTATTGATGGCGAAGTTGAAAACAAGTGCAGCGAGCAAAGCCTGGGTGAAAGGCTTGTCTGCAAGGTCGGGATCAAGGGCAAGTTTATTCTGCTTAGTATAGACATGTAGCTGTCAGTGACTTGATGTCCTTCTTCAGAGCAGTTTCTTCTCAGAAACCCCAGTCCCTCTTGGCTTTAAGGATAATTCCGTATTGACCACTTGAGAAAATTCATTGCTTTCTGGAATTCTCAGCACTCCTGTCCTATATTACACTATATTTTCCAGCTGCATAGCACAACACACATCAATGTGACTAGGGAACACAGACCTTCTGCTTCCACTTCCACACAAGCCCACCTCCCAAGCTCAACCACTCATATCTATCTGTCTCTGGTCCTCTAGGTATGAATCTTGAGGAGTGTCCTCATTCTTTCTTCTTCTCTGTGTCATTCCTCAGATCAGTATGTTGCAGAGAAAAGCACTTTTCCATGACTGTTTTCTAGATGCAACCTTTGTGTCTGCTTCATTCTCCTGTTTACTACTGGCTGGGTTTGAATCATTGCTCAACTTGGGTCTCTCATGTTACCGTCATGGTTATCAGAACAATCTCAACTAGGCTCAGTTTTCTTTACCCAGATTCTACAATGGCTTTCAAGATAACTTCAGTTATTTTCCTTGTTGTTCTGTCAAGTCTAGGTGAGGATCCTCCCATTTCCCTCATTTTTCAGAAAACACTCCACCCCTTTCTCAGTCCCACCCACTTTACCCATCCCAGTACATCTCAGTATGAACTCAATATGGGCTCAGATCCTTGACTAAGGTAAAAACTCAAAAGCTGCCAGCAGCTGGGTTGAGTTCTCTAGAAGAACAGAAAAGACAGGACAGATATATAGATGTGTAGATAGATAGATAGATAGATAGATAGGAGAAGATAGAATATAGATAGATAGATAGATAGAATTATAAATGGGATTTATTGGATTGTCTTGTATAATAGGAGGTACATAACTGCAATCTCAGAGGTCAAGAATCCTGTAAGCTACTCAGTCTGCTATAATGGCTGTCTCTGCAGTCCCAATCAGGAAACTGTCTGTATAGCCATTGGTCTGGGTAGTCACTCAGTCCATGTTGAAAGATCAAAGAAGTTGACATCAGCAGTAAACAACACTCAGGATGAAGTGAAGGCAGGCAGGCAACATTTAATTTCCTTAGACTTCTTTATATTTGGGCCACACACAGAAAGGTGCTACCAATTTTAAGAATAAGCCTTTCCCCTCCTATTAATACTCTTGAAATAAAATCCAGATAGACATGCACAGTGTATTCCTCGGTGTGCCAGTCCCATAATTGGCAATCAGGATCAACTACCATGCTGCTCATTCTGTCCTTGTAAATTCTGTCTTTTGAGACTCAGCTCAGGTTCTGTGTTCATGAGGAACTATTTCCCAAAGGCATCTCTTCCCAGTTCTAAACTCACAGAGTCAAAAGGGCACCATTTATGAAGAGTTTATTTCATGTAGTGATCCCTTTCGACACTTAATTGTTCATTGTCATCTATGGATGCTCCTCTGCTAGGCCTTAGGACAAGGGTTCCTAATGTTTATGATCTCCTAGACTAAATGCAGAGCTGCAGACAGTGTTGACTGCATGCAGAAATGCCTTGCAGTTTTGAATTCCCTGTAGCTGTTAGAGCAGGGAAGGGGCCCAGGCTTTGCATCTCAAGTAGTTACATAGGACCCACTGTTTTTATACACACACACACACACACACACACACACACACACACACACACACACGAAGAGAGAGAGGATTGTGGAGAGGGAGAGGGAAAGAGGAAGGGGGAGGGAAAAGGGAGGCATTGAGGGAGGGAAGGGGGAGGAGGCAGCTCCTGGAAGTGAATAGAAGGTATAATCATGGCCTGAAAGCATCAGGAGATTTATTCTCACGCCTGGGAGAAACAATGAGCATCTCTGGATCACAAATAACCTAGTATGTGTGGCTCAAGGGTACTTCTTCCTCAGGGTTAAACTGTCTTAGGATTCTGTGTGTACCTGCTTGGTTCGAATGTGCCTGAGCACACACTGAAAGAGTCACATGGGCTCCCTGCCTGTCAGCTGTGTGTCTAGGTTTCTCATCATTGACCACTGATCCCCAGATCTGGAAAGAATCCTCAGGAAAGGTGAACAAGACTGGCCTGTTTTACAGTCTGAGTGTTTGAAATGAAAGCCAGCTAATTCTAGATGGAATTAGGGTTTCTAATATTCCAGGTCAAAATCATTTAGTATTCACTTAACAGTGTAGCCAGCAGGCACATACAGGAAGATCTCATTTGGGCAGGGTTTATGCTAGAAACACCCTCCACCCCTGCCACTACACACACACACAGACAAGAGAGAGAGAGAGAGAGAGAGAGAGAGAGAGAGAGAGAGAGAGAGAGAGAGAGAGAGAGAGAGAGAGAGAGAGAGAGAGAGAAGCAGTCCCGTGGTCTAGAAGGCTAATTGATCTTACTACCTGGGTGAAGGTAGGGGTTTGCTGGTGATCCAGCCTGTGTAATCAGAGACTTCTTTCCTACTGTTTGTAATGGCTTGTTCAGGAATTGTCTTGAAACTTGCTTCCATCCAGCAAGGTGCTCTCTAGTGCTATGTGAGTTTTTGTTGGAACCACTGGGACAAAGAAGCCGAGCCTTGAATCTAGGGGTGACCTGAGCCTGGTCCTGCTATGAGCTATCATGAGGACAGATGAATGTGTCTGTTTGTCCCTGGAGACAAAGCCCTAATAACATGGAAGTCTGTTCTATAAGGGTGGGGGTGTAAGTCCTTTCAGCTCATAAAATTTCTTTTTGACTAATTTGACACATAAATTGTATAGATCAAGTAAAATTCACCCATGTGGTACATAGCGTAATACGTTTTGGTAAATGTATGCAATCATGAACTCATCACTATACCAGAGTTCTAGAATGCATCCACCTACCACAGGAGTTCGCTTTTACTCATTCTCGGCCATGCTCCACCCTTGTTCATAGATCAGGGAAGCCACTACTGGGATTCCACTGCTTTTGTATAAGTTTTCTAGAATTCCATAGATGTGGAATTACAGGTTTGGAAATCTTTTGTGCCTGATGTAGAATGATGACGTAAGATGCACTCACATACTTGTGTGAATCAACAGTCAACTCTTCTTCAGGACTAAATGCAGTTTCACCAAGTGGGTATGCTACATTTTATTCATGCATTCATGACTTACAGATACTTGTTGATATGAATGTTGGCATTCTGGGTTCTTTTTTTTTTTTTTTTTTTTTTTTTGGTTTTCAAGACAGGGTTTCTCTGTGTAGCCCTGGCTGTCCTGGAACTCATTCTGTAGACCAGGCTGGCCTCGAACTCAGAAATCTGCCTGCCTCTGCCTCCCAAGTGCTGGGATTAAAGGCATATGCCACCACTGCCCAGCGGCATTCTGGGTTCTTTGCGACATGCTTTCCTCACTCCTGGATGGACATCATGGAGGAAAGTTTCAGAGTCCTTCAGTTAGTGTGTCCTGAACATGGAAGACATTGAGACTTCTTTGCTGGGCAGTCATGTGTTTCTGCCTTCTCACAAGTAATGCACACATTCTGATTCTTCGAGTCTTTGATGAAATTCAGTTTTAAACTCCACTCATTCCAGTACATATGCCCATACAGTTCTGTCTTCCTGACCAGGTACCTGAGCACACCTTCCCTACTTGGCTTTTGGTCTGGTTTGGTTTGGTTTGGTCTGGTTTGGTTTGGTTTTGGTTTTCCTGTGAAATGACGTTCGAAGTGTATGTTGCACTTTTGTAGCTACTTCTTTTTAATGACATTTTTGTTCTTGAAAGTATCATACATTTATACAATATTATATTGATCGCATCCATCCACCACTAATTCCCTCCAATGCCCCCTCAAACACTTTACTCCATATCCCTCCCAGCTTCATGTCCTCTATCTCTCTGTCCCCCCTCCTTATATATGTTTATTTGGAAGCTGCTCTCAGGTGAGCAAGTTCACTGACCCCTAGGAAAGAGACCAGGTAATTGGCCATGGGGAAGGAGACAGAGGGGAAGAGGGAGAGAAAGAAAGAGTGGGTACATGCAGAGGAAGAGAAAAGGGGGGAAAAGAAAGACCATGTCCTCTTTTAAAAAACTTGTTTTCTGTTATTATCATACCTGTGAGTCCAGTCAGTGATGCCCATATGCACATGGATGTGTGGCCATCCACCAGGACAAGGGAAACCTCCCAGCAACCATCTCCCAGGAGGAGGGTGACTCTTCTCCCTCAGCAGCCATCAGTGGCCAATAGCTTCTCAGATATGGGAGGGGGTCCTCAGGAGCCCCTCCTCCATCCATTTAGAATTTGAAAATTTCTTATTTTAATTATTTGTATTGTATGAAATGGGGAAAACATTCATATATTCAGCTGAAAATCTTTCTTTTAGGCTGTGGATTGCACTTTCCCTTCCTGGAAGAGTCCATTGAAAGACGGTCGGTCCAGTCAGCCAAGCTTTTCTCTTTCCTGACTTAAGCTCTTTGTGTATTTAAGAAACATTTTGCCTATCACACTATTGACTTGTTCCCACATTATCTGCTATAATATTTGTAGTTATAGCTATGAAGTTAATACCTCTGATCCACTTGAAGCAATTTCTCTGAGCTGTATAAAGAGAGGATCCTCTCCTCTCTCTCTCTCTCTCTCTCTCTCTCTCTCTCTCTCTCTCTCTCTCTCTCTCTCTCTCTCTCCTCTCTCGGCAAAATCCAAATATTAAGAAGGTAATCATTTTTCTTTAAAAATAACCAAGCAGTCAGTTTTTTAAAACTTCAGTGGAAGTCATAAGTCTGACTCATTTCTAGATCTGATTATTTTCTGTTGAACTGAATCTGTCCTCCTGACTCCTGCTATGCAAAACAATATAGATGCCTTAGATTCAGATAGTGCAAGCTCTATGAGTTTGGTCACTTTTAAATGAGTGTTTTTCCTATTTTTCATTGTCATATACATTTTAGAAAAATTTCATATTTTTATTTTTTTTAAATTTAGAGAGTATCTGATTCAACTTACCAATTTAGGGGATATTTTCAACTTATAACAGCGAGTCTTCTGGTGATGTGTCAACTCATTGACACAATGTGTCTGTTTCATCATTCTTTTGTTTCTTTGCTTAATAGAATACAGTATATATATTTTTATTAGATACTTCACAGGACTTTTCATTAGGAAATTTTAATGCTGTTACAAATAGTTTACTATTAATATATAAAAGTAAAATAGATTTTTGTATATTCATGAAATGTTCTGAAAACTTGAAAACTCACACATATATTACAATGTGTGTTTTGTGTTTTGCTTTGGATTTTCTCTGTACTCTTTCATATCGGCTATAATAGTCTTTTCATTTTAAGCTTTTTAGATTTCCATGTCATTTTTCCATTATGAACTGGCACACAAAGTTGAGTGGCAATAATGACAATTTTCCATGTTCTTGTTGATAAACAGGAATCATGCTGCTGCTGTTCACGTTTCCAAGGTACCGGCTGGGTTCCTGGTGCCTGGTGTCTGGAGAAAGACTAATTCCTGTAACAAGCATCTATGCCTCAGTTTTTCTAGACGGACACAGTATCAAACTGCTCTCTAAATTGTTTCTCTTGGCAGGTTATTAGCACACCTCTCAGTCCTTTTCAGAGAACCTCCTCCACTGCGCAGTGGAAAGTGGTTAGCCCTGAAACACAGAAGTGGCCATAGTACAGAGAGTATGCCTTCTGGGGATGCTCCTTCACAAATGAGATATCTACATCACATCCTTTCCCCTCTGAGGCTCAGAGTGAGGGACAGAAAGACTGTAAGAGACAGAGCGCTGGGATGACTAGAGAGAAGTGGTGTCTTCTGGGTATGGTAGGACGGAGGACAGCCGCGAGCATGAACTCACAGCTGCTCTGGTTGCCTCACATTATCAGTTCAGACAACATTCTAGCATGGAGTGGGAGAGGACCATGGGTCCCACCCAGGACTGGAGTCAGGAGCTGCTTACAGTTTGGTTTTTTCTATGGGAAAGGGTCAGTTTTCTTTAGTGGGTGGGCCCTTGGAGGTTGGCTGTGGTTCAGGGGCAGCTCCATTCCCATGCACAAATGGGCAACACAGATCAGACCCAGTGAGTTAGAAGCCAAAATTAAGAGGATATGAAGTCGAAAGGAGGATGGATGGGCAGGACATAGATCCTGGAGGACTTAAGGGGAGGAGGTGGGGTAACTATGAGCAAAATATATTGTTTCCATATGAATTTCTCCATGAATGAATAAAGACATTGTATAAAGGAGACTCAGTGCCTCCCTCTATCAAGCACTGTCTCTGGATCTGTGGAGACAGCTTGATGTTTCATTGTAGAAATATAGCACCCATTTCACTGATTTCCAGATAGTAACAGAGTCCTGCTCTGTGCCATAGACTCAGCCTCATATTCACACAGTCTTTTCCACATGTCACTCTGACTTGCACGCGGTTTGATAAAGATATTCACAGACATACTTTGGAGGCACACCAGTCTGCAGTCCCCTTAGGGCTCAACTTCTCTTTTGTGATTGAGTCGACAGTGGCCTCTATAATATACTGAAAAGTGTTTCTTTCGTTCTCTGTGTTATATGGTGTGTCTCTATTATATGAGAAAATGCACAAGTTGCCCATTTAGGACTAAAGTGTGTGTGTGTAAAATCTTAACTTATATTTACACTTCCTTAGAAGACATAAGATCAATGTTTATAATTTACAACTTCCTTTTGTGTGTGTTAGTAATGTGTATACATATGCTCAAATGTGTATGTGTATGGAGGCTGTACATTAGCATCAGGGGCTTTCCTTAGACTCCACCCACCTTATGTTTAGAGACAAGCTTTCTCAGTGGCCTGGAACTCATCAAGTAGGCTAGCCCAGCTGGTCAGTGAGCACCACAAAGCTGCCTATTTCTGCCTCTATAGTTAAAGATTACCAGTGTAGGATATCACGTCTCTCTCTCTCTCTCTCTCTCTCTCTCTCTCTCTCTCTCTCCCTCCCACACACACACACACACAAGAATATACAACCTAGATTCTGGGGCTTGAACTCAGGCCTATACATGTAAGGCAAGCACTTCACTGAGCTATTTTCCCAGCCCTTGTAATTTATAATTTTCAAAGAAATTTTAAAATTGCAGCCATTATTATCTAATATTTTTTTTATTTTTAATGGCCATATGACTTATGCTAATGTCTGATATAATGTAATTTTCTCTTTTAAGATAGTTTGAGAACCTCTGGTTTCTACTAGTAAAAGGGCCAGAAAATATGGTTTAAACAGTTCTTAGAAGATATTTATGTTTCCCAGGCCATCAACAACTCCAGCTAACCTCCTTACTTTATTGCCCTATTCTATCACCACCACCACCACCACCACCATCATCACCACTATCATCATCATCATCATCACTGTCTTCATGCTCAGCTTCCTCTTTTAACATTTACCATATATAAAACACCCTTAGTTCACAGAGTATTTAAAAACAAGTTAAGGCCGTATTTCCCACTGGACTCAAACTTGGTGACTGGTTTAAAGTTGATCCCCACTAGTCTAAAACAGTCTTCATGTAGCTGGATAGAGTTCTGACCTGCTCTTTGCTTTGGGTTGATCTTGTCCCATTTTGTTCCTTTTTCTCAGTGACTGTTTTATTTTGTGTTTATTAAGTATTATCTTGTATCATCTTAATTTTATATTAAACAACTAGTTATTGTTCCTTGTGTTTTACTGTGTCGGTCATATACTGTTTAACTCCAAACTAATACTGCATACAATCCATAGACTTAAAAAGGTTACAATAACTGCGAGGCTGAGATAGGAAGATCCTGAGTTCTAGGCTAGCCTGTGCTCCAAAGCAAGACTTGCTGTCAAACCCAAAGCAAACAAAGTGCTCAAATAATGAAAATCTCCACATCAAAATGTCACTATTTCCTGTTCTTCCTCTTTTAATTTCCAATGTATTGATATGCACAGCTCACTTTAAATGTGTTAGAAAGTCTACAGTCAGCATCCCTGTGCCTCAATCAAGTCAAACCAACCACAGATTTGAGCATATAGTAAGGTGATGTTTTATATGACAGTAACAGAAACACAGTTTCTCATATCACTGCACGTTTTCATTCGCTGTATCCTTCACCACTTTCATGGCTGTGAGGTTTCTTATGAAACATTAACCTGAATGGTATCTCTTGATATTTTTTATAGTGCAATTCTGCTAGCAAAAAAAAAAAAAAAAATTCCATCAGCATTTGCTTATCAAAACTTCTTTATCCTGCCTTCATGTTTTCAGGCTAGCGTCAATAGCTACAGAAAACATCTTTCGATACTTTTAACATTCGATTTCAACAAACTCCTATAGATGCCATTGTTCGGGATGAAGAGTCAACTGCACATTGCGTTGCTCTTTTGTGTATCTGACTGCAGGCTTTGTCTCACTGCTTTAGAGATTTTTCTGTGACTGGATATTTGATATAGCTGTATGTTACACAGACCCTACTGAGACATTCTAGCTCAGTGGTTCTCAACCTTCCTAAAGCTGCACCCACGAATACAGTTCTTCATGTTGTAGCGAGACCCCAAACATAAAATCATTTCATTGCTACTTCCTAACTGTAATTTTACCAATTATGAATCATAATGTAAATATCTGATATGCAGGATCTCTGATGTGTGACTCCCAAAGGGGTCAGGACCCACAGGTTGAGAACCTCTATTCTAGAGCTTCAATAGCAGAAATTATCCATAAGTGACAACCAGGTATGATTATTCTGATGATTATCCATAAGCGAAAACCAGGTATGATTATCCTCTTTCTAGATCTCCAATTATAGATATGTTGGAATGCATGGTAACATACCAGAGCTCCTTCCTCATCTCTTCAGTTTTATTGTCTTTTTCCTATACATTAAATTTACTGCCAAGGATCCATTCTTTTGAAAGCTGATTCTTCCTTCTTCTATATCAATGCTACTAACTGGGATATTTAGTGCTTTGTTATCTCAGATACTTGTTTCCTTAACTAGAGACTTTCCAGCCCTTTCTTCTCTTTGTGGTTTTCACATCCCATTGAGATGTCCCATTTGTTCATTCATTAATAGTATATTTTTATTCCATTGCTCAATCTTTTTTTTTATTAACTGATTGAAAGTTTGTATCATAGCAGCTTTTAAGCTATTGACTAACTATAACCTCAAGGTCCACTCCAGGACTTTTCCCTGATGGTTTGACATGCATTCCTCTACAAATCGTTGGGGAAAAGTTAGTTATCAATTGGACATCATTGATACTGTGTTGAGAAAGTCTAGATTTCATTGGCTCTTCATAGAATGGGTTGTTTGTTTTGCTTTGCCTTAGTAGATGGTTAATGTGCTTGTACACAAGCTAATGTTTCTTGTCTCAGTCTATAGACACTGTATCTCTGTAGAGAGTTTAAAACTTACCTGTCTCTGTGTATACATGTCCCTGCTTATTTGGGTTCTTGTGGACTTGTACAGTCAGTCAGTTACTTTGAGGCAAAGTGCTAGCTTCCCAAACCAGCCAGACCTCTGTACTCCAATCTGTCTCTGGTTATAGATACATTTTAAAATTCGGTAAGTTCTCTGGTTATCTGGGGCTTTCCTTAGCTTTCTAGAATCTTCTATACAATAGTAGTTTAACTATCAACTAAACCAATGTGGAAAATTATGCTGTTATGCCTTCCCCAGATACCTGCTCTATGAACTTACCTGCATGTGTCTCTAGGCTAGTCTACCATTCAAACCAAATACTCTACCTCGGCTATTGAAATGCACTAAAAAATACTGGTAAGATTAGAATGCCTACAGAGTACTACAAAAACTATGAAAATAATGAAAAGCATTAAATCTCTATTTTTAAAGTAACTGTATTCACATAACGACAGTGGGGGAGAGAGACAAGAAAAAATAGAATCAGGAATGAATGTGCTTACTGTGAGAACAGAAAGAATGAGCCAGGATCCTGTCACTCAAAAGAGGCTGAAACATCAGCACTGTGTGGACAGAGACAAGAGTATCACTAGGGCTCGGTGGACGCCAATCTAGTTCCAGATTCAATGACAGACTTTGTCTCAAAGGAATGAGGTATACAGGGTTAGAACAGGACAACTGACACGCTCCTCTGGCCTCAATATATAAACACACAGGCACATATGACATTGCCACAAACACATGCATGAGTACACACACAATGACCAGATGATAGCTGTGGGTGTTGATGTAAGTATCAACTTGCCATGAATTAGATTCACCTAAGTAGGGAGCCCCAATTAAGGAATTATGTTAATTGCCTTCATGTTTGTGGGAAGACCCACCCTAGACGTGGTTTGTACCTTTATCTTGGTGGCCACTCAGAAAAAAAGGCATGATGGAAGGAAGATTATTCACATATTTTACCCTTAGCTTTCCCTATTGCCATCAAGTTAATCTGTCCTTTTATACAGAAGTTGCTGATTCCTTAGCTATGGATATAAAAACCAGCATTTTCTATAACTTGACTGAAGACCAGGAACTCTTGAGGAAACTTCAAGGTTTGGAGAACCAAACTAAAATTACTGGAACACCTTGGCATCTGGACTGAGAACTACAGGATTCTTGGCTTCTCCAGTGTGTAACAGATACTGTGGAACTATGGTTGCTAAAGTACCCAGCCTCAAGTACAAGGAACTACTAATAAATTGTGTGTACATATATGTGTATATGTGTGTGAATGTGTGTGCAAGTACAAGGAACTACTAATAAATTGTGTGTACATATATGTGTGTGTGTGTGTGAATGTGTGTGCAAGTACAAGGAACTACTAATAAATTGTGTGTACATATATGTGTGTATGTATGTACAAGTACAAGGAACTACTAATAAATTGAGTGTGTGTACATGTATATGTGTGTGTATGTGTGTGTATTTATGTGAATGTGTAGTGTGTGTGAATGTTTGAATGTGTGTGTGTGCATGTGAGTGTGTATGAATATATGTATGCATGTGAATGTGTATATGTGTGTACATGTGCAAGCATGTGTGTGTGTGTGTGTGTATGCTTTCATCCTATCAGGTCAGTTTGGTTCTGGTCTTTCAGAAAACCCTGAATTATACAATGACATTATACGTCATTATTCATTTTCACTTTTTAATTTCATATTTTCAATTTTAATTTCTTGGTATCTGTACATGTGAGTGCAGGTGTCTTAAGAGGCCAGAAGAGGGGTATCCCCTGGAGCTGGAGTATCCAGGAAGCTGTGAGCAGCCTTTTGTGGATGCTGGGAACCAAACTCAGGTCCTCTGAAATAAGACATGATTTTCATCATTGAATCATCTCCCAAGCCTACAATAATCTTCTTTAATGTTCTGGTATTGTAGTCATATTTCAGGAATTAAATTGAAAAAAAAAATCTACCAATAATTAAGCTTAGTGATATTGTCTTCAGACTTTGTTTCCTTCCTACAAAGCTTATTAAGGATTAAAACTTATTTCTCTGAGTTCCCTCGAGTTTACTTAATGTTGTATTTGTTCAGCTCTTGGAGAAGGAAACTACCTCTGTGGAAGGCAGAAACTTGAAAGTTGTGTTCAGGAGTCAGGAAATACTCTAAAGTCTATTAGCAGCCAGTCCAGTTATTCAGTTTGGTGGGCTTTCTCAGAGTTTAGGAATTGATTTCTTAAGTAGGTGAAATACCTTGAGCAGAGGGACAGAGACAATTGAGAATCCAATGCTGAAAGACTGAATGAAAAGTGTTGGCAGAATATCCCTGATTTTTAATGACAGCAAAGCTCTATCTTTGCAATCAGCAAATGCAAGCAAGACTGAGCACTCCTTTCTCTGAGCACTCAGGGTACTACTTCTAGTTAGTCACGGTGCCAAGAAAGCCGCTATCTCTGTGCCAATCCGGACTTCCTTTCAGATTAGAAATTTCTTGGAAGAATAGCATTTGGAAAGTACAATTGGTTTATAAAAAGCAGTAAGCAGGCAAACAGCAGCTGTGGGTCAAGACGTGCACATGTGATTGACAAGTCCCAGAATTTCCGCGATGCAACCTGGTTTGAAATCTGCCCATGAATGAAGACTTTTATACCTTCAGTCCTTGGTCATGTGCTCATTGGCCCATAACTCGTGGCCTTGAAAGCCTGGACTCCAAACTTCTCAAACCAAACACCTGAAACCTTTGACCGTAAAGCACACCTTGGTTTCTTTCCGTGCTCAAATAGGGGAAATTCTACTGTGGAGAAGCATATGAGTTCTCTCTCCTTCAGCACTGATGGCAACAATGGAAGCATGAAGGTGTAAATGTAAGCAGTTGCATTGACACCTGAATGTTTCTCACAAATATACCAGGTTCCCTAAACCACAGATGGGAAAGTGGAACCGACCACATGTGCAACTACACAGGCTTGGGCACACTGGCCAGAGCCCAGGTGGAGTTGGTATTCATAAACAAACTCTTGCGGTCTCTCTTTTTGTGTTTGCATCTTCTTTTAACTTGATGTGTTTTTGTTTCCCCAGATAAATCCAAAACTTTGCTTTCTTTTTGATTTACCGCTTGGCTCAGACCTTATACTGCTATTCTTCTCCTTGGTAAAATTTAAGCCTCCCATCCCCCACAATTTGCTGGGCCCTGGTGCCCTGTATGCTTCTACTCTATGCAAGTCCTGAACTGTGTCACAAAGTATCTGAAATTTAAGTCCTCCCCCGGGGGCCAGAATCGTACTCTTTGTTCAGCACAATTTAATCTATTGTTCTGCACAATGTACATTTACTGAGCAGCACAAAACATAAATAATAATAGTCAAAGTCCTGAGGCGATGCACAAGCAAGCAGCTTGCTTCCAAGTAGCCTGCCACCAGCAGGGGCCCTAGCGATGGCCTGACACCTCCATGTGGAGGACAGTATTTAACCACCTATATATTCCATTATGCGGAGCCATTTAAGGGAGCTTATTCCTTTTTAATAGCAAAATGACACAACTGAATATTTATCCTTTTAAACATCTTTTAAAAATCAAAATTACTCTTTAATCCCAATTATGGTTATTAACCAATTAGTTCTTCCTTGGCTCACTTAAATAATTTATTGCAGAATACACTCAAGGACAATTCTCAGACCCAAGTACTGCTTCAAGTTCACATAATCACAGTGCTGGCACTAAAGCAGAGCAAATTCCCAGCATGGAGGGCTATCTGTGGCTGTGCCTCAAGGCTGTGGCTCTTTACTTAAGGCTACATCAGGAACAGCCCATGTGCAGAGATCATAACGCAAGGCAGACCATGCACACTGTCAAATGCAAGTACCAGCAAAGGTCACACAATAGAGGCATTTGTAAAATGACTTGTAGGGGAAGCTGAATAAATGTGTGTGGGTGTGGGTGTGCTTGTACATGTATGTGTATGTGTGTGTGAGTACATGGGCATGTCTATGCTTGTGTATGTATGCTTGAGCATGTTGTGTGTGTGTACTTGTGCATGAGTATGTGTGTGTGTGCATGAGCATATGCATGCTTATCTGTGTTCATGTATGCTTTTGCATGTGTATGTATGTATGTGTTTGTGCATGTGTATGTATTTGTGCATGTGTGTGCATGTGTGTGTACAGGGGTATATCTGTGCTTATGTGTGTGTATATGCTTGTACACGAGTGTGTGTGTACTTGTGCATGAGCATGTATGTGTGTACATGGTCATGTGTGTACTTGTTTGTGTTCATGTATGTGTGAACACGGGCACCATATACACACAGGAACACTCTCATATGTGCATGTGGGTGAGCAGGCAGGTATATAGTATAAAGACTCAAAAGCTTTTAGAGGATATGGCTACATAGTGTCACAATCAAATTGTATTGTAGAAAGGAAAGAAAAAAGACAACATCTACAAGCTCACCCTCTTTTTTCTGATGCATGATCAGAATTAAATATTCATAGATAACAAGGTCATTATGAACCAAGACCATGGAACTCTTTAAAACTGTCAGTGAGAAGAATTTGCATTTTCTTAAAAATCTAAGAGTTTCTGTTTTAAAAGAGCAGAAAAAAAAAAAAAAAGAGAGAGAGATTGAGAAGATGGTTGTGGAAAAAGGCAGTAGCATGTGGCCAGGCACCCATCATACTTGTGACCATAAGGAAGTCTCCACTGCCTGAGGACAGGGATGCCTACACAAGGCCAGGCTATCCAATAGTCCTATCCAATAATCCTCACTGAGAGAGCAGCTGTCAATCAGTAGAGCTCTCAGACAAGAAAAGCCCCTACTTGTGAGGCCAAAGACAGATACAAACAGAAATAGTGTGTGTGCTCTTTGGCCCTGTGTGTCGGCTAGTTTTATGTCAACACAATGTATAGTCATCTGAGAGGAGGAAGCCTCAATAAAGAAAATGCCTCCACAAGATCTAGCTGTAGGGCATTTTCTTAATTAGTGATTGATGGGGGAAGGCCCAGCCCACAATGTCACCCCTGGGCAGATGACCCTGGGTTCTATAAGAAAGCAGGCTGAGCAAATCAGGTGGAACAAGCCAGTAAGCAGCACCCTTCCATGGCCTCTGTATCAGCTCCTGCCTCTGGGTTCCTGCCCTGCTTAAATTCTGTCCTGATTTCCTTTGATCGTGAGTTGTGACGTGGAAGCATAAACTGGTTAAACCCTGTCCTTCCCAGGTTGCTTTGGTCACGGTGTTTCATTACAGCAATAATAACTCTAACTAAGATACCACATAGAAAAAATAAAATTTTGTCTATGGGCATGGAGGGGTCACAGAGTTAGAAACCACTCTTCTTTTGTTCTACATCCCTGCAAAATGGCACCAGTGACTTTCTTTCATAGGTGCTCATACAACAAGCCTACAAGGACTCCAATAACCACACCTTCACACATGCTCAGAAAAATAACATTGATAAAGTATTTCATGTGGAAACACCTCATATTAGAGCATCAGATGTGCCAAATTCTACTGAGACCTTGAAGACAGAGTGTAAAAAAGTTTGTGTAAATGTGTGAAGCTTATATTGATGACTCTCTAGGAATCAGATTAATATGGCTGAGCTGAATTTACTAATATGAACAAGGTCAACGTGCACAAGTATTCTGATCTCCAGCAAACCACAAAAATCAGATTGAGAAAATAAAGAACTGGAACATCATGAATGAAATCCATTAAGATACACAGCTCTCTATGAAGAAATGTGGGTTAGGAGCTGTCTCTTTAAAATATAGTGTGATGACTTGTATATGCTCTGTCCAGGGAATGGCACTTTTAGAAGGTGTGGCCCTGTTGGAATAGATGTGGTCTTGTTGGAGTAGGTGTGGCCCTGTTGTGTCACTGTGGGTGTGGGCTTTAAGACCCTCATCCTAGGTGCCTGGGAGTTAGTATTCAGCCTTCAGATGAAGATGAAGAACTCTCATCTCCTCATTTACCATGCCTGCCTGGATGTTGCTTTGTTCCCACCATGATGATAATGGACTGAACCTCTGAACCTGTAAGCCAGCCCCAACTAAGTGTTGTTCTTATAAGAGTTCCCCTGGTCATGGTGTCTGTTCATAGAAGTAAAACCTTCACTAAGACATATAGCATCCATGAGTAAAAGTATAAAAGCATGAGTATATAACATTCATTACAATGGGGTTTTGCAATCTGTTTACCAACAGTCTAACCACCTGAGTCCCTTTGGCTTTAGCCCTACTTCTGACTCACATTGCCAAAGTTTGCTTTTGCATTTCTAGAACTTAAATAATAGGGTCAGGTAGTATGTAGTCTCTCATGAGAGGGTTTGCTCAGAAGATCTATCAGTTTTCAGCAAGAGGTTCTGGTGGAATCATCCCCAACCCTCACAGTACCACACATGACTCCGTCTCTACTCATGGAGTCTTCAAAGCACTACTGGGCTTCTGGTAAGTTTCCAGATCTGAGTCATTAGGAACAATGCTACAACATTATTTAATCTAGCTGCCTGTCCATCTACTTCCAGTACTGATCCAGTTTATTCCACCAGAAGTGAAGAAGAGATCTGGCCATTCCACACTACACCTTCTTGACACTGGAAGTTTGTGGTTTCCTTTTAGCTCTTCTAATGGTCATGGTAGTTGGCACGTTGAAATTTTAACTTCACATTCCTGAGCATGAAGGAAGTTGAGCACTTTGTAAACTATTCACTGGCAATTTTAACATGTTTAGTGAGCTATCTGTCTAAATTGCTTGCCTGTTTCAAAACTGATTTGTCTTGTTATTGAAGTTCTTCACATATTCTGTGTGTGACTCTTAACTGGTCACAAGCATCTCTGTCTTCTCCCCAGGTTTGTCCTTATGCTAGCTCCATCTTTTTAAAGAATATTTTAATACTTTTTTGAGAATTTCATATGAGGTATTTTGATCATATTCACCTCTATTTCTCCCCTAACTCCTGTCCATTTCATTCTCCCTTCCTAACCACTATGCTTTGTGTATTTTTTATTTTGTTACTAATAGTCTGCTAAATCCAATTTTACTTCCCATATACTAGGGGTGGGACCATCCACTAAAGCACTGTGGTATCAGGGACCACACCCTTAAAGAAAACAGACTCTTTATCCCCTATAACCTATCAATGTCCATAACTCAGTTATGGGTGGGGACTGATGAACCCTTTTTCCCCTCCATGTAATAGTATCTTATGGTAAACAGAAATACTCAGGCTTTATTTGGTCAAAAATCTTTTCATATATAAGAGATATTTGCTTATTCCATGCCATAAAGGGGAGAGTATAGCATGTACCTCAATCAAGGGTATTGTGTCGCTCAAAGCTCTCCAGACTGGCAATGAGGAGCCTTAGAGTAGAAGAGCATCAAGGTACATGCTGCTACAATGAAGCTCCAAACACAAAATGAGGACTGAAATAGGTAAATCTCAGGTTTCTCCACAGTGAAGAACCTGTGGTTCAGGTGTGTGCTGGAAGGCCTTGGTCGGGATTCATGCTCCCCTCATAGAACCTCTTCAGGTCATCTTTCTTGATGGCTTGACCACTCGCATGTTTATTTTGCAGTTGGGAATCAACTTGATTATAGAAAACCACACACATTTTCCCATCAAAGACTATATTGACATGAGTACATTGATGTTTATTACTACTTTTGAGTACATTATCTTAAAATATGATGAAGTCTATCTGTATCTCTCTAGAAAAAAAAATTTGTGAACATACAACCCTCCAACATATACCCAAACTCCCAGCCAGTCCACAGAACTCCAAAGCAGCGTGGGTCAAAGTTCATGACTCTGCTTTGGAGTTGTTGCTCTTTTGCTTGTAAATCAAGGGTGCTCTGGCAAGGGACAGTAGGGACCAGATAGTAAAAAGGTCCAATTTACCAAGTTGCCAATGCCCCTGTGAAAGAACAACAAACTGCATCTGCCAAGGGGTCTTAGGGGACACTTGACTTTGATTCTTAGCTTCTGTGTTCAAAATCTTTTTTTGTTCTTACCCCTTATGTAAGTACAGATACAATATTTTAAAAAGCCTTTCCCTCTCTTCTTAAACTTTACTTCTCTTCTTTCTCTCTTCTCTTTCTCTCTTCTCTTCTCTCTCTCTCTCTCTCTCTCTCTCTCCTCTCTCTCTCTTTCTCTCTCTCTCACTCTTACTCTCTTTCTCTGTGTATGTATATGTGTCTGTGCATTCATGTGTATATGTGTGCATGTGTACATGCACACATACTCCATGGCACTCATGTGGAGAGCAGAAGGCAACTTTGTTTTTGACATTGGTAAGCTGAAAGTTTCTCATAAGGTACTAGAGGTATGTATGCCTGTTTTATACCAGACTGCGGCATCTCAGTGAGTTCCTGCCTTCTTGCTCCTTTGTGCAGTTTTCTCTTCTCCTTCAATCATGCAGTAGCCGAATCAGCTTTTTCACATGCAAAGAACACATTGTTCTCTTGAAAAAAAAAAAAAAACCTTTGAAAACACCTATCATAGAGGGTATCAAGTACTAGAGACTTTATCCTGACTCAGATTCTGCTACAGGCAACTGCATGTGTCAGTGTGACAGATAAATTGGGCCATGGGGTGATCAGATATTTGTTCAAACATTATTTTGTATTTTCCCATCAATGTGTTTTTGTATGAGTTTAACATTTGAATCTCTCCATGCATACAAATGATTTTCCCTCTTCAGTATGGTGAGGGCATATCAAATCAGCTTTAGGAGTGAACAGAGTGTAAAGACTCACCCTACAGTGAGTAAGAGGATTCTTCCTGGCTGGCAGCCTTCAGACTGGGGCACAAATTTCCAGTCTGTACTGGACTTGAACTGAAATATCTTCCCGTTTTGAGTTTTTTATGTTGCATGTTAGCCTTCAACGTCATGAGAGACAATTCTGCACAACATGCTCCTGTTTTATAATGGGTATTTATGTCACACACACAGAGATGGACATGTACACATGTATGCACACACGCTCACACACATGCACATACATACACACATACACATACTCACATATTCTCTACTGAAGAATTCCCAGCCTTGTCCCCTGGTATTTCACTTAGCCTTGTCTGATGTCGCTATATCACACTGTAAGTAGCTTCCTGGAGAGTCTTTGTGGTTTTATCTCCTGTGTACCACCTGTCTATGCCCAAGATTGCCTAGAATGATGTTCAGGGTGCCCTCTCTTTTATGAAACCTCAGGCCCTTATCCCGACCCTGACTCCTCCAAGCCTTGAATATATCTGTACTGATGTACTTCCACACTCTCTAATTAGTTTATAAGTTATTGGTTTTATTGGTCCACCCAGCATAGTGCCCTGAATCTAGTGGGCACTCAGCAGAGAGCATGGGACTTAATCAAAAAAAGCAACTTCTTGCAGGAGAGAGTCTTGCCTGATTTATCTTTGTACGGCTTAATATTTCTTGGTATGTGCACAGTTTACAACTAATAAAGTAGTGCTGTAATCTAGAATGATCTATAGCATGCAGTAACTGATTTGATTATCACTTGAAGCACACACATGACTTATTTTTTTCTTGAATTATGACCTAGAGGAAAGTATGAGCCCCAAGCCTTTGAAACTTTATTCAGTTGGCAGAGAAGAAGCAGAGGATGGGGCCAAGTCTGTGCCGACTGAACTGGGTACTCAAAGAAGCTTTGTTACATGATTTTGATTGGTCAGTATAAGGGGCTGATACCATCACTCATTCCTAACTTCTTCTAGGACTGGGAGATTTCTAATCCTTCACACTTAATGACACCAAGAGTTTTCATTACCCCCAAGAACGATTCCTTGTCATTACTGAATATGTGAAATAGAGTGTCCTTGGGGATCATATATGAGAAAATGTGGTTGAGTGATGATTGACAATTTGGGGTCTGGTGTCATTATCTCGGTATTTTATCTACACAATTTCCTTCATAATTTCCTGAAATTTAAAAATCTGTTATTTCCCTCAATCTCCTAGATATTGTTATTATTATTATCTAAAGTACAGATGAGGAGGAAGTACTGATTCTGATATGATCAGGCTCAGAGACTCTGAAGGTATTTCTGATTAGAACTCTCCAGAGTGATTTGCTTGGTGGCTTTTAAAAACAAAGAACGCAGATGAGGTTCCCAAGAGTTTCATGTAAGGATATTTTATTAACCAAGGAAACACCCAGAGCCAACTTCGCCATAAGTACCAAGAGAAGTGAAATCCCTAGAACCATGGGACCCACAGATTCACACAGTATCCTTCCAACTTGGGAATAAAAATAAAACACTGCTAACTAAAGAAGATGACTCTTTGGGGTACAGCTTTCTCCAGGTTGCTACTCAATGGAAACATATGGAGATACCTTTCTACTTCAGTTCTAGGAAATCGAATGGACACAGTTCTCTTGCCTTTCTTGTGTTCTGGGTGGTGCTTGGGTGAATATATGAATGGCTGCTCTTGAAACTAAAAGAATCTTTTTAAAGCTCATGTACACCACAGCCCTGATGTGTCTCTGCTCTCCTGACATGAGTGCCACAGGAAAATGTCTGGGTAGAGATGACTTCTGAGAGCCTCACCCTTGATGAAAAGCTGACTAAAGAGTAGGTAGGAGTAGAACCCAGAGAAAATAGTCTGTCTTCCCTGTGAGATTCTAAGTAGCAATTACTGAGTGTGTAGAACACACTCAGACATTGGTCAGCTCTACAGCGGACATAAAGAGTTACACCAAACCTTGAAACAAGGACAGGGATGCCTGGAAGTACAGACAATTCTTCCTGTCACATGACCATGGATATAGTAACAATGGATCAAAATGGTAGAAGGAGAAAATGACATTTTGTTCCACATATTTTGTGGCCTCAGATGAGGGAAGTGTGACATACACATAACAGGGATTGCTACAGGTAAAGAGAAAAACAAAAGACAATGTTCGCTGTTGCTGGTTCTGTTGATGGTTTCAGAGTTCTTGCAGTTCACTCATGTATTCTTCATTTGGTTAGGCAGCATAGACATGTTTCCTATCATGCTAGATGTCATCACTGATGTTACTGTCCACAGCATGTCCCTGAGACACAGTTTCTATCCTGATAATACTTAGAGACCATAGAAAAACAATGAATGTGAAACATGTCACCAGGTGTCACGAGAGAAGAGAGTACAGAGAGTGAGACACAATTTGAACCGAACACCCAGGGCAAGTGTTCAAGTGTTCCTCAGACATTCCACAGGAGAGACATCCATCCCTGCATGTAGAACAGGTAGCATGTCACAACCTTACCCATGCAGAGTGTTTGTCTAGGGCATTTCTTACAGTTACAGAAGACTTACTGGATTCCCATAGAAAACACTCATTTTTGTTAAACGAGATTAGATTACTTTATTGCTATAACCTCCTTCCATGTAAATTCCAAAAAAGTAGATTTAATTCCATTTGTTGAAAAATTCTCAAGTGTTTACTCTTGCTATGACTGCTGGATCCTACTTGTCTTCCAAAATGCCATCCATCCCCCACAAGGTAATCTCAACTCAGACAATTTATGAACTATTAGAATCATTTAGACAGCCCAGCCCGCCTATTGCAATATGATGCTTGGTGTAGGTTCTATGGTTAGGTAAAATTTTTATTCATGTGAAAGAAAACTTGAAACTAGTGCTGATCAAAATATCTTAGCTGGTGATTGTGCCTGTGGTCTGGGCAATGCAGAGTGGGTTAGGACTGACTGGGAGGACAACAGCCAGTAGTCTATCAGGCCTGGTAGCTGCAGAGGTAGTAATGGAGTTTCTTGACTTTTAAGACAAGAACAAGAGTTTCTTTGTCAGTCTCTCAGAGGAGGCTCTGAACAGCTTGTTTCTAACTAAAGTTCCCTGCTCTGCTGTGTGAGTCACTGTATTCAGGCTGAGAGGAATGTAAAGCTACGTGAGGTCTTATTAGCATGGGATCTGACTGATGTGTATAATAGCCTATGATGACCACTGGAACTCCAAAGAACAGTCTGAGCCATATCCTTCAGTCAACAATGACACCTACTTGGTAAAGTTCTTCTTCCAGTGGGCAATGGAAATTTGCAGTGGGGGTTTCTTTTCTAGAAAGAACCTGCACTATAAATTAAATAGCCTCTATAAGATAGGAAGAGTGCTTCAAGGATGAGATTCTAGGGTTCAAAGAAAATTCTAGAGTTTTTTTGTTTAACATTTCTCTCCATATTTGCTTTATTATTTGTGACTATTTGACTATGCGCTTTCTAAGAGCAGAGTTCAAAGGGATATCATTGTATTGTATATATGACTCAACATGGTTTGAGGGTCTCGGTAGGTAATATATATTTGCTAAGTCAATGAAATAATGGAAGTCCCCAAATGTACATGACCAGTGAGCTTAGGAAAATATGCATTGTGGGAAGAATGAACAATGTCACCAGTTATATGGATTGATTGGGGTATGATTTCCCCTAATGATGATGGTAAGATTCAATTGGACAGGATTAGGCCTGGGAATGTCACCTTTCCACAGGAAGTTCATGTTTTTCTTCTGTCTTCTTTTCTTTACAGAGACTAGTGAAGACAATGTGTGGAATTCCATTGTTCTTGTTACAATGTCTGGGTACTGACACAGCAGCATCCAATAGGTCTCCAGTCCCAGGCCTAACTGGCCATGTGAGGCATTCTGAGTTATAAGTTTCAAGGTTGTTGGAGAAAGATGAGAATTTGAAGTATGGTCCTTAAAGAACACTTGACTGCTGCCCCACGCCTGAACAGCAGGGGCCCTAGCGATGGCCTGACACCTCCATGTGGAGGACAGTATTTAACCACCTATATATTCCATTATGCGGAGCCATTTAAGGGAGCTTATTCCTTTTTAATAGCAAAATGACACAACTGAATATTTATCCTTTTAAACATCTTTTAAAAATCAAAATTACTCTTTAATCCCAATTATGGTTATTAACCAATTAGTTCTTCCTTGGCTCACTTAAATAATTTATTGCAGAATACACTCAAGGACAATTCTCAGACCCAAGTACTGCTTCAAGTTCACATAATCACAGTGCTGGCACTAAAGCAGAGCAAATTCCCAGCATGGAGGGCTATCTGTGGCTGTGCCTCAAGGCTGTGGCTCTTTACTTAAGGCTACATCAGGAACAGCCCATGTGCAGAGATCATAACGCAAGGCAGACCATGCACACTGTCAAATGCAAGTACCAGCAAAGGTCACACAATAGAGGCATTTGTAAAATGACTTGTAGGGGAAGCTGAATAAATGTGTGTGGGTGTGGGTGTGCTTGTACATGTATGTGTATGTGTGTGTGAGTACATGGGCATGTCTATGCTTGTGTATGTATGCTTGAGCATGTTGTGTGTGTGTACTTGTGCATGAGTATGTGTGTGTGTGCATGAGCATATGCATGCTTATCTGTGTTCATGTATGCTTTTGCATGTGTATGTATGTATGTGTTTGTGCATGTGTATGTATTTGTGCATGTGTGTGCATGTGTGTGTACAGGGGTATATCTGTGCTTATGTGTGTGTATATGCTTGTACACGAGTGTGTGTGTACTTGTGCATGAGCATGTATGTGTGTACATGGTCATGTGTGTACTTGTTTGTGTTCATGTATGTGTGAACACGGGCACCATATACACACAGGAACACTCTCATATGTGCATGTGGGTGAGCAGGCAGGTATATAGTATAAAGACTCAAAAGCTTTTAGAGGATATGGCTACATAGTGTCACAATCAAATTGTATTGTAGAAAGGAAAGAAAAAAGACAACATCTACAAGCTCACCCTCTTTTTTCTGATGCATGATCAGAATTAAATATTCATAGATAACAAGGTCATTATGAACCAAGACCATGGAACTCTTTAAAACTGTCAGTGAGAAGAATTTGCATTTTCTTAAAAATCTAAGAGTTTCTGTTTTAAAAGAGCAGAAAAAAAAAAAAAAAAGAAAGAGATTGAGAAGATGGTTGTGGAAAAAGGCAGTAGCATGTGGCCAGGCACCCATCATACTTGTGACCATAAGGAAGTCTCCACTGCCTGAGGACAGGGATGCCTACACAAGGCCAGGCTATCCAATAGTCCTATCCAATAATCCTCACTGAGAGAGCAGCTGTCAATCAGTAGAGCTCTCAGACAAGAAAAGCCCCTACTTGTGAGGCCAAAGACAGATACAAACAGAAATAGTGTGTGTGCTCTTTGGCCCTGTGTGTCGGCTAGTTTTATGTCAACACAATGTATAGTCATCTGAGAGGAGGAAGCCTCAATAAAGAAAATGCCTCCACAAGATCTAGCTGTAGGGCATTTTCTTAATTAGTGATTGATGGGGGAAGGCCCAGCCCACAATGTCACCCCTGGGCAGATGACCCTGGGTTCTATAAGAAAGCAGGCTGAGCAAATCAGGTGGAACAAGCCAGTAAGCAGCACCCTTCCATGGCCTCTGTATCAGCTCCTGCCTCTGGGTTCCTGCCCTGCTTAAATTCTGTCCTGATTTCCTTTGATCGTGAGTTGTGACGTGGAAGCATAAACTGGTTAAACCCTGTCCTTCCCAGGTTGCTTTGGTCACGGTGTTTCATTACAGCAATAATAACTCTAACTAAGATACCACATAGAAAAAATAAAATTTTGTCTATGGGCATGGAGGGGTCACAGAGTTAGAAACCACTCTTCTTTTGTTCTACATCCCTGCAAAATGGCACCAGTGACTTTCTTTCATAGGTGCTCATACAACAAGCCTACAAGGACTCCAATAACCACACCTTCACACATGCTCAGAAAAATAACATTGATAAAGTATTTCATGTGGAAACACCTCATATTAGAGCATCAGATGTGCCAAATTCTACTGAGACCTTGAAGACAGAGTGTAAAAAAGTTTGTGTAAATGTGTGAAGCTTATATTGATGACTCTCTAGGAATCAGATTAATATGGCTGAGCTGAATTTACTAATATGAACAAGGTCAACGTGCACAAGTATTCTGATCTCCAGCAAACCACAAAAATCAGATTGAGAAAATAAAGAACTGGAACATCATGAATGAAATCCATTAAGATACACAGCTCTCTATGAAGAAATGTGGGTTAGGAGCTGTCTCTTTAAAATATAGTGTGATGACTTGTATATGCTCTGTCCAGGGAATGGCACTTTTAGAAGGTGTGGCCCTGTTGGAATAGATGTGGTCTTGTTGGAGTAGGTGTGGCCCTGTTGTGTCACTGTGGGTGTGGGCTTTAAGACCCTCATCCTAGGTGCCTGGGAGTTAGTATTCAGCCTTCAGATGAAGATGAAGAACTCTCATCTCCTCATTTACCATGCCTGCCTGGATGTTGCTTTGTTCCCACCATGATGATAATGGACTGAACCTCTGAACCTGTAAGCCAGCCCCAACTAAGTGTTGTTCTTATAAGAGTTCCCCTGGTCATGGTGTCTGTTCATAGAAGTAAAACCTTCACTAAGACATATAGCATCCATGAGTAAAAGTATAAAAGCATGAGTATATAACATTCATTACAATGGGGTTTTGCAATCTGTTTACCAACAGTCTAACCACCTGAGTCCCTTTGGCTTTAGCCCTACTTCTGACTCACATTGCCAAAGTTTGCTTTTGCATTTCTAGAACTTAAATAATAGGGTCAGGTAGTATGTAGTCTCTCATGAGAGGGTTTGCTCAGAAGATCTATCAGTTTTCAGCAAGAGGTTCTGGTGGAATCATCCCCAACCCTCACAGTACCACACATGACTCCGTCTCTACTCATGGAGTCTTCAAAGCACTACTGGGCTTCTGGTAAGTTTTCCAGATCTGAGTCATTAGGAACAATGCTACAACATTATTTAATCTAGCTGCCTGTCCATCTACTTCCCAGTACTGATCCAGTTTATTCCACCAGAAGTGAAGAAGAGATCTGGCCATTCCACACTACACCTTCTTGACACTGGAAGTTTGTGGTTTCCTTTTAGCTCTTCTAATGGTCATGGTAGTTGGCACGTTGAAATTTTAACTTCACATTCCTGAGCATGAAGGAAGTTGAGCACTTTGTAAACTATTCACTGGCAATTTTAACATGTTTAGTGAGCTATCTGTCTAAATTGCTTGCCTGTTTCAAAACTGATTTGTCTTGTTATTGAAGTTCTTACATATTCTGTGTGTGACTCTTAACTGGTCACAAGCATCTCTGTCTTCTCCCCAGGTTTGTCCTTATGCTAGCTCCATCTTTTTAAAGAATATTTTAATACTTTTTTGAGAATTTCATATGAGGTATTTTGATCATATTCACCTCTATTTCTCCCCTAACTCCTGTCCATTTCATTCTCCCTTCCTAACCACTATGCTTTGTGTATTTTTATTTTGTTACTAATAGTCTGCTAAATCCAATTTTACTTCCCATATACTAGGGGTGGGACCATCCACTAAAGCACTGTGGTATCAGGGACCACACCCTTAAAGAAAACAGACTCTTTATCCCCTATAACCTATCAATGTCCATAACTCAGTTATGGGTGGGGACTGATGAACCCTTTTTCCCCTCCATGTAATAGTATCTTATGGTAAACAGAAATACTCAGGCTTTATTTGGTCAAAATCTTTTCATATATAAGAGATATTTGCTTATTCCATGCCATAAAGGGGAGAGTATAGCATGTACCTCAATCAAGGGTATTGTGTCGCTCAAAGCTCTCCAGACTGGCAATGAGGAGCCTTAGAGTAGAAGAGCATCAAGGTACATGCTGCTACAATGAAGCTCCAAACACAAAATGAGGACTGAAATAGGTAAATCTCAGGTTTCTCCACAGTGAAGAACCTGTGGTTCAGGTGTGTGCTGGAAGGCCTTGGTCGGGATTCATGCTCCCCTCATAGAACCTCTTCAGGTCATCTTTCTTGATGGCTTGACCACTCGCATGTTTATTTTGCAGTTGGGAATCAACTTGATTATAGAAAACCACACACATTTTCCCATCAAAGACTATATTGACATGAGTACATTGATGTTTATTACTACTTTTGAGTACATTATCTTAAAATATGATGAAGTCTATCTGTATCTCTCTAGAAAAAAAAATTTGTGAACATACAACCCTCCAACATATACCCAAACTCCCAGCCAGTCCACAGAACTCCAAAGCAGCGTGGGTCAAAGTTCATGACTCTGCTTTGGAGTTGTTGCTCTTTTGCTTGTAAATCAAGGGTGCTCTGGCAAGGGACAGTAGGGACCAGATAGTAAAAAGGTCCAATTTACCAAGTTGCCAATGCCCCTGTGAAAGAACAACAAACTGCATCTGCCAAGGGGTCTTAGGGGACACTTGACTTTGATTCTTAGCTTCTGTGTTCAAAATCTTTTTTTTGTTCTTACCCCTTATGTAAGTACAGATACAATATTTTAAAAAGCCTTTCCCTCTCTTCTTAAACTTTACTTCTCTTCTTGTTCTCTCTTTCTCTTTCTCTCTCTCTCTCTCTCTCTCTCTCTCTCTCTCTCTCTCTTCTCTCTCTTCTCTCTCCACTCTTACTCTCTTTCTCTGTGTATGTATATGTGTCTGTGCATTCATGTGTATATGTGTGCATGTGTACATGCACACATACTCCATGGCACTCATGTGGAGAGCAGAAGGCAACTTTGTTTTTGACATTGGTAAGCTGAAAGTTTCTCATAAGGTACTAGAGGTATGTATGCCTGTTTTATACCAGACTGCGGCATCTCAGTGAGTTCCTGCCTTCTTGCTCCTTTGTGCAGTTTTCTCTTCTCCTTCAATCATGCAGTAGCCGAATCAGCTTTTTCACATGCAAAGAACACATTGTTCTCTTGAAAAAAAAAAAAAAAAAACCTTTGAAAACACCTATCATAGAGGGTATCAAGTACTAGAGACTTTATCCTGACTCAGATTCTGCTACAGGCAACTGCATGTGTCAGTGTGACAGATAAATTGGGCCATGGGGTGATCAGATATTTGTTCAAACATTATTTTGTATTTTCCCATCAATGTGTTTTTGTATGAGTTTAACATTTGAATCTCTCCATGCATACAAATGATTTTCCCTCTTCAGTATGGTGAGGGCATATCAAATCAGCTTTAGGAGTGAACAGAGTGTAAAGACTCACCCTACAGTGAGTAAGAGGATTCTTCCTGGCTGGCAGCCTTCAGACTGGGGCACAAATTTCCAGTCTGTACTGGACTTGAACTGAAATATCTTCCCGTTTTGAGTTTTTTATGTTGCATGTTAGCCTTCAACGTCATGAGAGACAATTCTGCACAACATGCTCCTGTTTTATAATGGGTATTTATGTCACACACACAGAGATGGACATGTACACATGTATGCACACACGCTCACACACATGCACATACATACACACATACACATACTCACATATTCTCTACTGAAGAATTCCCAGCCTTGTCCCCTGGTATTTCACTTAGCCTTGTCTGATGTCGCTATATCACACTGTAAGTAGCTTCCTGGAGAGTCTTTGTGGTTTATCTCCTGTGTACCACCTGTCTATGCCCAAGATTGCCTAGAATGATGTTCAGGGTGCCCTCTCTTTTATGAAACCTCAGGCCCTTATCCCGACCCTGACTCCTCCAAGCCTTGAATATATCTGTACTGATGTACTTCCACACTCTCTAATTAGTTTATAAGTTATTGGTTTTATTGGTCCACCCAGCATAGTGCCCTGAATCTAGTGGGCACTCAGCAGAGAGCATGGGACTTAATCAAAAAAGCAACTTCTTGCAGGAGAGAGTCTTGCCTGATTTATCTTTGTACGGCTTAATATTTCTTGGTATGTGCACAGTTTACAACTAATAAAGTAGTGCTGTAATCTAGAATGATCTATAGCATGCAGTAACTGATTTGATTATCACTTGAAGCACACACATGACTTATTTTTTTTCTTGAATTATGACCTAGAGGAAAGTATGAGCCCCAAGCCTTTGAAACTTTATTCAGTTGGCAGAGAAGAAGCAGAGGATGGGGCCAAGTCTGTGCCGACTGAACTGGGTACTCAAAGAAGCTTTGTTACATGATTTTGATTGGTCAGTATAAGGGGCTGATACCATCACTCATTCCTAACTTCTTCTAGGACTGGGAGATTTCTAATCCTTCACACTTAATGACACCAAGAGTTTTCATTACCCCCAAGAACGATTCCTTGTCATTACTGAATATGTGAAATAGAGTGTCCTTGGGGATCATATATGAGAAAATGTGGTTGAGTGATGATTGACAATTTGGGGTCTGGTGTCATTATCTCGGTATTTTATCTACACAATTTCCTTCATAATTTCCTGAAATTTAAAAATCTGTTATTTCCCTCAATCTCCTAGATATTGTTATTATTATTATCTAAAGTACAGATGAGGAGGAAGTACTGATTCTGATATGATCAGGCTCAGAGACTCTGAAGGTATTTCTGATTAGAACTCTCCAGAGTGATTTGCTTGGTGGCTTTTAAAAACAAAGAACGCAGATGAGGTTCCCAAGAGTTTCATGTAAGGATATTTTATTAACCAAGGAAACACCCAGAGCCAACTTCGCCATAAGTACCAAGAGAAGTGAAATCCCTAGAACCATGGGACCCACAGATTCACACAGTATCCTTCCAACTTGGGAATAAAAATAAAACACTGCTAACTAAAGAAGATGACTCTTTGGGGTACAGCTTTCTCCAGGTTGCTACTCAATGGAAACATATGGAGATACCTTTCTACTTCAGTTCTAGGAAATCGAATGGACACAGTTCTCTTGCCTTTCTTGTGTTCTGGGTGGTGCTTGGGTGAATATATGAATGGCTGCTCTTGAAACTAAAAGAATCTTTTTAAAGCTCATGTACACCACAGCCCTGATGTGTCTCTGCTCTCCTGACATGAGTGCCACAGGAAAATGTCTGGGTAGAGATGACTTCTGAGAGCCTCACCCTTGATGAAAAGCTGACTAAAGAGTAGGTAGGAGTAGAACCCAGAGAAAATAGTCTGTCTTCCCTGTGAGATTCTAAGTAGCAATTACTGAGTGTGTAGAACACACTCAGACATTGGTCAGCTCTACAGCGGACATAAAGAGTTACACCAAACCTTGAAACAAGGACAGGGATGCCTGGAAGTACAGACAATTCTTCCTGTCACATGACCATGGATATAGTAACAATGGATCAAAATGGTAGAAGGAGAAAATGACATTTTGTTCCACATATTTTGTGGCCTCAGATGAGGGAAGTGTGACATACACATAACAGGGATTGCTACAGGTAAAGAGAAAAACAAAAGACAATGTTCGCTGTTGCTGGTTCTGTTGATGGTTTCAGAGTTCTTGCAGTTCACTCATGTATTCTTCATTTGGTTAGGCAGCATAGACATGTTCCTATCATGCTAGATGTCATCACTGATGTTACTGTCCACAGCATGTCCCTGAGACACAGTTTCTATCCTGATAATACTTAGAGACCATAGAAAAACAATGAATGTGAAACATGTCACCAGGTGTCACGAGAGAAGAGAGTACAGAGAGTGAGACACAATTTGAACCGAACACCCAGGGCAAGTGTTCAAGTGTTCCTCAGACATTCCACAGGAGAGACATCCATCCCTGCATGTAGAACAGGTAGCATGTCACAACCTTACCCATGCAGAGTGTTTGTCTAGGGCATTTCTTACAGTTACAGAAGACTTACTGGATTCCCATAGAAAACACTCATTTTTGTTAAACGAGATTAGATTACTTTATTGCTATACCTCCTTCCATGTAAATTCCAAAAAAGTAGATTTAATTCCATTTGTTGAAAAATTCTCAAGTGTTTACTCTTGCTATGACTGCTGGATCCTACTTGTCTTCCAAAATGCCATCCATCCCCCACAAGGTAATCTCAACTCAGACAATTTATGAACTATTAGAATCATTTAGACAGCCCAGCCCGCCTATTGCAATATGATGCTTGGTGTAGGTTCTATGGTTAGGTAAAATTTTTATTCATGTGAAAGAAAACTTGAAACTAGTGCTGATCAAAATATCTTAGCTGGTGATTGTGCCTGTGGTCTGGGCAATGCAGAGTGGTTAGGACTGACTGGGAGGACAACAGCCAGTAGTCTATCAGGCCTGGTAGCTGCAGAGGTAGTAATGGAGTTTCTTGACTTTTAAGACAAGAACAAGAGTTTCTTTGTCAGTCTCTCAGAGGAGGCTCTGAACAGCTTGTTTCTAACTAAAGTTCCCTGCTCTGCTGTGTGAGTCACTGTATTCAGGCTGAGAGGAATGTAAAGCTACGTGAGGTCTTATTAGCATGGGATCTGACTGATGTGTATAATAGCCTATGATGACCACTGGAACTCCAAAGAACAGTCTGAGCCATATCCTTCAGTCAACAATGACACCTACTTGGTAAAGTTCTTCTTCCAGTGGGCAATGGAAATTTGCAGTGGGGGTTTCTTTTCTAGAAAGAACCTGCACTATAAATTAAATAGCCTCTATAAGATAGGAAGAGTGCTTCAAGGATGAGATTCTAGGGTTCAAAGAAAATTCTAGAGTTTTTTTGTTTAACATTTCTCTCCATATTTGCTTTATTATTTGTGACTATTTGACTATGCGCTTTCTAAGAGCAGGTTCAAAGGGATATCATTGTATTGTATATATGACTCAACATGGTTTGAGGGTCTCGGTAGGTAATATATATTTGCTAAGTCAATGAAATAATGGAAGTCCCCAAATGTACATGACCAGTGAGCTTAGGAAAATATGCATTGTGGGAAGAATGAACAATGTCACCAGTTATATGGATTGATTGGGGTATGATTTCCCCTAATGATGATGGTAAGATTCAATTGGACAGGATTAGGGCCTGGGAATGTCACCTTTCCACAGGAAGTTCATGTTTTTCTTCTGTCTTCTTTTCTTTACAGAGACTAGTGAAGACAATGTGTGGAATTCCATTGTTCTTGTTACAATGTCTGGGTACTGACACAGCAGCATCCAATAGGTCTCCAGTCCCAGGCCTAACTGGCCATGTGAGGCATTCTGAGTTATAAGTTTCAAGGTTGTTGGAGAAAGATGAGAATTTGAAGTATGGTCCTTAAAGAACACTTGACTGCTGCCCACGCCTGAACAAAGATGTCAAGAAGCCCAGAACAGCAATAACAAAATCTTCCCTTCCACAGTTGTGGAGGTTAGAGTCCAAGGTCAGTATGTCAGCCAGGTTGATTCCTGCCAGAATGAAAGGAAGACTCTGCCCCAAAACTCTTACCTGGCCTCATGGCTGGGTCACCACTTCAACTTTGACTGTCATATCTCATGGCTTCTCTGTGTCTTTGTGGCTTCTTCAAAGACATCAGCCATTGAGAATTGCAGCTCATTCTAATGACCTTCCTTCGCATTCACTGCAGCTGCATATAGCTGGGAAACAAGGTCTTATCCCCAGGTACAGGGGTTAGGACTTGAAAGTCTATTGCCAGAGAATACAAACTAATCTACAGCAGGGTGCTTGTGTTGTCCACAGGCACTGAAGGAAACAGAGAGCCATTGGTCTCCCCTACCATCCAGGACCACCAAGTCATGGTCCTTCAGTGCTGGATACATCCCTCTGGGTGGTCACCCATCCTAATTCTATGTTGCTACAATAAAAAGCAACATAGGGGCTGGAGAGATGGCTCAGCAGGTAATGGCACTGACTGCTCTTCCAAAGGTCCTGAGTTCAATTGCTAGCAACCACATGGTGGCTCACAACCTTTTGTAATGTGATCCAATGCTCTCTTCTGGTGTGTCTGAAGGCAGTGATAGAGCGCTCGCATAAACAAATAAATAGATCCTTTAAAAAAAAAAGGCAATTTAGGAGAGAAGGAGTTTATTTTAGCTCCTAATTCTGGGTTACAGTCCATCATGGGAGAGGTCAAGGCAAGAGAAACTTAAAATTGCTAATCATATTACATCCAGAATCAGGAGCATGGATATGAAGGCATGCATCCCCACTATTCAGCTCACTTCCTCTCTTCTTAATGGTCCAGCATCCCCTGTTTAGGAATGGTGCCACCCACAGTGGACGGATCTTCTATTTGGGTAGAAAAGAAAACTCCTCTCCCCACAACATGCCCACAGGTCAGTCTGATCTAGAAAGTTCTTCATAGAGACTCTTCAAGGTGATTGTAGATTGCATCAAATTGATGATTAAAGCCAACCATTATCTATCTCTTGGATAGAACCCAAGGAAAGTTGTTTTTATGTTCCATATTTCATTGGCTGTTGGTCCATGGACACACATGTAAGTCCCAGCCAACCAAGGCTTGCTATTTCACTGATTATCAATGACACCTCTAATTTTCAAATGATTCTGGTACCTTTTCTGTGTGGCAAGGACCTGTGCCCAGTCTGACATTGAGCCTTGTCGCTCACTGACTTACACTGCACTTGTGTTAACCTACAGTAATTACCTCTTTGGGTTAATTATGCCCATCCACGAGTTAATGGTTTACCGGCAATGTTCTTTTTCCTATGTATTATTTATACAGTAATTTTATTAACTTCACTTATTCATTATTTTATTCATTATGTGAGTCTACTTGTGGCCCAGATATGGCAAATTGCTGCAGAGGGAAAAGTGACTCAGATCTAGTCTCTGTCTTTGAAGCCCTCTGCAATCAGACAATGGACAGACAAGGACACATACAACATGAGTTCTCTGTCTGGATGACCAGGAGGGACAAAGAGGGTCAGAGACCATTCCCAAGCTAACCATTGGCCAATGACCACAATGGCTTCAGGGGTAACATTTAAGAAGGGGATAGCATTATGAAAATTAAAATTTTTTACATTTATTTATTTTTATTTATTTATTTTGTGTGTGCATGCCATAAGGACAGAATCAGCTTTCTTTGAGTCAATCCACCACAATGGCTCCAGGGTTTGACCTCAAGTTGTCAAGCTTAATGGCAAAGGCCCTTAATTACCAAGCCATCTCCCTGTCCCTGAAGCTCTACAATTTTAATGGCAAGTGCAGAATAAGACAAGAAGGTCAAAAGTGCACAGAGGTGAGAGTGTGACAAGGATAGCTGTGTGTATATGAGCATATATATGTTATACATATGCACAGACATACAAATGAACATCATAACACGTATGTGTATCTGCATGTACACACACAAACAACTATGCATATATGTCTTTGCAAATGATCACCTGGCTGCCTGGATCCTGGCTATGAGATGCCTTCTAACCTGGTCAGTGTTGAGAGCTGGCTGTGGTAGGATGCAGAGAATCAGAGTAAGGGCTAAACAAGCTGCTGAGCTGCCTCACAACAAATGGATAGGAGGCAGGGAAGGACACAGTCCAGAGCCAGGGAATGTGACAAGTGCTGGGCTCCAGGTGATGGGATCAGCTGTCAGTCCCACCTGTCAGGGCATGAGACAATGTGAAAAGAGGTTGAAGCATGGATCTCATATGGTATATGCTGACACAGACCTCTTCAAGGGTTCCTCAGAAATCATGGGAGAGATTTATTCACCCCTTTGGGGCCATGAGCTCTGTCATCCTAATGGGTGCTGTTTTCTGGAGATCATTCCTCCACTGGAGCAGAGACGTGGGCCTATTCAGGTCATAACATGAAGGCTGCCTTTGTGAGCTGTGTGTGTTTCAGGAGCCATGTTTAACACTAATAGTGACTTTAGCTTTCAAAAGGACCTCGAATGACAGGTTCGAAGATTTGGCTACATGTTAGAGGAAGTGAGAGAAGATAAAGCAGAGATTCTTCTGGTGTATATATCCTGTTTTCTTGGTGACCTGCCCTGATAGTATGCTCTCCCACATGTTAGCTATCTTCCAAACATGGGCTCTTCGGGATCCCCATGTAAAATCATGCCCAGAGGGCAATGCCATTCTGGCATGTTCTCCATGCTTTGTACAGGAATTGTAGAGAAGAATACACAGAACTCTCTCACCATCATCTCCCCATCTTCTGTAGCCTCACGGAAGAGCCATGAATGGAGCATGTGGCATCTCCTAATGTCACTAAATATCGCATGTTTTCTGATAAATGTTTTCACACACTGGCTCAGGGAAACCTCACAATAACCAATAACCAATTCCTGGAGAAAAACTATCTTTGCTCTCCAGGGTGACAACAGAGCCATCACTCAATCCCATTTATATCTGACTCACCCACAGGCTCTGTACCCACCAAGGGCCACTGCCATACTCTTGAGTGTTTACATTTCATTTCTCCCCACTAAGAACAGTTAGAGAGTATTCTGGGGGTTTGCAAGTGAGGAATTATTATCAAGTTTATCTCTGGGTTTTAGAGGAGGCTCAAACACCTCTGCAGCAGTAAAAGGGACTCTGGATACCCACTAGAAATCAAGTACATCATCTGACAATAACCAGGAAAAAACAGCCCCATCATACAGGTAGACAAAGGCTAGAAAGCTACCATGACCTGGACACGACTTATCTAAAGTTAATGCTGAAGCTGAGAAGACATCATGACCTCACAGACAGCACTCCTGCCCCACCCTAAGCCCCACTCAGCCAAGAAAATAATTTATGCTCAGCTTAGTTTCAACCTTAATCTGTTCTATTGATTAATTTTAATGTATGAATCCCATTGTGGGAAAACTAGCAGGTCTTTCAGAAGGTCGGTAATACAGTTGGAGACCGTGGGTCTGTGGTTCAGAATGAGGAATCAGGCCCCAAATCCTATAAATTTTGGAGTGATGTGCTTGGTCTTCCAGAAATCCCCCCTCCCACTTGCCTGAAATCCACATACTGGCCCTGCTCCCAGAGATGTTGAAAGCCAGGTAAATGGGTAGCTCTTGCCACTCTCAAGACTTATAACCTGTCCCTCTTCAGATTCCAGTAGCATGATTTTGGCAGAAGGGACAAAAAGCACATTATCAAAATTGAAGGCTTAGCAGGGCCTGGAGCAGGGGTGGGCATGGCCACAGGGGGAGTCAAGGGCAATCTTGTTGCTATCAGAAGCACTGGGTCAGCTTCGTACTAGCATGTAAAATAGCTTACTCTTGGTTTGTGTTCTGCACTGTATAGACCTCCTTGTGTCTGTTCTGCTAAGTAGTCAATATGGACAAGGGAATGTCACCATGTCTAGGACATGCAAAGGGTAAACTAGGGTAGCTGCAGAGACCCTGAGCGGGCTGCAGGATTGCTATGTGGCACAGTGGGGAAAAAGGGTCACAATTGGGCATTTCCTGTGGAGAGATACTGAGTATTCTAAGTGAACAGGAAGTGGGTTTTAAGCACAGACTGGCTTGTGTGTGCTGCCCTAATTTTAGAGACCTGTACATTGCCAGGAGGACTTCTCAGTCATCACTATTGGACAACCAAGCTCAAGACTACAGAGCATCTCCCAGTGTGACAGTCCCTGTAGAGATCCTCAGTGCCTCGATGCTGTGGTACTGGCTGGGAACAGCAGCCCTCCCTCCACCTGCATCGAAACACAAACCAACTTTCTCTTAGCCACAACACTTTTGACTCAACAAATTACAAATTACCATATTCAACTCACATGTGGGGATATGTTGCTATTAAATACAATCTGTGAATATTTACTACTAATTAAGATGTACAACATGCAAAAAAAATATCTTATTATTAAAAATAATAATAGGAGTTGTTTGAACTAGAAACAGCCAGCTGCCACCATCACTGAACTGGTCCCTCTGGGCAGAGTCTAGGAATCAGGGTGAGGCTGCCCTGAGATAGACTCCCAGCAGCTTCCCCATCTACTTCTGCACTCTAGGAGCAAACTGAGAACTATAGGCCGACCTAACGGCTCTGTGAGTGGCTGTGGGTTCAAAGCCATGCCTCCCAGCTCAGATGACCTCAGACCTCTGGTACTATGTTCAGGAGAGGAGGCCTGCAGCTCCCACAAACTGACTCTAGACACTTGGTCTCCAGACACCGCTCCTCCCACCCTCACCTTTACTTATGTTTCTGACCTCCACCCCTAGCTCTCCCATTGTTGATGGACATCACTTGAGAAATATCTGTCTTCAGTGTTAGAGGAACCAGCTTAACAAACCAACCACAGTATCTAGCCTTCCCATCCTGCTTATTAGCCAGTGTTTCTAGTGATGGCTTTCTAGGCCAAAAGTAGGGGCAGGGCAGTCATCAGAACACTGGAACCAATGAGTGCTGCACCCCGAGTGTATCCCAGATGAGGATGAGTGAAACCGAGAACTCACATCATCCCTGAATTCTGTGGGCAGCACAGGTTCGTTGTCAGGGCAGTTGCTAGGACCTGGATTCTGACAGAGGCCATCTTCGTGGAATTGCCTCTGGAGACTCCTTATGAAGGAGCTGGGGAACTCCCACTCTCGTGACTGTGCAGATTATGTCTCATCTCACCTTTGCAATAATGAATGCTTATCCACTGCCCAGCTGGTATGCACAACTGAGAATAGCCCTCAGAAGACCACCCTTTGTTCTGGAAAGAAGGTTCTCTGCTTGTGTCCCCAGGGCTCTGTGAAACTCAAGCTTTTGTTCAAACCACAGACCTAAGATTTGACATCAGATCCTAGAAGAGCAAGAGACCCTAAATAGGTGGTATGGAGAAAGGCAGGGATGCATGCACACACAGAGGCCCTGACAGTGTGGGCTGCACCTAAGTCCAGAAGAGGACTGGGAAACGGACAAGCCATGTACAGACCCTCTATTACGTCCCCAGTGTTCACAAAACCTGGCTTCAAGGGGTGCAGAGACCTCCCAGCTCTCTAACCAGCTCAGTGAGCTCAGCCCTCTGATACAATGGGCAGCAAAAGAGCCTTGCAGTTCCCACAAACCAAGTCTAGACACTTGGTCTCCAGACACTCTGGCTGCTGCCTCCAGTCTCCACCCAGCACTGACTGTCTTGCAGCACCACGAGCACCCTACCCCCACCCCCACCCCAGCCCCAAGCTATGGCAAGAGGAAGCCTGCATCCTTTCTTCACGTACCTGACACCCTGCTCTCCTCCCTTTCTGGTGAGGTGAGAGAATGACCTGAACAAAGACAAAGAGGTAAGGGGTCTTCCCCACACCCACGAGATTGCCTGGGCCCATTTTCAGCATGGTATGTCTGACAGCCCAGAGAGATCAGACAGCCGAATGCCCTCGCCGTCCTGGAAGAGGCGGGAAACCTCTACATTGGTGTTCCAGGAATCCGCTCTGGAAAAAAAGCTGCAAGCCGCTGCCAGCTCTGAGTTCATTAAATGGCTTCTGCCGTATTAATCTTTTGTTTCTGCTTAATGGAGGTTACAGCGAATGGGAGGAGGTGAGTTCCCAGGGCACAGGGCTCAGTGTGGAATCACCATGGGAACGGCAGCTTGATCTCCATTGGGTGACTAGTTCCCGAGGCCCACTCAACATCCTCTTTAAGGGCTCAGAGTGCACGCTGTACCCTGTTCATCAGTCTGCAGGCCAAAGGGAACAGAGGCAAACAGCTCTGCAGGTCACTGGCTACCGCGCAGCACTGGCCCGGTTTGTGCCCTTCTTGTCCCCGAGGACTCTGCTAGTACCAGAGGGAAAACGCTGAGTCAGGAGCTTTCTGGCGAGCAGAGAGCTTGTCCGTGTGGCCCTGCTTTCCCCGCAGACATTTTCAGAGCAAGGAAAGTGAATCCAGCTGGCAGAGGAACAGGGCTAACCAAGGCCTGCAAGTCACAGGACCAGGGATACATAGGGAGGCAGAGATGCAGAGAAGCAGCATCTCAGAAGAGTCTCTGAGAAATACAAACCAGAAGCCCAAGGCATCCTGGGAACCAGAGCGGCTGAGGGGGGTGGGAGGCGCAATTGCTATGGTTTAACCGGTCCTTAAGGATTGATGGATGCTCCAGTTGTTCGGTCCTGTTTCCTTTTCCCAGGTGAGGCAGGGTTCTTAGAGCCAGAAAGCTGAATCATAAGCACTGATACAGGAGCAGGCAGGACCAAGGCCCGCAACAGGGGTCATGGAACTGAGGGAAAAGCTGACTACTCCAGCTATAGAGACACATCTTTCTACAGAGCATTTTAGCCTGATCGCCTAAGATGCAGTCACCTCCTCAGGTCCTGTGCACTGGAGTTTTGTTCTAGAATTTAAGACGAACACACTTCAGCCAGATACATCTAAGCTTTAAGCCTCTACTTCTCTGCTGGGGGGCTCAGGGCCCTGTCCTGTGCTCTCCTCTCTGCCAAGATTACCCTTAAGGGCTTTGGCCTGCTTCTTGATTTCATGACCTCAAGTTCCAGGACATAACGGGTATATGGATGGATGTCCCAGGATGTCAAAAAGTCTGTTTTCAACAGTGAACATCTGTACTCCCAAAATATAAATCTGTTTTTTATTCTGTGTCATGATCTCAGTGAATCCAGTTATATATTCATCCACCCACCCACCTATCCATCTGAAAATATTTATTGAGTGCTATGTCTGAACTGTCTTTACATCCACAGAGCTCACAGTGAAATCAGAATGTCAGGGTTTAATGAAATAATTTCATGAACCAGTGGGATTTTTCATGTACAGCGAACACTAGAATTTAGAGAAGCCTGCGGAGATTAAGAATGTGTGCCAGGAAATATGGCCAGGTCACAGTGGAAAGAGACACTGCCTGGAGGATGTGACATAGGCCAGCAAGAAGAGATAAGGGCAGAGAACAGGGCTCAGAGGAGAGGAAGTGGTGCTGATTCTACTGACAGAGAATATACAGGTTTGGGACCAGGAGAAGGTACTCTAAAAATGGACAGCAGGAGCAGAGGGACCTGACCACATCAGGCACTGTAAAAATAAAAAGAAAAAATAAACAAAAAAATAAAATATCGTGAGCGTACCTGTTTTATAAAGGGTTTTAATTGGTAACTGATAACACCAATTTTCATCTTGAATAGTAGATCACTCACTGTCTTGTCCTCAAGCAAATAGAGTGTTTTTAGTGTGAACCCCCCCCCCAATATAACAGCCTGAGTTGCTTGTATCAAAGCAGTGATCAGGTGGACGCAGATGAATTTAAGTTTGAGATGTGGAGGAATAAAACTATACACACTGGTAGTAGCTCCACAGTGCTTCTGTGGCTTCTGGATTGCCTGCTGGAAGGTGGTAATAGCTAGAGAACACTTGGGAATCTGGACAAAGGATCGAGGTGTGTTTGAGACACCCTGAAGGGCACAGCAAGGCTGAATGCCATGGAATAGGGTCTCCGTCTAAAGAAGAAGTGTCACCTATATATCACATGCTAGCAACAAGGTTTGAGCCCAAGAAACACAATATTCCAAAGATCCTCAGCAAAGGATGAGACACCAAGGAGATGGTGACAGCACAGCTGTGTCACAGGGTCATGGATAACCCAAAACAAATGTGACTACTGCTGTCTGCAAGGGACTAGAAGGAAGCTCTCTGCTGTGGTTAGCACCTGGAGGCCATCTTGGCCACAGATACGAGAGGGCATCTTGACCTAGAAAGAACAGTTGTTAAGTGTATTAGTTACCTTCTATTGCTGTGATAAAACATCATGACCAAGGCAATGTATAGAAGGAAGGGTTTGTTTGGGCTTATGGTTCCAGAAAAATAAGAGTCCTTCACAGTGTGGAAGCAGCTGGAGCAGCAAACTGAGAGCTCACAGCTTGAACTGCAGGCAAGAAGCAAAAAGACCCAGCAGGATGTGGTAGGAGTCTTTAAACTCTCAAAACCCCCAAATAAAGCCATACCTCCTAAGCCTACCCAAAGAGCATCCAAGATGACAGGGAATACCTCCTCGTCCAAACTACTACACTAAGCATGTCAGGGACTAGTTAATAAACTGAAGGGAAAGTGGAAACTTCTTTCAAGACATACAGCTTTGAAGCAGCACCAAGGAGAGCAATCTAGCAGGATATGGACATAGGGCCAGCCAAGTGAGGACTTTCTCTACCGCTCACTTGCTTTAGAGAATGGGCTTTAGATAGAAGCATGCCCATTCTCTTCTCCCATACCCCATTAAAGGTTCAATACCATCATCTAGCATGGCGGTACTTTAGCTAAAGATGACTGTCTCCAGCTATTTTCCTGGGCTTCAGAACACTACAATACCTACCTCAAACCCCCAGAAAATGGGCATGCTCATGAGTAACTGCTCACTGCAGAGACCCAAAGACCCAGCCTTCTCACTTCCACAGAGAGTATTCTGAAGACTCTGGGAACTCCATGGAGCTGTGGTTCATCTTGGAAAGATAGTCTCCCTGGCTATCTTTCTCATTTCATGCCTCATGGAGAACAGCTTCTGAGGTACTCCTTATCCTGGAAGTTCTAAGAAGCAGCTAATCAATGCTACCTAGATAAAACTAGAGTCTCCTGGCTTTTGTATCATTGGGATTCAAAATGACCACCATCATTACAGAGGACCGTGAGACCACTTTCCCCATGAAAAGCTGCTTCTCTCTTGAGCGGGGTGTTAAGGCCCACTACAGCTGCTTTTTTGACCCTGAAATAGTCCCTTCATCTCAAAGTCCTTTCCCAGAAAACCCATTCTGTGCACTAGATTAGGTCCTCAGTCAGGACCACTCTACTCTACTGGTTTCCTGGGGTCTCAGCAGGCCTCCTCTATATCAAGAAGCTAGCAGAAGAAGGCTGAGCTTGAAGCTCCCTCGGCTCCCGTCTTCCTTATCATAGCAACTATCCCTCCCTGCAGTCTCAGGGCTTCACCCATGATCACAGAGCTGCAGAGTATTTAAAACACCAATTGTGGCTGAAATGTGTGCCATTCTGGTACCTGCACACATTTTCTCCACACTCTCAATTATGCCACAAATTGAGAGGCTCCTGCAACCGCATTCTGTCTCCACTCTTCTCATTTATTTTACATTAGCACAAGCGGTTTTGATCCATAATGGCTGAAAAAAAAATGATTTTCTGGAATGTGCCAAAATGAAATGAAGAAAGATTATTAACCTGCATGATAAAATTCAAGCTTTATAACTAAAGGTGCCTTCAAGGAAGTACTCTGAGAGAGGAGGATAAAGTCATCAGCCGCAATTAAGAGTTGGTAGAAGTCCTCAAACACAGAGAACAGCGGTACAAAACTTCTTAGCCTGAACGTTTTTTGGCAACAATTATAAAAATTAATGCTACCTAGATAAACTACAGCTTCACAAAGTTTGAATTACTGGGGATCCGAGTCACTGCCATCATGAGAGAGGACCGTGAAAATCCACTTCTTTTATTAAGCAAGGACTGGGTGTGTTGCAACTGCTTTTTAGCACTTCCTGTCCAGCAACTTGAGGATTGCAGAAAGCTAAGGTGCTCACATCTTCCAACAACCAAGATGCAGCTTAGATATGTAGGCACCCAGTAAACATTGGCTAGCTGGTTGAATGCATGGATAAGTAAATGGATACATAAATAAGCATATAAAGAAACATATGCATTCTAATTTTCTTTCCGTTACTGGCAAATCACTTGGACCAAAAGAAAAATGAGAGAAGGAAGGATTTATTGGCTTACACACCCAGGTCACAGCCCATCACTGAGGGTAGTCAGGTCAGACGCTCAAACAAGAGCTTGAAGCAAAAAGATGGATGAACACTGCAGGATGGCTTATGGGCTCATGCTTATCCAGCCTTCTTAAACAGCCCAGAACCACCTTCCCAGGGGACGGTGCTGGAGACGTGTTCCTCCTACAGCAAACAGTCAAGACAATGTCTCACAAATATGACCTCAGAACAATCTGAGCTGGTCACTTTCTCAGTTGAGACTCCCTTCATAGATGTCTTGTATGTAAATGACCTCTTACGTTTTGAAGAGTAGCTAGTGAGGCCAGCTATCAATGTTTGCACATGCTTTCCAACTGTGATTATCCCTCAAAGCTTCCAAAAGTGGCTATCCACTTTTTAAGGAGGTGGGAGACATAGAACCTCAATAAGTAGAATTATGAGGCCACTATTATATGCTGACACTCAGTGAATTACAGAGTCATACCATGGATTGGCCTTCCACTGTAGATCAACCCACATGAGGTAGCTACGATTGATTTCTTTGTTCATCCACTCAACAAACCAAAATTATGTTTCAAAACCTGATATCTGCTGTGATGAAATTTAGCCATGCCTGAAAGAGCTCCATCTTCACCTGTCCTACTACTAATGAACTTCCTCTTGTCACATCTCTCTGTCTCTCTCCCTCTCCCTCTCCCCCTCTCTCTCCATAATTACTCTCCTTCAGGTTATCACCATCTTACCTCCAGAGATAATTTTTCTCCATGTGCTGTGTGTCATAGGTATGTCCTTAGTTTACTGATACTTTTTAAAACATCTATTTTTCTCTAGCTATTTTGATAAACATTCAATAATTATAAAGACATCTTCTAAGTATCTGGGGCTATTGTCTTTGTGTACCAGGTATGAAAACTGTAGCATGTATAGTCACTTAGTAGTTGATACATAGTGACAGACAAGTGGGGAATTTGAACCCACATCACTTTGATGCCTCGGCTAGAGCTGAAGTACCTTTTATTGGTCACAGCTGGGATAAAATAGATGCCAGTTCACTAGTCAGTTGCTAAGTGTAGGTGGGGACACCCAGAGATAAACAAAAATGTACAGCTTGGTAGTCTGTAAGGAGCACTATAGTGTAGGAAGCCTGTCTTAATGAATCCCCTTTAAATGAGGCTGTCCTGGGCATGGACAGCTGTAACTGTCTTCTCTGTGCCAGACCTGCTGTCCTGTCTCTGGGCTACCTACCGCTCCAGACTGCACGGGTGGCTCTGCTTCGGTTCATAGCACAGATCCCTCAGTCAACCTCTTGTCCTAGGTTGCCCTCAATCTAGGTCCTCTCCAAATTAGGTCAGAGTTCTCTATCAGACTGGCGGGCATTTGGTCCAGGGCCACCCCCGGCTGTGCTGACCTGATTTGATCACCTCCATGTGTCCCTCGGGGCTCTTTCCTACACAGAATCTTCCTTTACTACATCAAAATAGGCCATGCCTTGGGTTGGCTTATATTCCTCTCCTACAGGCTTGGGTGCTCTGCTTTTGCCCTTTAGTCCCTGGGCTTTGAAAACTAAGATGATCTGTACATGTTAACCAACTTAATAGCATGGTCTGGATGTGCTAACCAATTGCATTTAAAGCAAATCTTAAATGTGCACACAAAGAACCTATCTTCAGAAGTTGTAGGTGAGTATTCATGAAGCCCCCTTCTACTTGAGGATGAAGATGTGGCATAAAAATGTACGTTTCAGGTCTGGGTTGATCCTGTACATAGTCACACACACACATAGTCAGCTACTTCTGATCCAGTTAAGATAAAAAGAGCAACTGCTGTTAGCAGGACCCATGTTCCCCAGTTGGCTGCCTTAAGCAGTGATCAAGCATGCTCTCCAGGCCTAAGAGAAGAGGGCCTGCCGAGAGACGCAAGGAGAGTCTGTCTTCTTGTCCTGCTTTGTTTCTGGTTGCTGTGATAAAACTCCAACCAGAAGCAACCTGGGGAGAAAAGAATTTACTTCATCGAACAGCATATAGTCCATCACTGAGGAAAGTCAGAGAAGGAAGTTGGGGCAAAAACTTGGAGCATGGGCTTGAAGTAGAAACCACGGAGGAATCTGTTTCCTATCAGCTTTGTTAGTCTATCCAGAACCACCTGCCTGCTCATGGGTGGCACTGACCACGGTAAGCAATCAATCATCAACCTCTTATATCCATCAGCAATCAAGAAAATATTCCACAGTTTTACTTATGGAGCAATCTGGTGGAGGCAATTCGTTGGTTGATGCCTCTCTTACCAACTGACTCTAGCTTGTGTCAAGCTGACAGAAAACTACTCAGTACACCCACGAATTGCCTGATGCCACCCCTCCCTCCAGCTGTAGAATGAACTGAATCCCTTCCAGTGACTTTTGGTTCTGACCTTTGCTGACCCCAGATGGTCTCTGTGAGAACCTGCTTCTCCCTCCTGCACCTCAGATGTCACTTCCCTCTTTCCGTAAGAAGCCAATCTAAAACCCAATACCTTGTCTTTCCATAAATGTCTAAGTTCTCCTCCTCCCTGCATCCTCATTTCTTGTATCCTATAAGTTATATGTTCCAGAGAAAGAAAATTGCCCCATTATATGAATTAAGAAGGTGAGGCCCACAAACATGAGTAGTCTACACAGGTCCCTGCATACAAGAAAACTGAAGTCATGCTCACTAGCTGTAAGTCACTCAGAAATCCATTTCTCCAGGGATTCACATGTCCATGCCTTACCCTCTCCCTGATCCTGAAGAGAATTAGGAAGTCCCAGTTGTGGTGACAAGACTGAGGGATCCTCACTTAGAAGAATGTCAGTGATGCCTGCCCTGGCTTATTTGCGTGGCTCTCCTTCCTGTTCACCTGCCCTTGTTCTTTGAAGGACTGGCAGCATCTGCTATTGGGATAGCCAGTGTTCCAGGGTCACATGATTGCCATCATTGTTCTAAGACTTTAATTCAACCCATTTGCTTGGCCTTGGCTCATGTTCCAGAAGCTTCTAGAGTAGGGACTTCCCTGACAACTTGTTAGATTACCCCAGTCCCCTCCACAAGTTTAAACCTGCTGTTGTTACAGTGACTTTCCTGCTAGTGGCAGTTGCTCTATCCTGCTGCACTGAGTACTGAGTTGGGTAATATCTGCTTGCAGAAAAATGAAGTGACTCTGGTCTTTGGATGTTTCAAGATATATTATCTTCTTTGCTTGGTGCTGACCAAACTGAACCCCATCTAGAGTCACCATATATACGGAAATGAGACTTTGACCCAAGCTACTAAAATGTGCATCTCTGGTTACCTCTGTGTGCGTGTGTGTGTGTGTGTGTGTGTGTGTGTGTGCACGTGCGTGCTCAGACATGTCTACAGCTAGATGGGGGCTTAAAGTTGGTATCCCCAAGATGAGAAAGGAGGTTTAATTTTTTAATGCTGGGATGACTCTAGTACCTAGTTATCACACCCATGTTCCCAGAGCAGACATGGATGTGAGGACAGAAAAGGCAGACTTTGGCTCAGAACCAGGGGCTCCCCTTCACATACCATTGACACAGTTTCTATGAGAGACTGGGACATTAGATCCTTACATGGGAGCTTTGTTGGAATGGAACAGACTGGACACTGGGCCCAGATGCTTCTGTAGCTCTGATACAGAGACATGGTTCTGCAGAGCCTCCTTACTGTGTCTCCTCTGGGCAGTTAACATTTGCACTAATCACTTGTTAACTAATGTGGTCTGGAATTTGTATACAGAAATGAGGGTAATAGCAACCAGGTATTCTACCTCTAGAGGTGAAATGAACTTTGTGTGCCGTTAGAATGTGTGAACACCCACATTTGACTTGGAGCTTATAAAGTTCCATGACGTCCATTAGAGACCCTGACTTTCTAGTGTGTTGATGTCATGTGTAGGTGCCATCATTCTGCCATTCTGCATGCCTCATAGAAGTGAGGTAGGAAGCTAGCAGGGGAGGGGCAGGCCAAGGGCTGGCGAGAGCCACATCCCTAACTCAGAGCTCTGTTTTGTATCACACATGCCCCGATGACATTTCCATAATCGTATATAAGGACCCAAGGAAGGAATTCACCTCAACCATGAATGGCCACCTACATATCACAAGGGACCGTGTCTAACCTCTGGTGCCCCAGCCTAGGCTTAGCACATGCCTTCAGGCTGCTGTACATGTGTGTAAGGGACTCAGATCTGAGTCCCTCTGTGTGTAAATGCAAATGTACCTTGATAGATTCCAGCCCAGTACTTCAGAAAGGGATAGGCCACAGGAGTCGCAAGACACCAGGATCACACCCTGAAGATATGTATTTCACTGGGAACTAATATTTTCTTCCATCTCCTCTTTCAAGATCCCCAAACAGAAATATTTCAGAAAGGGAATAAAAATGGCAGTACACTTCCTTTACTGATGAACTGCAGAGCCCATGGGATTCCTGGAGATACACACTCACTGTGACAGCTGTTCTCAAACCGGCTCTGGGCAGCATCTTCCTGAAATTTATTGGAAAAATAATTAGAAGCCCTGTGTGTCTGGGCTACAGCCATAGGGTCAGCAGTGTCCTCATCCTGTAAAGTCATGACCCTGCACCGTGGCTGGCCCAGCGATCTGCCATGAGTCTTCATTAACTCTGAAGAGAATCAAAGTGCTAATTCCAAATGGCTTGTCTGGAGAAGGAACTGCATCCAGGGCTATCTCCCAGTAATCACTCCACAGGAACAGAAGATGTACAGTACTCAGGAAGCAGGCCCTGCCCCCACCTTAGTGGTGCCTGGAAGCTTGTCCCCAAGAGAAGAGTGAGGTCTGCCCAAGGAACTAATCCCATGAGTTCCCATGATGTGGCACTTCTCCTGAGAAGACCTCTTTCCTGGGAAGTACATACAAGTTCAAGCTGTCAGATCAGTGTCCGGTGAGCACTGTCCAACTGGGATCTCAGTCAGAGAAGACAGCTTCCTCCCTGGGGAGTATACAGGACAGCTGACCAGAGCTGTGCAGAGAGGAACTGCCCTGAAGCAGGTGACTTCTTTGTGACCCATTGTGGCTCAAGGGCAAACATCAGGGCTTCTGGAAAACTTGAGATTAACATAGAACTTCAGCCTCCCTCCCCTTTCTCAGAAGGACAGAGGAGAGTCTACACCTTGGCACGGACCCAGAGATGCTTGTGCATTGGAGCTTGGAAGACCCTTGGACTTGAAGATGTTGTTGCGTTATCTATCGTGGGAGAGGCTAGATTCTTGCAGGTCCATTTGCCCTTTGGTTTCTGTGTTCTTTTGTCCAGCATTTAGAAAGACCGGTGCCTTATTTTTCTTTCTTTTTTTTTTTTTAAATCTTTTAAAAAATCAATGTCACCTTGATGGAAAGTTCACCCTGTACCACCCTAGATTCTGAGGGTGGTGTGGGAGGAGGCACCGTGTTCACCCTCCACTCAGGTATTTCTAGTGCCTCTGCTCTGAAATAGCTGAACTCCCTCTGTGCAAATTGCAGGTACTGAGCAGCAAGCCTGGTGCTGGGCGGCCCTTCCTTCCCAGGCTTCAGCCTGTAGAGGGAGGTGGCTTTCAGAGGAGGGACGAGGCACTGCTCTTTGTCCTTGGAGGAGGAGGGTGGGTCTGAGCTGCTGCCCCCTGTCAGCCTCCTTCTCCTGCTGTCTGCTCCACCAACTGGGGCAGGGCACTGTGAGGATAATGAATGAGCAGCCTGAGGCCATTTGGGGCTAAGCTGGAGGAGAACGGTACCCAGACCAACAGGGACGGCCTTTCTTCTTAGAAGAAGGGCCTGAGGCATTTCTGTAGCTGCCTTCACAGACTTTGCTTTATCAGCCCCACAAGCCGACAGGCTCAATCTCAAAGCTGCCATCCTGAAGGCACACTGCCCCTCAAAAGCCAGCTCCATTGCCCACCCCCCCAACACACACCCTGTCTGAGGCAGTATGCCTAAGAGGAGCATAGCCTGGCTGCTAGTGTCTGCCTCTGCAGGGGCTGTGGCCACAAAGCCAGCCAACATGACCTTGGGAGTATCAGAGACCTGGATTTGAGTCCTGCCTCTTAGACGTGTTCTTCGACCTCTCAAGTATGTGCATGTGAGGTTTGTCTTCTCTTTGTTCTTATTTGTTTGGTCTCACCTATTTTATTTGATTATGAAAAAAAAAAAAAGATAAATGAAAGCGGGTATGAGGGCTGGAGAGATGCTAAGCAAAGGTGAGGACTTGAGTTCAGGTCCCTAGACTCAGGTAGAGCTGGATATGAAAACACATAGCAATTCCAGCAGTCCAATCATCAGATGAGAGGCAGAGGAAAGAGGATCCCAGCACTGAGCACTAGACCTTGTCTCAAAGTGAAAGGTGAAGACTGAGACTTGAAGCTGACCTCTGTAAGCACTCTGCACACATATGGCCAACCATACACACACACATGCAGATATACATACACACACACATAGATACACACACAGAATACAACACACAGAGACACAGACACATATACACATAAACATACACACAGACACAGTACTATACACATAAACATACACACAGACACAGACACAAACATACACAGAGTCAGACACACACAGAGACTTACACACACATGCAGACATATGCAACATAAATACACACACAACACATACATGCGCAGACAACACATAAACACAAACACAGACAGACAAACACACAAGAGAGATATACACACACGTCAGACACACACATACACAGAAATACACACATAGACACACATACACAGAAATACACACAGACACACATACACAAATACACAGACACACAGACAAGACAAACAGAGAGAGACACCCATACACAGACATACACACACAGAAACATACACATACACACACATATACATACACAACATGATTAAAAAATGATCTTTTTAAAAATAAGCCAGGTGCTGTTCCACATGTTCTTAGTCATAGGACTGGGAAGGTGGAGGCAAGCGGGCTGAAGTTCAAAGTCACCCTCAGTCATCACTAAACAGATGCCCATGGCTAATCTCTTATTTAGATTTGACTGGGCCAAGAAGACACCAAGTGCAGAAAGTCAAAGAACCACAGGATTGTGGCATCGGCATCGTTGTGGAGGCCAGCTAAGGGGGGGGGTGTAAGAGTGTGTTAATGTGGCACACACACATGTGCATATGTGTGTGTATATATGTACACATGTATGCATGTGAGTTACTGTCCACAGCTGTCCAACAACCTCTGGCACAGAATTCAGGCATTCGCTCTTTGATCTATTTTTTAGTTTCCTCATCTGCAAATCACAGGAAACCAGACGCCTTCCTGGCAGGGTTATGGGAGAAGGGCTAGGGTATGTGACAGCAAAGCATAGTAGGTTCTGCTGTCAAGGAGGCTCAGGGGCCCATCCAGCAGGGCCCCTCAAAGTCCTATGATTAATATATGATGTTAACCTAACCTGCTTGCCTGAAAGCTCTGAAAATTCCACTTAGAATAAGAAAACAGATATGCTGATATTTTCATGACCTTCTGGAATTTCCAATAAACGAATAAGTGCAATTAGCAATTAATCCTCGGGATGAAGGAACGATACAGAGAGAGTCTCCTGGGGTTTCTCAGCCTGGACACACCTTATACCTCTCTTATGACAACTGCTTTGACAGCAAAGGAAACTGTCCAAGGCCAATCCCCTCCATAGCCCCTCACCAGGGCTGACATGTGTCCTGGACACAGCAATTCCTGCCACAAACTGCAGATCCTCAGCTCCCCATCACCCCACTAGACTGAAAAATGGTAGAATGCTAATACTCATTCCTAGCATGCCCTTCTCAAGTACACACATACTCGTGCCCACCAGCACAGACTCATTCATATCACCTGCTCAGTACATGCGTGCCGAGTAGATGTTCATTGTAGGTTTTAAATTTTAACTTCACAGAACCTAGAGTCTTGAAGGAAGAGCTTCAACTGAGGAATTTCCTGGATCAAACTGACCGGTGGGCATGTCTGTAGGGGATCGTCTTGATTATTCATTGAGAGATGAGGGCCAAGCCCATTGAGTGGCATCATTCCACTGGGAGGGTGGCCCTGGGCTGGATAAAAAAAACTAGCTGAACATGAACCTGCAAGTAGGCTAGCAAGCAGTGTTCTTCCACTGGTTGCTGCTTCAAGCTCCTGCTTGATTTCTGCTCTGACTTCCCGCAGTGATGGACTGTGACCTGGAAGTGTGAGCCAAATAAATCCTTTCCTCCTCTGAGTTGCTTTTGGTCGTGGCATTTGTCACAGCAGCAGAGAGCAACTAGAACAATAGAAGATAGGCTTTGACCTCTACATAAGCAACTTGTCGTTTGAAATATTACTATTTCTAGCAGGAGCAAGAGAGGAGGGAGCTGCTGGGGGTGACCCACGAACTCAGACTGTGACAGGGATGGAGAAGGTGAAGAAGATCGAGAGATGAGGTAAGGGACAGGAGAGGTGTTCTAGAAGCTGTAGGCATGGCAGGGAGATAGCCTGTCATGAAATCTTGATTTATGGCAAAACACAATTTTAAAAGATAAATGCACGGGCTGAAACCTGCCATTTCAGGTTATATAAGAAAGAAGGGAACAGGTCCATTCTCTGTTGGCTAAGTCTGCACTCACCTGGCTACCCCTCCCTCTGCCTCTTTTCCCTCCCTTCCACTGTGTTCCCCTCCCTCCCTCCCTGTCCCCCTCCCTCCCTGTCTCTCTCCTCTCCTTCCTGCCTTCCTGCCCACCTCACCCTCACTCCACCCCATGCTGGTCACCCTCTCTGCCCTGCCTCCCTGAGCCCCAGCTTCACACTGGTGCAGAGAGACGATTGATGGCCACAGTGAGCCCCCCTCTGCTTCCCAGTCACCAGATCATCCTGCTCGCAGCTTCTTTATGTGGGGCTGTTAGCTCTGCTCTGCTGACTTGGGAGGGCACATATTTTTAATCTCTCTTATTTTTAATGCCATACTTCATCCCTGGGCTTCTGGCTGCAACCACATTGCGACCTCAGAATACCAACATCAGGGAAGCCACTGCCACTTGTCACCCCACGCAGATCGCCTGGGCTCTGAAATTAAAAAGCAGAGCGTGGGAGGGAACACATTTGAAACTCTCTCTCGCTTCTACTGCAGGGAAGGCTGGCCTGTGGATGAATGGTACTCCTTGCAGGAAGAGTGTGCGCTTTAAGGAGAGTGGGGGAGGGGGAGAGCCCCAAATGCTCATTCCAGAGGCTAGACTCATCCACAGAGAAGAGGGAGAAACGGAGCTCTGGTCATGGAAGGGAGGGAGATCAGTGAGTGGGATATCCAGGAAGGTAACACTAATGTGTGTGCAGCCTAGGCAGACAGTGGACCAGAGAGGGCAGCACTCAGCACCTCCCCAGGACTGTAAGATGCCTTGCCTTTGTTTCCGGTGCTCATAGCCTGTCCCCTCTCTGCTCCCTTTGGACTTATTTCCTCTCACCTCTAGCTCTTCTGTGCTTTGAAGTGTGAAGCAGAGTGGACTCTGCATAAAGGCTATACATTTACAATAGGCATGGCTCCGCCCATGGCTGAACCATGCTCATACCCCGCACACACCTACATGTTCACTACACCCAGCCTCACTAGCATTCTGCGAACCAGATTTCCAGGGACTTGCTTGGCCCATTTTGTAGATGAAGACAAGGACCCAGGGCAGCCAGAGATGTACCTCCTGTGGACAGATCAGCTTTTGGGTGGGATGGGGGCGCGTCTCATTCCCACCCCAGTATCCTTCCTGCTCACTGTAGTACCAGCTCATGTAAGGGCACCCTGGAGACACCTAGCCCTGCAAATCCAACTCATTAATACTTTCTAGAGGATCCTACTCTCTTTTCTCCAAACATGCAAAGGTAAATTTGCTGTTTGGTACTCTGAACAGCAATGACTAAAAATGCATGTTGACACCTTAGTCTGCAGTCTCCTGACATGTAGGAGAGAGATGCCAGCCATAGCTACTCTGGATATGAAAGACAGCTTGTCCTGGCCAACAGAGGTGGCCTATTTGGACAGGTATGGAAATTTTAAACAGCTCTGCTTTCTGCCAAAACTTCCATCAGCTCCTCTTATTGAAGATTAGTTTTCATCCACCCATTACAATATCTTTAAAAGGCAGGGCCTTCTGTGGAGGAGGAAATTCAAGAAATAGCTAAATTGCAGGCCATAGCTTCTGAAGGTTGGGAGAGGACTTCCAAGAAGGGCATCAGGAAACACAGCAAACAAAACAACTGGACTAGGACTGAGCAACTTACCCAAATGGAAGCCTAGCCTAAGCCCCAAGAACTGCCCTCCCACAATGCTCTGCTGAAGATGATTGTGCTTGTTAGCATTGTTAGTCTTCTTTTAGCCCATGACTGCATCTACAGGATGTCTCTAGGTCCAATCTATCATGAAAACAGGCTACTGGGTACAAGTTCACTATGTGACTCTACCTACCTGGTGATAACCACACTGATAACAGAAACCTTCAGGCAGCTGAGCACGGGACTTCCTAATTTACCGCTGAAGCCTTCTTGGGTTGCTCTAATCTGCCAGCATCTGAAACTGAATGGATGGATCTTCTACATCCCCTTGCAAGAGCTTGTTAACAGTGACTTGCTTTTTGTTTTTCTAGGCTAGCACTACAAATAGATGAAGGATGGAATGACATTTAAAAAAAAAAAGCTTTCAAAATGTCCTCATATTGAAATCATAGATGAACATTTTGTGAGTGCATTTCAACACTGTGTTCTGGGTGTAGACAGCTCAGTGGGCCCCCATGGTAACTTCCTCACTGCTCCATCTAAGGCCACGCTTATGGCTCTTTTTCTTCCCGATGTGTACTCAGCTTCATGAGCCTTCTCTGTCTCCTGCTTTTTGAGTGGTATTTTGCAAGTGGTATTATGGTCTTAATTTTACTTTCTTTTGTTTTTTTCTCCTTCCCTCCTCCTCCTCTCTTCTCCTCCTCCTCCTCCTCCTCTCCTCCTTGCACTAAGGATCTGATCTAAGACATCATATATGCTAGGTCAGCATTCCACCACTGAGCTGAGCCCCCAAGCTCAGCTTGCATGATTCATTGGATCTCTACTCTCTGATGGCTGTTTGCTAAGTCTAGTCTTCATCCGCTGAAGGGCAGACACTCTTCCCGACATGAACACTCCTTCCATGGTCCTTCATGATTTATCTGTTCCTCTCCTTGTCACTCCGCCTTGGCAGCCTCTTCTCTCCCTCCAAGTACTCACTGGGCAGATGTCACTCATAAGACATTGATATGAGTAATCTTCACAGTACTTGGCAGAATTTAGACTCATCCGGGAGATACATTTCAGGGTGTGTCTGAGTTTTCAGAGAACTCTGACTCAAGAGGGAAACCTGCCCTTGGTATGGGCAGCACCCTCTGAAGGTCTGTGGCTGGCTGCAGACTGAATAACTAGGGGGAGGAGGAAGCCAGCTAAGCACCAGAATCCTCTGTTCTCTGCTTCCTAGTCTCCGTAGATGTGAGAAGTCTCATCTGCATGCCCTGATGTTGTACCTTGAATCATGAGAAGAAAAAAACTTTCTAAGCTGTTTTAAGTCAGGTGTTTGTTCACTAATGCAGTTGTCTTTGTATCAATGAAGCCATCAACAATATCCACAGAATATGAAGTACCTAACAAGAGACACACCCTTAAGAAGCTTGCTCTCTTCAGAACCCACTGACTGTCAATAGCACCTGGGTAAGGGGTGGAAGGAAGCTCCTGAACTCCTCTCCTTTCTGTGGTGGGTGCCACCTGGCTTTATGTTTTGCAGGTCTTGTGCAGACAACCACACCTGCTACGAGCTCATGAGTCCAATGGCCCTGCTACATCCAGAAGACACTGTTTCAGCCTGCTCCTCCCTGAATTCTGGCTCCTACAATCTTTCTTTTTCTTCTTCCAAGATAGTCTCTGAGCTCTGGGAGGAGTGTAATATCGGTACCCCTTTAGTACCTGAGCTCTCTTCTGACACTTACTCTCTGCACTCTTGATTACTTGTGAGTTTCTGTGTGAACTTTGTCATTCATTGCACAAAGAAATTTCTCAGATAAGGTCTGATATTGTACAAATATGCAAATACAGAGGGCAGTTTCATATTATGTCAGCTCAGTAAAGTCTTCCCCTGAGACCTGTGAGTTGTTCAATCATGAATTCATGGTCATATTTACAATGATTATCGTGAGCTTTCTCTTGTGGTGTTAGCCTTAGGGTCAATCAGAAAGCATTGGTTACCGCCCCCACATCCCAGCATTCTTATTGCATCTACAGGTATATTTCAATAAGCTACTCGTTATTGCAGTTTGCAAGTAAGACTGCTGCTGATTTGTCTCCCTTAGCAGCCTGCATACTACCTTCTGGTACAGTGAAAGTTAGCCAGCAGGCAGGGAACTTCACAGTCAGTACTAACTTGATCTTTCCATATTCAGTGACCAAAATGTGTGGTGCCTTTAGCAATAGGTTCTGGTGGCTATCAAGAGTAGAGGCAACAGCCTACATTGTTTCAGTAGTGTCCAGGACACCCTTGACAACAATGTATGGGAGATTTCCCACCCTGCCATTTGGTTGTATTTGGCAACCTATGGCAGTTAGGGAGAACATTATCCCTTGCGCAGGGTAACTCCACTAAGTGCCTTTATAGGAACTTATACACATACAAATATATATACACATAAGAAGTTCACAAGGTAGTATGGGGTTTTTTAGAAAAGGATCATCAGTACTTTGAGAACAGTATGAATGAATCCACTGAATGATGTTTAAGCCCAGTTGTTCTCCAGGAAGCTCGCTTCTTCCAGAGCCCCATCTGCAATATCAGTTGGATAGCCCCATTTTGTAGGTACTCGACTCACAAGCCCTCTTCCCTGGCTCAGGCTTGAAAGAAGTTATGTTGCAGGCCACTAATATAAAGACCAAGGCACCGGGGTTGTACCTTGTCATCCACAGTGCCACAGCTGAGGGGTTGTTTCCTGCTCCCCACATCAGCTGACACACTCATTACCTAAGATGCTGTAATGTGCACCCACTGCATACAGAAGCAAGTGTATCTGGATGCTGCTGGGAGCCTGGCTCACCGTCTACAGGGAGTACGCAGTCTCAGTGTGAAGCCTTTGGCCTATTTGCAGTGCTCTCTACTCAGGGATGCCTACTCTTCCCATTAAGTGACTTTCAAAGAGCAGCAGAGTGCCGTACACACCTTCTGTGCTGCCTTTAGTCCTGAGATGACATGAAGCTAGAAGAAGATGGGAAAACCATCATCATTAGCCTTGTCACACTTTCCACATTCTATGTGTCACTTTCCACCATTTCTCCCACAGTCAGTCTTTGAGGTACAGAGCATAGCTCTGGCGACTGTTAAGTGCATCGATTAAGTCACGGGGCCTTAGCCCACGGGGAGATAGTGTGAAGTCAGAGGTCACACATGCACTTTCTACAGCCTAGGCTCCAAAACATTACTGCTATACTGTCATCTCTGAGGTAGAATGAAGTCCTTGGCTTCCAGATAGCCTGTTACCCCAGGCTTGCCTGCTTCACATTTAAAGCTTACTTGATGGAGTGAGGAGAAGGATCACTCAGTCAGTACAGTTCATGTAGCTCGAGCATGAGGGTCTGAGTTCAAGTCTCTAATATCCATGAAAAAGCCAGGCACGGCAATAGACACCTGTCGTCTACACGGGGAAGTGTAGACGGAAGGACCCTTGGGGCTACTGGCCAGCTAATCTAGATGAAGCAGCAAGCTTCAGGTTCAGTAGGAAATCCTGTCTCAAAAAGTAAAGTGGAGAGAAATGGAGGCAAACACTCAATGTCTACTTCCAACTTCTATGTGCTCACAAGTATACCCATGTACTCTCTAATGCACACCAACAGGTACGCACACAAAGGTCCCAAAATTTTAAAAAAATGAAAAGCTTATTATAGGATATTATCAGGAACCAGTTCAAATCAAAGTGCCTGCTTCCCAATGATAGACATATATGTCATATACACATACATCATATGCATACACATCATATGCATACATATCATATACATATGTACATAATACACATACACATCATATACATGCACATACACATCATATACATACACATAATATACATATTCATCATATACACACATACATATACATACACATACACATTACACATCATACACATCATATACATATATATATGTGTGTATATATATTGTGTTTATGTGTTTCACATGCTTATATCTCCTGGTCTTCATAGTCTTAGGAGAGCATGCTAATATGACACAGGAAGTGGGAGCATGTAGGCCCCTCAAGGTCAGGTAAGGTGCCACAGATAATGTGAAATGCCTTAAGAGATTTATTGGAAGAACTTGGGACTAACAGGACTAGGTGCTGGATTCGACTGGTCTTTGGGGAAATCAAGAAAAGGCCAATTCCACCATGGTGCAGATACTCTCACTAGGTTTTACCTCTTCTGAGCATCTTTCTGCTTTATGTGCCTGAACAGGCCCAGTGGAGCAAGACTCCAGAGTGGGGCCATTTCAGCAGTGTTGGCCATGGTGAAAGGCATGGGCTTACCTCCAGGTCTCTTGCAGTTCAAGTCCTGCAAACATCAAGTTCTTGAAGTGAGACTTCTTTTTTTTTTTTTTAATTTTTAACTTTTATTTTTTTTAGCTTACTTGACTTACAGCGACTGTCATCAGATAGAGTTGCTTGTTCTTAAACAGAATGAAGCTTTTTCAGTGCGACACAGTGGAAAGTTTGATGAGCTCGAAGCCATTGCTTAGGGAGTCCTGTGGATAGAAGTGTTGTATATCTGTGGCTTCTGCCCATGGAGTCAAAGTCTGAGGCCTCTAGCCAAGAGCCAGGCTCACAGGCTCCTGCTCCAGGAATGATCAAGGCATATGTGCAAGGTGGCCGAGATAATGAACTCACAGATACTGACTACGTCTGGCCTGCTTGTCTTCTTCACAATTAGAGCAATTTAAGACAAGTCAAATGACAATAAGTGTCAAACCTCTACCAAGGACATCACAACAGGCTGTGCCCACCATGAAACCTCCAGTCCTCCTCCACCTGACAGGCCATGGAAGTGAGAGAGGTCTGCTGAAGAAATCAGGAAGATATGGTCTTCCTGCCGTGCTACTCCAAGTGAATGGAAGACACTGACCACATGCAAGGACCTGTGAGGACGGGCAGGAGCGCTTCACAGCTGTGGAGTATACTGGGCTTATTCTGGGATCCAAAGCAGAAATACACTCAGAGGAGGAAGATGGTAAACCCTGGTCCATAGTGACGATCTGGATGCCCTTGACTTTCCCACAGTGGGATCCAGAAGTCCTTCATAGCCAATGTGGTGTATGGTCTGTGCATGAGTATGTATGGGACCTTTGTTTTATGAAATAAGACAATCAGTGTCCATAGCTTCCTCCCTCCATTGTGTTTTATGTAGTCTTATTAGTCCACTTAATACTAAAGTGTAGGAGCAAACCCAGGGATGGGTGATATGTCATTTATCAGAGTGACTGGGCTATTAGCCAATGGAGAAAAGAAGGAGGGCCTCTGGGGATGAAGATAAGACAGGAAAGGGAGTAAGGCAGGAGGCATTTCTTGACTATGAATTAGGACAGGAACTTTTACTTGGACCAGTTCAGTTTGAGGAAGTAAGACCATGATTAGATACCTTATCATGTCCACCACCACACTTCACTAGGACTGCTCTTACTGTGTAGGACCGTCCTTGCTGTGTGTTCCTCCCAGGCCTTCTTTCCCTGGGTTTCTTGATGAACACATTTCTTCCTTTTCACTGCCATTAAGGATGGACCCTGGGAGGAAGGAGAAAAAGGATGCCAACTCTGCCCGGGATGCTAATGACACCAGCTGCACCATTTCTTGGAGTCTTCTTGCAGAGGAGTAATGCTCACTCCTGCCGTCTGGCTGCTTGCAGAAGGGGTCAGCCTGGCTCCTGTCCCAGCCTGCCCAAGCAGAGAAGATAAACTAGCTAACATGATCAGGCCAGCCACAGGCCCTGAAGCTCCCCAGAGAAGGTCAGGGTGGAATGAAAAGCCATTTCTATTCAGTCCTGTGTGGGGACAGCCAGGTAATGCTTCTTTCCATGGGCAACCAGCCACATAGAGCCTGCATAATGGCAGCACACGATGAGCCCCAAGAGCCTGCACACGTGTATGAATATGAAGAAGTGTGTGTGTGTGTGTGTATGTGCAAGTGTGTGTACATCTCTGTGTGTGTGTGTGTGTGTGTGTGTGTGGAGGAGAGAGAGAGAGAGAGAGAGAGAGAGAGAGAAGTCTGACAGTGCCATATGGAAGGAGCCTGAGCACAAGGAGAGTATGAGGTCACTGCAGGAAAGTGTCCTTGGAGCCACATTATCCAGGACCCACTTTGCAACCTGCTCAAGCCTGGCACAGGCACAGATAGCCACATGGCAGCCACAGCTGCTGAAGAAGGGAGCTGCTGGCTTACTAGTGTGAGCTGGCTGCCCACTCCTCATCTCAGAATTGCTTGGCTACCTCCTCTGGCCACTGATCCAACTTGGGAGGGACCTGAATGTCTTAGGAGCAGACTAACCACCTAATTCATTTTGCATATGTTCCTTTTGGCTGGTACTGCCACCAACTGGTCCTAAATCAACCTGGTTTGATGTGGAGGTAGAGTGCACCAAGGTCGCCTGCACATGCTAGCAGTTTGCTGCTTGAGTGACCTGGCTAGCTCTTCATCTAGAGAGACAGCGGACTTTGTCAAAGTCACACGTGGCCCCACCCCACGCTGCATGGAGCAAATGGCTGGATCTTCAGGTATAATCGTTCCCTGTCAGTGACTTCAGCTTGTCAAACATTGGAGGAGACAGTAGGAGAAATCACAGTAATTGGAGCAGTGACTCCAGCATGCCTTAGCTCTCCAAGAGCTTGTTACCTACTTTTAATTAGGGTACTGGAAACAAGGGCTGATTTAATTCATAAGAAACCAACAGCCAGCCTTTCGGCAACTATGAAAGGACAGTTGATATCAGGCAGCATGGAGAAACCTAACAGGGTGGCACTTGGGAAAGCAAGGCAGGAGGTGATGAGTTTGAGGCCACAGTGACTCTCTATCTTAAAACAATAGGAGGAATAGGAGGAAAAAAGAGGAAGCAGAGGAAGAAGAGGAGGAGGAGTGAGAGAAAGGTAGGAGGAGGAAAAGGAGAATAAGAAATGGAAAGAGGAAGAGAAGAGACTTAATCCAAGAGTTCTGGATCAACCAAGAAGTACGTTGGCTGAAGGAACTGGTAGAAATAGGGCCTAGGGCTCAGCAGACCCTGGTCTAGACAAGGCAACTACCAGGACTTCAGCACACTATCAGGCTTTCTGTCAACGATCATCTCTATTCTTCTTTGACAATCTTATAGAGTATATCTAAACCTTTCTGCTATGGCCACAGTTACTCCACAGAGCAGGAAAACATAGACCCAGGCCAAGTTCCCTCCAGCATGTGATCCTAGCCGAAGAGAGCTGTCTCAAGAGTCCTGATTGAAACTTCCAAGGAAAGATCAGCTCTGCTCACTGCACTCTGACTCAGTGGACCTGCTAGGGTTGACCAGGGGGCAGCATCTGGTCACTGGGACAGAGGAGTCAAGAAAGGCTCCCAGCTCCCAGGATGCCATGCAGTGGTCACTGGCAATCTTTCTTCCTAAGAAAGGAAACCCAAACACTCAGGAAGAGGCCTGTACAAGTACTTGTCAGGATGAAGGGAAGAGGATGTGCCTGTCTCATGGTGAATTTGATGAGGGTCATGGCTGGATATGGAGGTGTAGGTGCCAAAGTAAAAGTATTCTGGAACATGAGCTTTGAAGAAGAAATATCAACCAGCTCTTTAAATGAAGATATGGTTTGGCCTAGAAGGGCCCTTCTGACACTGAATCCCATAGAAAAGTCCATTCTCACAATATTGAAAAATGCATATAACCCTGTGCTATTGGCTGTTTGCTACTATGTCATTGGGATGGTAGGGAGAAATGTAGTCTGCATATCATCCTGAATACTTAAACTCCAAGCTCTGTTCTTCTTTTTACTCATGTCATAGCTGGGGCAGCTAAGACAGGATCAAGAAATTAGGGCTACACTCAGCTGTAGTACAAGACCCTAATCCAGAAAGAGAAACAGAGAGACATACACTGAGAGAATGCATGGCTCAAGACGATTTGATAAACTGCTTAATGTTGTACTAAGTAGCTTTTAAATTTTTCACTATTTTAAATAACCATTTGGATATTTTTGGCTTTTTTTTTTTTTGAGAACACACATGCAAGCCTGTCTTGGGCAAACATGACCCTGCAGATTCTGAGATGACCGCAGGTTACAGGAGTAGGTTCTTGGATACTCTTTGCCAGTTGTACTTCAGATGAGCTCAAACACTTAACATTGATGTCAAGAGTATATATGAGAATGTTGAGGTTTTCCATCCTCAACGTGTGGAATATTATAACACAAAAATAAAAATAAACTAGGCCTGGTGCTATGGTTGAGTTGGTCGCGATCTTGCCAAGCATGCATGAAGCCCTGGGTTCAGTTGCTAGCATCTCATAAACTTAGAGTGTTACACAAGCATTTGGAAGGTGGAGGAGGAAGGATCAGAAGTTCGAAGTCCTTTTTGGGTGACTTTAGTGAGTTGGAGGGCAGCCTAGACTACATGAGAACTTAATTTAAAAGAAAAAAAAACTTAATTACACAGATGGCATCCTGAAATAAACTTGATCCAGCTTCGTGGCTGATCATTTTTACCTTATTTCTGTCATAAGGTAAGCTCAAAAGTGGTATCACCATGGCTTCGCACGAATCAGCCAGTCCTCATTCCTGCCGGTTAAGTATTGATTTGTCTTCACAGATTTGCTTCCAGATTTCTTTTTACTATTACAGGTAGAGCTGCTCTGAACATTTGTGCTCAGGTCTCTGAATTCACAAGGGTGTTCTTATCTCTTGGGGAAATACCAAGGCAGAGAACAAACAGATTACATATATAGTGTTAAGAAACTGCCAACCTACTTCCCAAAGTGGCTGCAGAACTTTATATTCCCGCAGCAGTGGATGCTAACAACCCCTCTTCCCACCCTCCACCCCCACAGCAGAGTTGGGTGTGGTGGCCTTTTTAAGTGTACAGGAGATCTTTTCAGTGTTCACAGCTCTAGGTGTGAACAGTCTGAGACCACCCAGCATACTGAACACAAGTGAAGCCGTGCAAACATCTAGTACTGTCCCCATTGTCATAGAACTTGACAGTACTGTGGACAGAGCCCTAAAGTCTAGAGTTTCTCTGAGGAAAAAGAACTCACTCCCATTTTCTGCCATTGTTTCATCACTGACTGCTCACCCCAGGCCTTGGTCCTGATGGTGTGAACATCACATAAAGTTCCATGCCTTCAGGTGACCATTCACAGTTATGTACAGATTATTGCTAGAGTGTGTCTCCTAGAGTGTCCTGTTTATTCATTTTAGATAATATTTTAAATATCATGCTCTATCTCAGCAGCATTATTGAATACTGTTTCAATAAAATTGGCAAGGAAAAGCTATGGCAACATTTATATTTAAACTTTATTAAAATGTACAGAATTTATATTTAACCTTCATTAACATGAGAGCTGGAAGCTGGTATGCGCAAAAAGATGACAGGCTGTGACTTGAGGTCTCATCTCTCAAGGAATTTGTAGTATGTTGAAGGATTTGTAGAAGAAGCTACGTAGTCCAGGTACTTTGGACTTTATGCTGGAGGTCTCTAAAAACCCAGAATGAATCTCCTCTCTGCCCATAACCAGGTATATGCACACACAATCAGGATTTAACAGGGAGGAGGGCATCCCTGAACAGATGGGGCAGTGGGGAGCGATGTACACCCTGGAAGCTCTGGCACTACCCAGAACTACACACTCCATCTCTGTTTGATAATAATCCTGTGCCTTACTGACCCAAGGTATGTCTTCTATTGCCTGGAAGGGATCTGAGAAGTAGGTCAAAGCTTCTCCATCCCCTGTAGATGCTGGAGGTACATAACTCTGAATGGTCACCTGTAGGCAAGGAACTGTATGTGGTGCTCATACCATCAGGACCAAGGCCTGGGTGAGCAGTCAGTGATGAAACAATGCCAGAAGTTGGGAGTGAGTTCTGTTTCCTCAGATCCTGCATCTTGGGAAAGAACTGTGTCTCTATCAAGCCCCTACCTTTCCCTGAATGAAACCCTCCTGCAGGAGACAACTGGCTTTTATGTGTCCTGGGTATCTCAGAATGTAAAGAGATTTCTGATTAACAGCTCCAATGAGAAAGGGAGTCTGTCTCAGGGACAAAGAATCAGAACAACAAGTACCAACGTGAGGGTATGAGCTGCTCACCTGGTACCATCTCATCCTCATGATCTGGGCCACAGAGGTCAAAGGGTGTGACCTTTGAGCTGCAGCTATGGATCCAAGACTGTGATGGGCTTCGTGTCTGTGATAAGGGCTCAAAGTTCAGGTGTCCCAGCACCCAACAAGAAACTTAAGTTCTCTGGAAAGTATCCACCAGGGCTGTCATATAAATTCCTGGCCTGGTATGTTCATTTGGCAGCCAGACGTGCATATCTGAAGCCTTAGATTCCCAGCAATGATATCACACTTGCTCCTTCGAGGACACAACAGCCCTAGTTCCCAAGTGTCACCCCATTCAGTTCTCTAGGGCCCCACAGTGAGCCAAGCTAGGAGACTTACTTATATGAATGACATCAATTGAATCATCCACCATACAGCAGCACTTAGTGGGTATACCTACTAAGTGAACTGTCACCCATCACCATGTCAATGCTTAGAAGATAAACCTACTAAATGATCCATCACCCAGCATGATGTCAACATTTAGTAGGAGCTCAGAAGGGTGGTTACAAAAGACAATCACCATAAGGCTTGAAAAACTGCTCGCACAGTAAGAGGGCTTCACACTGGACAATTATTCACCTATTATAATAAAGCAGAACCAAGGTGGAATTTGTTATTGAGAATGGCCACTGAATGGACCTGTGCTGTGTACAATAAATGTGTTCACATCAGCAAAGTAAATTCACAGGCTATTATGAAATTTGAAAATACTCTTGATACGAATGGTCTAGGCTAAGAAATTATCTCCACGAGAAGTTTTGACAAATCCAAACTAGATGCCTGGGGAGATGGTTCAGAGGGTAAGGTGCTGGTTATGCCTGCATGAGGACCATAGTGTAGCTCCATAGCGCCCACATAAATGCTGAGTGTTCTACCTATAAGCCCAGTGCTTGCGAGGCTATCTAGATTATTCTAAGCAAAAGCCTGTAAGTTCAAGTGAGAAATCATGTGTTAATATATAATATGGAGCTCCATTAAAAAAAAAAAGAAGACACCCGAGATCAACCTCTGGCCTTCATATGTGCATGTACCCACAACACACATGAACACATATCACATTATGCACATACATTATAAAAAAAAAAAAAAAAAGAACTCTAAACTAGACGCAGTGATTCACAAAGAGCAGCAGCATCCGGGGATGAATGGGACTGTCTCCCACAAATCAGAGCTTGTGCATGTCCCTGGGGGAAACACTCAGAGTTGCTGGTAGTTCTGAAAATTAATGGGTGGTTTTAGCCCACAGGGAAACACAGAGGCAGCAGCATCTCCCAGCATCTACTTAGCATTTACTTTTCCAAGTGACAGTCCTTCTCCATATTTCCTTCTTGTAATTGTTCAAAAGATACAAAGCAGAGAACCCCACACTGTCAGCGCTGTAAACAGCCCGATGCCACAGGAAGCAAGCCACCCTGGCCACTGATCCATACACAGCTGTGTTCTGAATGGGAATTCTCCGAGCATCTGTATCCGGCTTGCCAGCGTGCGGCAGGTTTTATATGGAGAATTGGCCTTGAAATGCCATCACCCCCATTAAGTGAGCAGTGCAGAAAACATCAAGGGTCCTCAGGCTGAGACGGGTGTTCAGGGCCACGAGCTGAACATTCTTCCCTTCTCCCACATGGAAACATCTTTGTGCATTTTTAAATGGAACTCTCGGGTTGGCCCGCCTCCATCTCAAGTATAAAGCTTGTTCCAAGGATAAGATGCACGTGGTTCTTTCTCCCAATTTTTTATGCTGGAGTTATCCTTGGCACCAACTCCAATATCTATCCCTCTCCCCAATGCAGCCCCCAGATCAAGGACCTGTGATCTTTACAGTATATATCACAGAAAGAAGTCCTCCCTGTTTTTAGTGGACAGGCATTGGAACAGTCTGGAGGAGTGCAGCCTGTAGACAGCTATGGTGGAGCAATGAAGTGAGGGCATGGGGGAAGGCACGATGAAAGCTCTATCCCTATCCAGATTTAAAGTGAGCCACCTCTTCTGGTCAGCTAGTGACAGCACCCATGGCAGGGACCTGATTCTTACCCCACACTGGATTCCCCTGTCCTTTCCAGCCTCCTTCTCAGTCAGTGTCCTCCTGGTGCTGGAGGACAGCACAAGGAGTCCTAGCCTTTATCTTCCAGGTACCAGTCAAACAAACACATCAGAGCCTTGAAAGCCGTCTTTGCCTTTCCTGCCTCTCCCTTTCATCTGAAGCCCGCTCTGCCTCCTGGGTATTTACAGAAGCCCCTCTGCTTCCTGGAATAGGCATGCTGAGCTCTTTGTCCACTGGCTAACTTATACCATGATCAGTGAAAGGATGGAGGCTCAGTGCAAGGCTGAAGGAAGAAGTACAATATCTACCCTGTTTCCTGCACCCTCTGCCCTGCTCCCCTCTCATCCCACCCTGGCATATTGGCATATAACCACCCCTCCTATCTGCTTCTGTCATGGTGGATCGGATGTTAATCCTTCAAAAAGCCCACCAGTCCGCTGTGTGTGTGTGTGTGTGTGTGTGTGTGTGTGTGTGTGTCTGCATTTTTATGTGTGGGCACATATGCATGCATATCAGGTCAGAACACAACCTTAGGTTTAGTTCTCAGAATGCCATTCACTTACTATTTTATTAAAAGCTTATTTTTACTCATGTATGTAAGTGATCTCTGTGTAAGTGTCTGCCACATAGTGTGGGTGCCTGCAGAGGTCAGAAGAGGGTATTGCATTCCTTGGAGCTGGAATTAGTTGTGAATCACCCAGTTTGAATGCTGGGAACAGAACTCTGTCCTCTGGAGGAATAGCAAATGTTCTTTAATTTGCTGAACCTTTTCTCTAGACACTCTCCTTGTTGCTGCCGTTGCTGCTGCTGCTGCTTCTCCTCCTCCTCCTCCTCTTCCTCCTCCTCTAAATCCTCCTTCTCTTCTTCTTCCTCCTCCTTCCACCTCTTGCTTGGTGTGCGTGTTTTGTTTTGTTGGTTGGTATTTTGTTTTGTTTTGTTGTTTCGTGTTTTGTTGAGTAGCTTATTCACTTGGAGCTGGACTTGCAAGCACATACCATCATGCCTGGCTTTTTTATGTGAGTTTTAAGGTTCAAATTCGGGTCCTTATTCTTGCAAGGCAAGAACATTATCTCCCAAGTCATCTCCCCATCTGGGTATTTGTCTTTTAAAAACACAATGAAGGACCTGTGTGTCCAGCACAGGTTTTTCCATCTGCAATAGTCCTAAGACAGAAAAGTTGTGAAGGGCTTGTGGATGAGATAACTGAGGGCAAAAATGTTTAAGTTACTATTCAAGGTCATTTAGGCCAGAGAGGGTGCTTCCAGCTACTACACAGCACAGCTCTGCTCAGTGCTGGTGATGTTTGGCCTTGACCTTGTCCTCCTAAGCCTACAAAACCTCAGGGAGGGCAGGACAGCTTGACAGCACTGAGCCCATTCAGAATCAGCCTTGCCTTCACTGCTTCTTAGGACTCTCAAAATAGCCCACAGTATTTATTTAAAAAAAAAAAAAAAAAGGACCCTTAGATCCCAGTACTTATGTGGGTGGGTACCAGAAGTCTGTCTGTGTAACCAGACTCCAGGTGAGTCTACACATGTGAAAACTAGGAAAGGAAGGGAGGAGAAGGTGAGGGTAAGCAAGGGAGAGAGAGAACAAAGGAGAGTGGATGAGGGAGGAGCAACAAAGAGGGGGAAGAAGGGGAGGGGAGAGAGAGAGACAGAGAGAAAAAAGGAGAGAGAGAGAGGGAGAGCAAGGGGAAGAGGAAGAGGAGGAGGAGAAAGAAGAAGAAGAGGAGGAGGAAAAGAGGAGAAGGAGGAGGAAGATGAAGAGGAAGAGGAGAAGAGGAGGAGAAGGAGGAGGAGGGGGAGGAGGAAGAAGAGGAAAAACTGCTATGTAGTTTGGATTTGAAATATCTCTGACTTGCCATGTGCTAATACTTGCTCCAAAGCTATTGGCATGATTAGGGGATGTTAGAACCTTTAGCTGATAGGGAAAATTTAGGTTGTTGGAGACTTAAACTTACTTTCTCTCTCTCTCTCTCTCTCTCTCTCTCTCTCTCTCTCTCGCTCTCGCTCTCTCTCTCTCTCTCTCTGCTAACCAAATATATTGAGGTGAGCAGCTGTGTTCTGCCCATCCTCCCTACCCTGACCCCTCCCCACAGACGTACAGTAATAGGGCTAAAGAACCCTGGACTATACTCTATGAAACCATTAAAGGGAAAAAACCTTTCCTCTTTCACTCTCCTCAGGCATTTTGCCACAGTGGTGGAAAGTTGAGTAAGACAGTAGCCTTTTCCATCTGGTCAGAGCATCACAAGAGCACCCACTTCATGTCAGAACCCAGCATCCTCACAGGGCAGAGCAGTCCCTGAAGTCTTAGGGAAAGTGACTGTAGCCGAGGTGAATTCACTGAGCTGGGAATGCAGGCTGGAGGCTAAAGCCTGAGTCAGGGCAATAACAGCAGGGCTCCTTTATTTTGTGAAGAACACTAGATGTTGTTGAGGCTGAGTCCTGGCTGCTTGGTCCCAGTATGAAATGGCTACTGTCTTGGGAATGTGCTTCTTGGGTGGGTATCCTACTGACCCTGGGTCATCACTACCCTCAGTCAGAGAGACTGTGTACCTTAGTTACCTTCTCATTCTTGTACTAAAATAGCCCTGTTGTGGAACAGTTTCCTCCAAGATTAAAACATTCTATCCCGTAAGGGAACTCCTTAAGTAGAAAGATGAACAACTCAAAATAGCTTCAGGAAGTCCCTGAAACTGACCAGATTCACTAGGCCTTTTCCCTCCAAAGTAAGCTACGGAGCAATAAAAGAGTACTGTTGTGAATTGCCCTAGTGCTGTTTGTATTTTGATGCTAATTCTGTTTCTCCAAAAGGGGCTACCTGGGAAGAGGAGTGAATGATATACTCAGGTGACTTCCTGTGACCCTTCTTCCCATTTTAACTTGTAAAATAAAGGCTAGAGCTGGTGATTGGGCAGTGGAAGGGAAGGTGGAGCTGAAAAGTTTTAGGAAGAATGAGGAGAGGAGAGGAAGACTGAAGAGGAGGTAGAAGGAAAATGGAGCAGAAGCACCTGGTCTGGAATAACCTCAAGTTATAAGGGAATCTCATAACTGGGGAATAGAGTAGTGTATAGATCTGCCCAATCTAGGTGCACAGCTTGCATTCATATTATTGAGTTGTGATTTCCTTGCTTGGGTTTCCTTGGGTTGGAGATTTACTGCAACAGACTACCAGACAAGTTGAACGGAAAAAGACGCTCAGAAAAACCAAGCTGCAAAAAAGACTGAGACTTGACCAACTGCCTGAAAGAGGTTTAGCTCAACTGAGGCACATGGAAAGGACATTCTCCAACCTGTTGAGCTGCCTGCTGCTGTTCAGTGTGCTTCAGGTTACCAGCTTTTATGAGTGGTCACTGATGCCGGGGTGGGTCTTGGGGATGTGATTGTCTTTCAATCATTTCTCTTCCTGTAAATAACCATCACCCATATTACCTGTGAGTAACCCCAATAAAATTAAGTGGTTCACAAGGTTGAACTTTGATGATACCCATACTCTGGTCTGTTGTGGATTCTCTATCTGGGGTGAGTAGATGTGTATGTTATGTCTTCCCAAAAGAGGTTTCGACACTCAACACCCAACAGAAATGATGTGAGAGATGGTTTGTGTTGCTTTACAGTTCTAGAGAAATATAATACGTCATCATCAGGAAGACGTGGCAGGGAAGAGATGGCAGCTATAATAGGAGGCTGGTTAGTTATATTGCATTCACACTTAGGAAGCAGGGAGAGACCAACTGGCCCTAAAACCTCAAGACAAGACCCCAGGGTTCCACATGCTCCATCAAGGTACCACATCATATCCTGAAGGTTCCAAACCCTTCCCAAACATTGCCACCAGCTGGGAACTAAGTGTTCAAATGTGTGAGCCTTTGCAGAACATCTAAGACAATAGTGCAGAACAGTCCTGCTGGAGCAGGCTATTCTTAGGCTGAAGCAGCACTCTAGGTATAACTGCACAGACCAGGAGCCTAGGAAATGTATGGACCCTTGTTTCAAAGTTGTTAGATTTCATTCCAAAAAGATTGGTAGCTCAAGACAGATCATGAGTATAACCTGGGTTTCCCTCTTGCCTATTTATGCTTTCATCTGTAAGAAATACCAGGTGTGCTGGTACACACCTGCAATCTCAGCACTCAGGAGGCCAGGGTAGTAACGCTGAGAGGAGTTAACACCAGCCAGAGCTGCATAGTGAGACTCTGTGTCAAAAGAATAAGAATAAGAATCAGGGCCAGTGAGATGTCTCAGCAGATAAAGGTACTTTCTATTAAACAACAGCAACTTTAGTTTATTTCCTAGGACTCACATGGTTGAGTGGGAGAATAAACTCCTGTAAGTTGTCTCTGGCCCCCATATGTGTGTTATGGCACACACTGATGCACACATGAACACATGCACAACAAAGAACAACAAAACTAAACCCAAAGAAATACCAGCTTGCCCCAAAGCCCATGCCCGCTGCACCACGCCAAATAGAGACATAGGAGTACGTACCCTCCTACAAACCTACAAACCCTAATCCCTTCTCTCTACCCACCTGAGCAAGCACAGAGTCCCAGATCATTTCAGCCACCTCTGGCAGCCTCCTCTGTCTGCTCTGTGAGCACACTCTAGGTCTTTCTAGAGTGCTATGTTCGTTGTGGGATCCTGTGCCTCTGTGTGGAAATCTGTCCTGTATATTTACCCTCTATGTGCTCCCCTCCCTTGTCCTTCTGTGTGTGTGTGTGTGTGTGTGTGTGTGTGTGTGTGTGTGTGTGTCTGTCTGTCTGTCTGTCTGTCTATCTGTCTGACTGTCTACATTCAGGTGTCCTTCCCCCTTTTCTTCCCACTATTGCTAAGTACCCTTAATTTCCATTCTTTGTCTCCCTCTTTCTGTCTAGCCCAAACTATTTAATGCAGGAATTGATCTTCTGCACTACCCTCCAGAAAAGTGACACTTGGGAGGATGAGGCAGGAGGGCCATGAATTCTAGGCTTTGTGTAGTCATACAGCTCAGTGCTGGCTTCTCTGTGAAGCACAGCTAAAGAGTCAAGGCTCTTGTGAATCTGGATGCAACGTGACTGCAGGGTATGTTTGAGGCTAGCATGGACTACATAGCAAGACCCTGTTATAAAAATGAAACAAAACACTCACTGCTATCTTATTAGTCTACTAGAATTTCCAATGAAATGCTAAAGAATTCCTCACTGAGAAACTTCCAAGCACAACAAGAACCTGGAGAAGAAAGACTGGCAGGCAGGAAAAAAGAGGGATGAAAAGGGATAACATGCCGGGCACAGGAGGAAGGGAAAAGACATGTCCTTCCGGTCAATAGCTATTCATCTATGCATCATGACTGGATGGTGACCTGGGAGTTTATTAATGTCACCTATTTTAAACTTAGGGACATCTCTCCATCAGGTATGGCTATATACAGGTGAGAAGACTTAAGTCAATAGGTTTAAGTAGTTTGTTTGCCTAAGGCGGCATGTGCTGGGTGGGCAGCCAGACTCACTTCTCTGAAGCTGCCTTCCTTGTCCCATAGTCAGCTGCCTAGAATGCTGAGTGTGCAAATGTCACCCCAGGCCTAACACCTGTGTTGATATATGCTTCAGAGACTCTCTGACCCGGTACATATCAGTGTCATAGAAAACTCAAGGCACACAGCATCAGGGGAAATGCATCCAGTGGATGGGGATACCTGAGTGGCAAGAAGCCTTTGTACACATTCATCTCCACAGTACAGAAACATGCCACAGTACTCAGACTGTTTGAACAGCGACGGTTCTCTCAGAAGCCCAATTAGATTTAGGTCTAATTATGGACAGAAAATGTGGTCAGCAAATGCATTTTCAAGCACTAACTACAAAGCCAACCCCAAATGTCTTCCATGCTCCACCAACCCCTCTGGCCTGATTTCTCATATCAGGAGATGATGCCCTCCAGTTAAATTGCCTAATGCAAATATCCCTGACCTTTAGTTCTTGCTGATACACTGACTCAGCTAGAGTCTCTCTGGTGTTATTTCCTGGCATGAGTTACTAAGATGAGACATGTACATGTGGATATGGGAAGAGAAAGAAGAGAAGGCAGGTGTTTTAAAGCCACTGGTGTAGGGGGAAGGTTGGTACCCCTGTGGGGACACTGCAGGGCTCATATCAGAGGTGATGTGAAGGCTGATCAATCACAGAGAAGTAGGGAAAAGGGGAAGTCAATGGGGATCCTTAGAAGGACACCTTGTCTAGAGGTCATTTGTTCTCATTGACACCAGGAGAGAAGAGGCAGGCAATCAGGGATAACATAACATCCTTCCAAGTACATTAGTCCATCACCTCTTGGAGCACTGTCAGAGGAGTAGTATGAGTGGCCTCAGAACTCTCTCTGAAGTTCCTGAGTCTTTGAAGCTCATGATCTAGGGTCTAGGATCCCACCAGGGGCTGAGAGTCAGTCACCCTGGATGCATGCTTCATCCAGGTTCTCACAAGGGCCCTGACTCTTCAGCTGTGCTTCACAGAGAAGCCAGCACTAAGCTGTATGACTACACAAAGCCAGCCATCAGCCCTGCAGAAGGGAAGAGAGGCCAAGCCTTCCCTTTTGTCTACCTGGTACCATGGGAACAGGCAGCCTGACATGCAGCATCTTTAAGTCCCATTCAAATCCCAGAGAACAGGATGAAGGGGCAAAGGAAGAGTGCTGAGCTAGAGGAACTTCCAGGGTGGGATTACCGATTAAGGAGATGGGAGGAGACCACAGACAGCTCCTGATCCAAGGTCATGGTGAAGAGGAGAAGCTGAAGTTTTCGGGAGGCCATTCCAGGTGGGTGCAGACGCCCAGCACCCCAAGGACCTTCTACATAATTGTAGAAATAATAAATAAGTATCCCCCCCAATGGTTGGCTAGGAATTCTTTCTCCTTTCCTTTCCTTTCCTTTCCTTTCCTTTCCTTTCCTTTCCTTTCCTTTCCTTTCCTTTCCTTTCCTTTCCTTTCCTTTCCTATCCTTTCCTTTCCCTTTTTCCTTTCCTTTCCTGTTCCTCTGTTTAGTGAGTGCTCAGACATGCCAGCAGTCTGAGCCAGGGTAGCAGCCAGCTCCGGTCAGGACATCCCCCCACATGACAGAGCTCATTCAAGAGCCTCTGGAGAGCCACACTAAGGGAAGTGGCCTCCTGCTGCTCAGGAGGATGGTAGCTGGCTCTGCAGGCCCTGTCTGCCCTTACCCTACATTCTCTGCCGTCAATCACAGAAGCAGCCCTTTACCCATGTGAGTACTTGAAGCCTTTTTTTTTCCTACAGAAAAAGAACACTGTTGCCACCCATAGCAAATTAAAATTAAGTGCAAAGTTATTTCCGGGTCAGTTGAGCACAGCAGGTCACCAGATTTCCATTGCTCTTAGAGAACAGAGGAGACATTTCTCAGCCTGTATATTCTTGGATCCTGTGAATTGTTCACAGAAAGACAAAATATCCGGCTTCATGTCTTTGTGGTTTGTAAAGTGCTTTGTACCATATATCAGACCATAGATAGATCGCAGCAAGGGAGGCATTAAATATCTCAATAAAATCAACTTAAGAACCAAAACTATAAGAAAAAGCCCTACTCGGTTCACATGGATGGGTCACTTGCTTATCAAACTTTATGCACACTGGTATCCTGGGATGCTGTTAAAACCCAAATTCTGACCCAAGATGTGTAAGATTGGTCCCATGACTTTGCATGTCTGACCTCCTGGCTCAGACCTCCACATCCTACCAGAGCATCCAAAGCACCAAGCCTAGCTCTCAGCTCTTTTCAAACAGTGATCTAGGAACAAGTTCATGTCTTCAAGGTTTGAAGAGAGAGGGAGGGGGCACTCAGAGTGGACCTTACGTGGCTCACAAATAATCCAGACTTTATAGTCTGGCCATTCACGATGACAGTCCCTGACTTCTATTCTAGATGACACTAAGATTCATCATCAGAGGGTCACATCTGAAGAGTGTCGGCAACATGCTCTAAGCTTCATTTGCCCTCATTCCGAAGTCAAGCAAGTGACAAGCCTACAACAACAAAAAAATTACGTTTTGGGAATAACTGAACATTCACAATGAAGAGGCGATATTCTTCAGGCTGCTGCAATTAGGAGAGACTCCACATCCAAATGTTGATGTCTCAGTAGGGTGTGTTCTTCTCAGAAAGACCTGGAGTGGCTATAGGTGGTGGACTGCTGTGTGTGGCCTTAGAGTCGGGCCTCACCAGGTTATGAGAGGGGCTTTGTGTCTCTTACTAATTTCATTCTAACCTTAGGTCATCACTTGTGAGACAGAAGACAGGGTGAGGGTCAGGGCCTGGCTGTCATCAGGGTTAGAAGAAGAAAATAGGTTAGTGAGTAGATTGATTGTCACTGGCACAAGGCAGGCACTCAGTGACTCTTCTGGAGTCACAGGGGGTAGAGAGTGGGTTGTCTGGCTAGCCACAGATACATAAGTCCCACCAGTGGACAGATATACATTTGTGTGTATTGGCTATTTTAACCCTAACAGGTACCAAGGATAGTATGAGTGTTCACAATTCACAAATGAATCAAAAAATGAAGGACAGAGAAGCCACATGGCCAAATCTGACACTGAACTGCCTGCAGGTCTGAGCTAGGAGTCCACGTGAATTCCTGTAAATAGTCAACACCCTCCAAGGCTTAACCCGGTACCTGGGAGTAGTCCCATTTGGTACTGACATTTCTAAACAGATGTCACACTATAGGCCAACCCTTATATACTCAGCATAGAACAGTTTTTCTCTTTCTTCATGATGGTAGTTTATGTGGGAAGAAGGGAGCATGGACCAGTTGTGATTCTTAAGCAGTTTGGTTCAAAATAGAAGTCTGAAAGGGGTTTGAAAAGATATGAATTGTCGTCTTCCCTGAAACGGATCCACACAGGTCAGCAGAGGAATCTCAGAGGAATCTGAACCTCCCAGCAGTAAAGCTAACTCAACTCCACCCAACAAGTAGATGGGGTGAAAGTACATACCAGCAGTCCTCTCTCCCTCCCCAGCATGCCTCAGGACACTCCACATCCTGGAATACAGGAGTTGAATCAAGAACACCAGGAGTATGAATTACTGTGTTAAAGTCCTGACATGGGTCAGAGGTCGCCATCATCTTAGTGCAGAGGCTGACATTTTGTCTTTCAAGAAGTCTGCAGTCCCAAGCCAGCCTTATCTCCTATAAATTACAGTATTCTCTGATACAGTCTGTGATTTCTTATTGTCTACTTCATTTGGCCATCATGTGATGGGCCCTGGACACATCTGCCTTCTCCCCAGACAAAGCCCTTCTTCCCAAGGGCTTGTGTTTGGTCCATTCCCTCACACCATCCTTTCTGGCTATTACTCAAACTCAGGCACTGTGATGAATGAGTTTTCCCCTTGAGATTATTACTTCCCAGGCTGCTCCTTAGACAATGACTTGAAAGCCCATGGACTTGGAACTGTCAGTGACTCCTCTAGGTGTCTCTGCCATCTACAGATACTTAGTATTTACACAAGAATCTCAGAGAGGAAGCTCGTAGCCCTTTTGACCTAGGTGATGTCTGAATCCCAGCTTTGCCTCCTCTGGGGTCCCACTGGATCCTCCAATTGACAGCATCCTCATATACCTCTCGGCGGGAAAGTAGCTCTTTCCCAACTACTTCTCTGTGCCTCCCAGTTCTTGGTCAGCTCCTTAAGACTTAGCAAGTTAGAAACTATGCATTCATATTTGTGTCTCACAATCCAAATCACTTTTCCACCTTCAACATAATTGTTTCTTCCAGACTTTCAGACAGATTTGCTCTGCACAGTTATGGACTTGTCTCCATGGCACATGCTGCTCCCTTTCAAAACACATGGGTAGCAATGTCTTTCTACCTGCAGAGGTGGTGAGGTGCAGGGACAGAACTGGCCATTTCCTTGCCTGAGTGATGATGATGGTGATGATGATGACGGTGATGGTGATGGTGATGATGGTGATGATGGTGATGATGGTGATGAACACCCCTCCTCCACAGACCTGTACTTACCTTCTCCAAAACAGTGCTTCTCTGTGTACTGTGTGTGAGCATTACAGAGAAGTCTCTTTACAACATGCATTGTGGTGCTTCCCCACACAGCCTTTCTGGAGTGTTCCACCTTCCTTCATGGTCATGTTGAATGTGGAATCCTGAGCCAGGAGGTTAGACATACAGAATCATGGGCCCAATCTTATACATCTTGAGTTTTAATCTTATAATTTGAGTTTTAACATTATGCCAGCATATTCTTGGGCTGAAGCCCTGAGGTGGGGAGGTTTTCCAGGTAGAAGAGATCAGGGTGAAAAGCATGTCTTACCTGGAGTGGTGGTTACTATTGGTTGTAGCATGTCTTTACTGTGCTTACTGTTGGTTACTGTTGGTTGTCAACTAGATAGGCTCTTGAATCGCCTAGGAACCAAACAATGAACATGGGGTGTGGGGTGGAGAATGGCTCCTAGCCACTGACTTCATTTCCTATAGAGTGGGATTGTTGGATCAAATGATAGCTCTCTTTTAGTGTGTGTGTGCATGAATTCATACTTTCAGATGTACATGCAAGTTTCTATCATCTGTTCATCTTTGCAATTTCACGTTTCATTAAAGTGCCATATGTACACACACACACACACACACACACACACACACATATATATATATATATGTTAGAGTCTACATGAGAACTACAGCACCAATTCTTGTTGGTGCTGGATATACCAACAAGATGAAATATATGGATATATATATATATATATATATATATATATATATATATATATATATATGGGAGAGTCTACATGAGAACTCCAGCACCAACAAGAATTGGGGATGAATGTGTACCTTGCTTTTCCCACATTCTATTTGGGATTCGCCCAACTGTAGGTTGACTGTTGTAATTCAGCCTAGAACTGTTCTTTGTCCCTAGGTTGAGATTGTTTTTCTCTGATATTTGCTTCTCCTAGTGACTAACGGATGCTACTACCAGGGTCCAGCGCTGCTTAGGTTGCATAATGTACTGGGATCAATCCTCCTCTAACACCACACACACACACACACACACACACACACACACACCACATATGCATACTATACACATACAAGACATACATTATACATATACTATATAAAAATACCACACATGCACATATGCACACACACACACACCACACACACACACAGAGAGAGAGAGAGAGAGAGAGAGAGAGAGAGAGAGAGAGAGAAAGAGAGAGAGAGACTAGGTAGTCCCTTCTCTCCTAAGTGCTGTCTTGAGATCATAGGCTTTTTGATACATTCTGACAGTTTGGGGTCAGCTACTTCAGTGTTCAGACAGCAAAAGAATAATGTACTTGTTGCATGGAAGCACAGTGTACTCCTGAGCTATATGCCTCGTGTGAGCTATGCTATACAAGGAAGATGCTGCATAAGCTCCTAGACAGCCACTGGGCATACCCAGAATCCTGAGTGCCCCCAGTGTTATAATTTTATGAGGCTTCCCCATCATCAATACCCCATTTCACTTCCTTAACTAGACAACATATGTCTGATACTTTCCTGGGGGTTCCCATTATCCCTGCCTCAGAGCTGAGGACTGGTCCTTCCAGCCAAACCTGAACACTATGACTGGGAGATAGATCACAGAGAAACCACTGATCTCCGGGAGTGGGAGAATATAATGCTCGCATTGATGTCCTGGAGTTCCCAATTTTCAGCTGGCACAAAACTAGATGCTCAATAAAATCCAGGTGGATTAAATGCTACGGCCTTGTGCCTTCAGCAACAGAAACTGCAGGTCTCACCATGATGGTAGCCTGTTACCAAAAGGGCCTCTCAGGACATGGTACCTCACTCCCAGGAAAGCATGACCCCTGCCCAGCACAGAGCAAACAGCACTTGTTCTGGCTCTTCTTTTACACAGTCCCACTTGTGGCTCTACAACCTCCCTCAGATCTGGAACTAGGGATTCCTAGAGCACTGAACAGGGGCAGGATGGTGGACAAAGGGTTTGACTGCAACTTAAGAGCAAGGGGTACATCTTTATACCTAAAAAAAAGAAAAGTCTCCTTGGTACTTGGTCAAGAGCATATCTATGTTACCAAACACTGAGCTGAGGAAGGAGGAGATAGGCTGTATCTAGAGCTTAGATCTAACCATCAGGGAGCTGAGGAGATTCCTCTATGTTTTCTCTCATGTCCTGCTGGCTCTAGTCTCAGGCAATGCTACCCAGGTAACCTCCTTGGCTGCAGAGCTGCGACCTTGTGGACCCTCTGAAAGGTGAAACGTTTCAGCTACCTTAGGCAGGGGACGGAAGTGACCTTATCAGGCATGGAGGACTATCCACTTGGGTTCCTGGCCACATGGCAAATGAATGAACCTTGTCCCAGGCATCTGGTCTTCACCTCTCATGTTCAGGGGCCCACTTTGGCCAGTGCTTGTGAATACTTGCCATTTTGCTATATAGTGCCTGCTGCTATGTGCTCAGCCAAAAGACAGGCTCTTTCTACAATGTACCAGTGTAGCCAGTTGCTATCCCACAACTCACATGAGAGGCAGGTAGGCAGGTGAGGCTGACCAGACTATCTCAAACTGACCTGTCACCTCCTCCACGAATCTGTACCAGCAGGACTTGGCAGCAGACAACCTTCCAACTAAAGGATGTCTCGAGGCAGCAGGCAGGAAGAACAAGAGCTGGGTAAAGGCTAAGCAGACTCTTCAGACATCTGACCTTTCCCACAGGTCCGGGTGGCTGCAGAGGTCTTGGGAGTCTCAGCAGAAGGTACTCACCAGGCAGGATCCACCAGTGGCAGTGCCCTCAAGAGGAATGCTTCACTTGGAGACATTACTCCACCATCTTCAGGTACACAGCCGTGGACGTTAGGGAAGAGCTGCTCAAGTTCAGCCCCACCTATGTGCCTCATGGCATTCTAGGGGCTTCCATGCCAGAGAAGAGCAGCCAGGGGATCCCAGGGTCCCACACAGCTTTTCCTTCCCCAGGAGCATCATGTACAGTCCGCTGAGGTTCTCTGGATCTGGATTGTTCCACTCAGGTCCAGGATCAGGGTTAGTCAAATCGGGCCACGATTCCAGGGCCAGCACACAAAGCCGACTGACCGCCTTCCACTCACCATCACTTTCGAATGGCCAATTCTTTCTCCATGTTGCTATATTGGCTGCAGTTCTTCCCTTCTCCTGTCTCAACTTAGTTCTCACATGGAAAAGGGGTGGGGATCAGATAGCCTGATAGGGTATTTACTGATTCCTTTGCTCCACCGTCTCTTTACTGCCCGGGATGGGGAAGAGCAAAGAGCAGGCAAACATTATTGCACTTGGGGCAGTCCAAACGCAGGCAGCACTGGGGTTCCAATTTTAGAGCTGATTACATTTTGCTAACTGCTAAACTGCAGCCACACCTGGATGGTAATTGGGTTGTGAGCTGTGCAGTTAGGGAACGCCAGTCAGTGATTGGTGCTGATTGCTGGCCACACTGTGCCCTCCCCCTTATCCCTTCCCCTCCTCTCCCACAGCCCTGGAGCTAGGGTGCAAATATGTTGAATACTTACATGCCTGATAGATGCATTCTTGCCTGAGAAGTTTCCCCCCTACTACTGGGAGGTGACAGACTTTAACAAACAGGAATACCACTCAGGTACACACAGACAGGAATACAGTGGATAAACAAAGAGACTCAAACACATATAAACACAAACACATTTGCGGGTGAGATATACACGTGCTTAGAAGTGTTCTGTGATGCGATGTCAGATGGGGTGTTGTGGACTGAGCTGTGTCCCTCAAATTCGTATTCTGAAATGCTCACCCCTGATGTGGCTGGCTATGGAGAGGGAGGTTAAATGGGGTCATGGGGTGACCCTGATCCAATATAAATAGCTCTTTACAGAGGAAGAGATACAGCATGAGGAGGCGTCAAAGACACATAAAGTACAAGTGCCATCTGCAAGCCACAGGGAAGCCTCCAGGGAGCTCCTCCTGCCAGCACCTTGGATTCGGATTTCCATCCTCCAAGTATTAAAAAAAGTTCCTGCCTAATGTTTGAGCCACCCAGCCTGTGGAGTATGTTGGGAGCTTGAGCTAAGAACAGAGTTGACTACCTGAACTGAGATGTGGACAGAGCACAATGCACTGTCCAGCTGAAGGCAGCTGGTGGGAGGAAGCCATGCTTCCACCCAAAGGGCATATTTGATATCAGTGCAGAGACTTCCAAAGTCTCGGAGAAACCAGAAGCTCAGATGGACAAGACCTGAGCAGTTGATAGCTGAGCAGCTGAGTGCACAGTTAACATTGTTGTCAATTAGACAATGTCTGGGAGATAAACTACAAGGCATATCTGTGAGGGAATGCCTATATGGGTTACTTGATGTGGAGAGATCTACTCTAAATGTATGAGGCACCATCCCCAGGGGCTGGGGTCCCAGACTGAATGGAAAAGACAAAGCGAGCTGAGCACTAGTTCCCATCCCTTTCTGCTTCCTGACTGCATATGCTGGGTCATCAGTGGCTCCTGTTCCGGCCGCCATGTCTTCTTGCCATGATGACTGTATAACCTTGAGTTGAAACCAGACTAACCCCTTCCATCCTTAAGTTGTTCCTTGCCACAATATTTTCATCACAATATTAAGGAGATAAATGAATACAACCAGAGATAAGCAAGGACTCGGAGAAAGCAGACTGGCAGTGTGCATGGCTTCCCTGAAGGTGATGGGCCATTGATATCTGTTGCAGTAAATTTCCAACCCCGATAAGCCCATGTGAAAACATACAACTCATTACAATATTTATAAGCTGCATGCCTAGATTGGCAGATCTACCACTATACTATTCTATTCCCCAGCTATGAGATCCCTTGCTACTTGTGGCTTCTCCAGGCCATGTGGTTCTCCTCCATCTTTCTTCTAGATCCTCTTCCTCCATCTCCATCTCCTTCCTTCCTTACTCTTCCTCCACTCTCTAAAGCCTCCAGCCCCACTTTCCCTTCCACTGTCCAATCACAGGCTATAGAGCCTTTATTTGACCAGTTAAAATGGGGAGAAGGTTCACATGAAATCACCTGAGGATGTGTTCTACCCCTCATCAGGGCAGCCCCTCTTGAGGAAGCAGAATTAACATCAGACTACAAACAGCACCAGGGCAACCAAACAGATATCCTCTAAGGGATCTCAGAGGTCACTTGGAAGTAGAGGATCTGAAACACGGTTGGACTGTGAAGGGCACTTAGGGGTGTTCCATGCCTGACTGGAGTGCAGCGTCTCCTGTGAAACTCTCAGGCCCCACAGCAGGGCTGGGCCACAGACAACTCCATTCAGAAGAAGAGCCCCTGCTTGTGGGGAAGACTGTTAACAGGGAACTTTCATATCTTTATAAGGAGTTAGGAATAAGAAGAGTTATTACCAAAAAAAATCTTTTAAAAAAACCAACTATGTTTTATTCAAATTAGTTTTAAAGTTTTCAGTCATTAATTCAACATTCGGGTTATTTTTAATAATTTTTTGAACCCCCTGCTATTTTACCAAAGGCAGTATGGGAGGGGGGTGGAGAGCCTTTTTGTTTATGCACAGATGAAAATCAGGAGCAAGTATTGGGCTCAACTTTCCTGCCAATTTTCAGCTTATTTATAAATAAGCTGGCATGGTTCTTTGTTTGAGGCGTCGTATTTGTCATCTATAGCATTCTGTAATTCGTAATGAACTCTCAGGGTGGGGGGGGGGCTGTGGTGGAGTGAAGAAAAAGAAAATTAAGAATAAGGAATGTAGGGTGGTGTCCCTGCAGTCACCTGTGACATGGGTGATAGGTTATCTCTCCCAAGGACCTAAAGTTGTTGGCTTCAGGCTTCCGAGCTCCCATGGAGATCTTCACAAATGCAGTCTGGAACCCACTCCAGTTGGGTCAGGATGCTTAGTGACATTTAGTCACACTGCTGGTGAGGGATCAAGGCAGAGTGTACACTCTCCACAAGGACCCAGAAGAAGGCAAGGGGTGAACTTTCCTGACAGAATAGATCCTCATCACGTGGTCTTGACACTGAGCATCTAAAACATAACCCTGTCATTATTAACGTGCTGCTCTTGATCAGTTCTTAAAAGCATGTTCCAGAACTAACAAGATCAAGCAGGCCTGTGTTCTCAGGTGTAAGGGTGTCATGGCCGTGGTGGAAAGAAGAAAGCTGAGAACAAGCTGGGGCTCAGCCGGCCACCACCAATTCAGTGATCATAGGAATGTAACCAATGTCTCTGGATCAGACATCTCAGGGTTCTTCACACGTTGGTCAAGGAATTGAATGATAACACAAAAATAGCATGGTAGTGAGGGATTGTATTCACAAGCAAAGTAAGATAGAGTGGTTACACTACAAGGAGTAGCAGGCCCAGAGCAAGCATGCAGCTCTGAAACTGTGACCTCCTAGATGGGTCCGAGAGGCAGAGGAATAGTTGCTAGGGTTGGAGTATGGGTGTTTTATTTGTTTGTTTGTTTTGATTGACAGGCTTATGTTAGTCTTTGCTCCATGGAGATGTCCTTTCCGGGTATGCATCTGATTTTAATCAGATGAATACCCAATCATGCATAGGCATAAGATGATAAGTAGTAATTGTTTTCCCCTTAGAAGTTCATGTAGAAGACAAATTTATAAGTCCAGCCTGGATCACCCCATCCCATTTCCCTTAATGGTAGGATATGTCTAATCCCCCCACCAAAAAAAAAAAAAAGTTTCTGAGATTACTAAGGATTGCTAAGGCACCCTGGTCAGAATGAGCAACTGTCTTGTTTTGAGGTGGGGTGCAGTCAGTCTGATGCAAATGGAATGTTGGCTGATAAGCACTCTGTTGGGAAAGGACTGTGGTATAGCTCAACTGAAGGAGAGTCTGGGGACTCAATCATGCCTAGGCACACCCACCCCAGGAACAAGTCTTCAGGCTCCAGCTTTTCTCAGTGGTCACTGGTGTCCAGAAGACCTTGGGGAGTAGGAGTCAGGGAACTAGTTGACAGGTTATTTCTCCACTGGTGAAATGAGCCAACTCAAGCCAGATTAGAAATATATTAAAGGCAGGCTTATTGGGAAGCTGCTCTGGGGCAAGTTCACTGGCCCAAGGAGGCCAGGGGAGGGGAGAAGGGGGAAGGAGAAGAAAGAAGAAAGGGAGGAAGAAGAGGAGAGAGAGGGAGGGAAGGAGGGAGTGGGAAAGAGAGAGAACAAAATGTCTAGATTATAAGGGAAGAGCCTCTGGGGAAGCTCCTGGCCAGAAAGTTCAGGGTTGGGGGCAAGCTATGCCAGGTAGGGACTGAGGGATGCTGGGAAAACCTGGAGGCCAGGTCTGCCTCCATATGTAAAATATGCACTGCAGTCCCTAGTCCCAGGGTCTGAAACCAAACACTGCTCTCACTTTGAAGTGACCTCCCAGAACTTTCTAAAATTGTCCTTGTGGGCCCAGTAATCTTTTTTATATTTTATTGTACCCTTATCAAAACAACTTTTGGGAAAATATGATCAGCTGTTGGGTTTTCCCTTGCTTTAGTATGTGGTGTTGCTCTCAGGACCTACCTCAGTACCATCACCGCTTACCATGAGCTTACTGTTTTTAGTCTTACTCTTTTTTATTGGTGAAGCTTATTCCAGACAAGCTTTTCCAGAAGCAAATAGCGAGGCCACTGAGGCAGGCACAAGGTACCCATAAGATTCAGCAGGCGGCCCCTTCATCTCTGCTCTGGTAGTTGATTGAATGTGTCTGTGAAGACGTCAGTGCTTTTCAGCTGAGCGCTCTGCCATCTCACTATTCCTCTTGACAGTATGATTTGAACCCATTGCCATAGGGCACTGTCTCTGCCTGCTTCTTGCTGGGGCCTGTGAAATGATAGGGATAGTTATGGCAATTTTCAGGAGCTGGTGATGAAGAAAGCATCCAGGGCCAGCAGGGGAGCATGTAACAGGGTCTGAACTCCGCTTCTCTCTTAACATAGTGGGGAGCGAGCCTACCCAGGTCTTACCCCTGGCACCTGCTTAGCTCTCTACTGGGAGCCTCTTTCTGCTTGGTCATCCTTTCTTACATCTCTGAGAGCCATGTGGGTGGAGTCGATTCTAGCAACACTGGAACATAGCCCGTCTCAGCCCTCTGTTCAGGGACCCTGCACAGGCCTGAAAATGTCTGGCATGGACTGTGTGAATGTACTAGCAGCCCAGTGTCAGACAATTGGCTCCACATGGCTCACTAATGGGACAGAGCCGAGTAAAGATAAAGAAAAAGGGTAAGTCCAGTAAGTGCTGGGATGAAGATAAGTCCTTTGTTTAAATGTAGACATAAAGGAGTTCTCCAGGGAGCATGCTTCTGTCTAGAGCCAGACAGCCTTGAAGGAAATCTGCACAGAGAGCAGGCTGAGGAGACAGCTGGGCAAAGTTCAGGCTGCAGTGATCTGGGTGGCCATGTTGATGGCCGTGTGGCTGGTGGCAAGTGACAAATGGACAAATTATGAGACGAGGCAGGTACGTGCAAGGCACCCAACAGCCATCCAGGTGAGCAGAGGTGAGGTGCATGCAGGAAATAGTAGTGAGGAAGAGATTAGCTTCTGGGCATACTCCTGACAGGAAATAAAGCATGCTTTTTGAAGGTGGATTATTGTCTCCAGTTTTTTTTTTTTCTCCCTGAACTTCAAGTTCCCCGAGACTGAATTGTGCATTTTTCTCAATCAGAGAGGAAGGAAAGAGACTGGCTAACCCTTACTAAATGTAAGCCCTGCCCCCAGGGAATAGAAATGTCCAGAAAGGAGGCAGGCATGAAGAAGTTGCTACGTGAATGAACCTAAGAAACTAGCATCTAAGGGAGAACTCGGGCAGTTTCAGGTCCAGACCAAATGATGACCTAGGAAATGCTGTAGAATGCTGGGCTAATCTCATGGGAGGAGAGGAGGAGGAGGGAGGAAGAAAGGGGAGAGAGAGGGGTGGAGGGGGAGAGAGGAAGAAGGGTCAGGAGAGGAAGAAGGAAGTAATGGGGAGGAAGAGAAAGACGAGGAGAATGAGGAGGAGGAAGAGAAGAGGAGGAAGAGGAAAGGGAGAAAGAGGGGAAAAGAGGAGAAACTGGAAAAGGAGGAAGTAGGAGGAAAACAGCTGGGGAGCTGAGGGAAACCTGGGTGGTAGATACCACTGCCCTGTGCTGGGGACATGATACTAGCCTGGGCCAAGGGAAAGGCTATATTTGAATTAGGAGGTCATATGGAGTCCTGGTACTTATTAAATTCTCATTCTAGAGTGAATTCAGTTCTTAGAATCTCAGCTGTGGTGTGCCAAGTTTGGAATGAGACACTGGGGCATTACAATCTGTAGAGTTTAGCAGTTTCCAATGTGAGATCCCAGTGAAAATCACCAAGTTGCCACCAACCAATACAGCCTTCTAGATCATTCCACAGTCTGAGATTGGACAACCAAGATCTTAAATCAGACTGATATTTCTTTTCAGGAAGCTCTCTATGGAGGAATAGCATAGCATATCCTCACCCCACACACACAAAGGTAGATGCTTTCCTGGAAGGAGGAAGGTAGCATGAGGCATACAGGGCTCACCCCTACTTCAGAACCATACAACTCTGCTTTTCATTCAAGGGGAGGTCTCAAGAGGAAGAGTAGCTGCTCAGGCTGGCTCCCTCCAGCAACCACAGGGACTAGCTAGAGTCCAGCTTTGCAAGATGGACCAAAGGCATGATTTAAACAGGAGAAAGGCTCTGAAGTGTGGTCATAATATTACCACCAGAATGTTCTAGGGACCTGTAGATGGAGAAGCGATAACAATTAAGAGGAATTTTACAGGAAATAGCATTAGGGATTAGATGTGGTCTCAAAACCCCAATTGCCATTGTCTCTGTGGCAGGATGGCTGACAACAGGCAAATGGACTTCCAGTAACGTGCCCAGCTGCTGGGATTTGCATGTTGAGATGCTAACCACACACTATGAGGAAGGAGGAGGGATCAGATGGCTTTGGCAGGAGGCCATGGTAAAGGACCAGTCACTCAGGACAAAAAAACAAGGCTCACCAGGAGACATGCCCAGAACCAACACTTCCTAGTTAAAAGTGGAAGAACTTTGGAGAGTGGAGCTCCACCAAGTTCTGCTGTGGTAGAGTTTGTGCTGGAACTGGAAGACAATGATGTACTGTTGGCTCTGCTAGGAAACTGGAACTATGTACAAGCTACGCTAAGGAGCAGTGAGTAGACTTGGAAAATGAAGATGGACCAGACATGGCTGAAGTTCCTGGGTGAAAAGTCCAGGAGCAAGGCACCAGTGATCTGGGGCTACTTGGCATCTGATCACATGGCTGCTCTGGGAAGCTGTCGGTCAGAGAACTCATGGAAATTCAGTGTGGACACTCCCTTCTCAGCCAAAGTTTATGTTGTCACCCAGGAATCCCTGTGACCAACCTCATCAATTAAGTGTCTACTTTATGTAGTACATATTACTCTTAATAGAGATATACTCATACCTATCTGTCTGATCGAGAGAAAATACCATGGGAGCAGACATGCTGCCTTGAAGACTCTGTTCTGCTTCCTTTACTATTGTGGTTTGGAGGAGGTCTGCCTCCCAAGAGGCCAGGTAGTGGGAACTTGTACAATGTGAGTATGTTTAAAAAAAAAAAAAAAAGATTTATTTATTTACTATGTATACAGTGTTTTGTCCACATATATATGCCTGCAGGCCACAAGAGGGCATCTCATTATAGATGGTTATGAGTTCCCATGTGGTTGCTGGGAATTGAACTCCAGACCTCTGGAAGAGCAGCTGGTACATTTAACCTCTCTGAGCCATCTCACCAACCCTACAATGCAGGTATGCTGTGAGTTAGAAGGATCTTTAAGACGAGAAGTTCAATAGGACTTCACCGCTGACACTAGCCCAGAGGGATTCAGTAGTTGGGGGATCCTATCTAGTTACTATGAGGGAGCCTCTATGAAAGGAGAGCTATCCTTCCTCACTTGGGCCTTCAGTCCTGTGATGTGATCCATGGCCTCCACACAAGCCCTCACTGTTGTGATAATACCTCCAGCAAGTCCTTCACCAGAACTGAGTAGAAGCTGGTACCACATCCTTAGACCTCTAGGGAAAGCTGAGCTATATAAATCTCATTGCTTCACAAAGTTATCCCACCATGGCATTATGGTACAGAGACAGAAAATAAACTACCACACTTATGTAGATACAGGGTTTAAAAGAATGAGCCTAAGCCAGGTACCCAGGGTCAGCTCATTAAATGAGCCAGACACACGTGCCTATCTAGTCAGCATTCTAGAGGTGGAGGAAGGAAGAGCACAACTTAAAGCTCAGCTTTTGGCTAGTATGAAAATGGTTACTTAGTGTGACCTTGTCTGAAAAATAAGGGTATAATCATCACATAAATAGGCGAAACAATAAAACTGCCATGTTGGGGGCTGAGGAGATGGTTCAGTGATTAAGAGCACTTGCTTCTCTTGCAGCAGATCGCACCTCAGTTCCAGCACCCACATGGTGGCTCACAATGGCCTGTAACTTCAGACCAGTGGATCCAATGCCCTTTTCTAGACTCTGAATATACTGCATGCACATAGCACACATACATACATGCATGCATGCAAATATGCATACACATAAAAGAAATTATATGGTACTATAAATATACAGGAAAAAACACGACAAAATTAAGCCCCTATTAATTATTAAAAGCTGAATATACTAGGAATAGAGGGGGAACTTTCCAATGGCTGAGAGAAAACCTACTGAAATATTTTGCGTCTAGCATCTTAGTTCCTGTGAGAAACTGATGCTCTCCCACTGTGGCCAAGTTCAAGACCCAGAATTCCCCTCACTATTTCTAGTCAACATACTGGAGGTTGTAGCCAGTGAAATAAAGATAAAAATACATAACAATTGAAAGAGAGAAATCTGTTTGCAGATGTCATTGTTGGCCGTAAATAAAATCCAGCGTAATTAAATGACACTAGGAACAAGCAGTCTGGGCAATACCAAGATACAAGCTTAATATAGGAAAGCCTGTCACTTCTTTCTATGGCGGCAAGGACAAACAGGGTTTGAAGCCAATCACATGATTACCACTTATGTTTACCAATCCTAAGTGAAATTCACTGTACACTTCTAATAAAATAGGTCTAGCTTAAGAATAAAATTCTTGTGGATGAAATAAAGGAAGAACTGATGGAGAGAAGGGATGCTCCATCACCATGGGTGGGATGACTCAAAAAAGGATAGTTCTGTGACTTCAATGTCATTCCAGGGAAAGTCACTAATAACTGTGACAGTGACAGACATATTCAAATATGCATAGAGTCCAAAGACCAGGTTATTCAATCCAGTACTGAAGGGAAGGAACACAGTAACATGGACACTGACTTAAAGGTCCACCATGACGCTACAGCCATCAAGACAGTCTGGTATAAGTAAAAGAGACAAATAGAAGGTTGGGAAAGAACAGAGGGCCCAGAAATACACCTTCATAGACAAGCAAGGCCACACAATGGAGCAAAGATGGTGCTTGAACAAATAGCCCCAGAATAACTGGGCATCTACAACACAAAAACAAATAACACTATGAAATAAATAAAATAAAATAAAATAAAATAGACACATAGAGTTTGCACCCATTGCATAAGCTAGCTCAAAATGAATCACAGACTGTAACATAAAATGCGTAACTCTAACACTCCTGGAGGGTAACAGGAGAAACGTTCCAGTGACCTTACATGAGAAAGTGACATTTTACCTGCAGCAGCAGGCCTTGGAAGAAGCGATAAGCTGTATTTCCATGAAAAGTAAAAACTTCTTCTCTATGAAGGATGATAGTAAAAGAAGAATAAGACAAACTACAGATTAGGTGGAGCTATTCCAAAAAAATTCACAAGGTAAAGACCTGTTATCCGAACTATGAAAAGAACTCTTCAACGAGGAAATGAAGGGATTAAGCTAGTCACAAAGACCTTAACAATTCACCAAGATGGATGGAAAACTAGCAGACTGCGAAAATGTCCTCAGCACTCTTCATCGGGGACATGAACATGGAAAGCAGTTATCTGCCCACCCTCACCAGGGTGACAGGAACAGGGAGCACCTATAATACCTTATTATATAGATTTCATATGATCCACAATGACGGGTCATGTCAAATACATACATAAGCAGGAAGAATCCACGTGTGAACTATGAACTTTGGGCGATAATCATGTATCAACAATGGTTCACTGACCATAGCAAAATGTACACTTACCCTGTACCCTGGAGATGCTGACAATGGATACTACACACGTGTAGACAGGAGATGTATGAGAAATCTCTTTGCCTTTGGTAGAAAGAGAGGGGGAGGAAGGGAAGAAAAGAAAGAAGAGAAAAGAGAAAAGGAAAAGGAAAGAAAGTAATCCAATAAAGATGGACAGAACCCTGTGAGAATCACCTGTCTCTTGGGTAGATGCTAGCTACAGAGTGAGGTCTGAATAGATGACAAGAAATGTCCAAGCCTCCATGCTAGTACCACCTGGCAGGGTAGTCTCTGGACTGTAAGGACTCAGGATATCAGAGATGCTGAGGCCCAGACAAGGCAGGCCACAGAGAGAACTATGGGTGTTTTTCAGTGAGCACCAGTCTGCTGTCAGGTTCAACCATGTACTCTACTTAGCTGGTCCTGAAGTTTTGAAAAAGTACAGGGCCTCCAAGACTGTTCTACCCCAGAACCTGGGCCTATAACCGACTCATCCTGAAACCTGGGAGGTTCTGGCTTTCTGTATGTGCACACCTCCTTCCAATTCCCAGGTTAGTCTATTCTCATATCGTCTTGTGGACCTTCTTGTACTACCACGCCACTCACCTATGCAGGGAGCTCATGACAGCCACCGGCCTCCTGGTTAGCTGTGTACTGACTTGCTCTTTCCTGTACTTTCCACATCAAGACAGGGTCAGGGTTCAGCCAGCTTGCCTATGGTATATGCAACAGTATCTTGCACAGTGGGGAGCATGGCAAGCTTGCTTCACAGCTATGCTAGCTTTTGGCCCAGTGTGTTCCTAGTCTAGCACCGTCTCTAGTTTGGCATCCATGAATGTTTTTGATCCTTGTGTCTCTCTCATCAGCTTTTCAAAGGCTGCTTTCCCTACCAACAAGGCTTTGTGCATATCTACCCCTCCCCTCCCTGGCTAATAAGGTCATAGTCTCCACAGGTTCCATTACTTCAACTCCCTGCTCTCAGAGCAATGATCTGCCACACCCAGCTGTTCACTAAATAGCCTTGTCATGCCCATATCTTCCCTTTCTCCACTTGATTCACAAACTGCTCCACCCTGGCCCTGTGCAGCCAGCCACCCTGACTTACTAGCAGTCCCTTGGATTTAATCAAGCATGAACGCCCTGCCCAAGCAGTGTGGTACTGTAGATATGTAGAAATAGCCAGAGTCTGTTCCACCCAAGGCCGTCTCTACCCTGGTGCTTCCTCTGGCTTCTCTGAGTCAAATGACTCCCTCATGTACTGTTCCCAATTTGCCTGCTAATGCTTTCAAACTCCATATGTGTGCCTGTGTGTCACTTCCACAGGCTGTTTCTCTCTAAACAGAATCCTACCCTCTCATCTTGTTTCTGTAGATACCTCTCTGGTCAGAAGGAGTGATAGCCATTATTCTGTCCTGGAAACAGAGTAGCTCTGCTGGATACCTGGTACCCTTGACTAGGATCCTTGAGCCTCACTCATCCAAAACTAGACAGAGGTCTCAGCACCCCCACTGTTGAGCAAGACATGCATAGACTCAGAAAGGTCTACTCATTTCTCATGTACTGGCAGATGGGCTGTCTTGGTCCCCACTTACATAGCTCAGAATTTTTTGCAGAAGATTTTCTGAGGACAGACATTCTTAGCTCTATGGTGCCTACTGCCCCAAGGACCTGGGCTTATCTCTAGGGGCCACAAAAAAGAATGCATCATAATAATACCTCATCTTTACTCTGCTTTCCTAGGTCCAGACCCATGTTTCTGACCCACACAAATGAGTGAATAGCATGCTATTTGCTATGAAAAGTTGGATAGGACAGATGTGCTAATATGTGGTGGATAGGACCAATGTGATAATATGTGGAGTGTAGCAGCAATGTCCAGCTCTATATGTCTGTCCTGCCTTCTTCACAGACTGACCTTCAGTGTGAGCCATGACAGCCACACCCTTCCTGGATATCTGAGATCTACAGGGTAGGCCTGACTGCAGCCTGTCTAGTCTGGCAGCTCCTCTTCCAGGGTTTCTGTCCCAGGGGTAGAGGGACAGGAGTTTCAATGAGTATTGAATGGTGACAGCAAATGAGATTAACACCATTAGCGAGAGTGTGTGGGTTTTACTTCTGATTCGCCTCACTCTCCTTCTGAAAGACTCAGTAATGGCCTCAAAGACACTAAATGGCTCATTTTTATAAGAGAGGCAAAGTCAATTTGAAAAGTCTGCTAAGTAATTTGATTGTCAGGCTTTTCCCATCATTGGAGAAAATAAAACACACACAGAGACAGCACACCACTAATACACAGAGACAGCATACCCGATACACAGAGACAGAGTACCCCTAATATACAGACACTGCATTCCTAATACATACAGTGTACCCCTAATACACACATTATATAGGTACACATTGTACTATAATTCCACAGCCAGTACACCCCAAATACACACAGACAGCACACCCCTAATACACAGTCACAGCATATCCCTTACACAGAGACAGCACACCCTTAATACACAGACAGTACATCCCTAATACACAGACAGAGCACCTCTAATACACAGAAACAGCATATCCCTTACACAGAGACGGCATACATTTAACACACATAGGAAGTATACCCCATACACAGAGAGAGCACATCCGTCACAAAGACAACATGTACTTCTGACAGAGACAATACCTCACACAAAGAGGCAATGCCACCAGATATGGGCAGTCATAGAGTAAACACACAAATGTGCTTTACAGTCCTACCCCTTCCACCCCACACAGTAAGACACTTGTGTCTATTTGCATACTCTGTAACACTAGAATGTCCCTTCCAGAAAAATAATGTTGAAGTAGTTAACATTTCCTTCAAAAACCTAGGCACTGAAGTATGCTATTCTACGCTAAGGACAGTGTCTCCCTGTGTGTCTGCAGATGGATACATAACCTCAGAGTCATGGACCATGGACCTATGGGTTAATCAAAATCGTCTTTGCTTGACACAACCCTAGGTGGGCCATGAGGATTCCACGGTGCTCGTGTGGAAAGGGCTCCAGCTGGAGGATGAGAGGTATAGGCTGAACATAACAGACTCAGGTCCTGAGTTACATGAGGATTGTCCCCTACCCAGGGCTGGCTGGGTACAGGGACTAGCCTTAGACCTAGGATTTGAGACCAGTTCAGGTACCTGCTAGGTAGTCTGGGCTACAGGTGGAAGGTTTATCTAGTCCTAGCAGGCCACTGGGTGGTAGGGATCCAGAGCAGATGTGAGCACTTGGGTGGAGTTGCTCAGTGGTCAGAGCCTAGCTTAGAACTCTGGATGGAATATGACAGATACCTCTCAGTCTATTGTCAAAACGAAGCTCAGAAAATCCTGACTCCTGGAGTCTCGGCCACCAAAGGAACGGGGCACTGGACCTCCCCGAGAAGGTTCTCAAATTCTCTATCCAGTTTTAATCTAAGCTACTGTTACCCAGTCCATCAAAGTATGAAGAGATGTAGCAGGTCTTGATCAAGGAGCCATTTTGTGGTCCTAGCTGTTTGTCAGAGGTTTGGCTGCTCGATCCTCCTTGGCACTGCAGGCATCCTATCTCCTCAGGACAAGGACATCATGGAGCTTAGATTCCTGCTCCAGCCCCAGTCTTTCCTGGGACGCTCTTCTCCCTCCGTCTTCCCTCCCAACCCTGATCCTATGTTCTCTCCACCCAGCCTGTGTAAGCCAGGGAATCACTCATCCTGAGTCCTTTCATAGCTTACCCAAGGGTGGTGAGAGTTTGTTCTCTGGAGACATTCATTCTTGGCAAGGAAATTCCCCATAGACTTTTACAGCCTGGGAGGTTGAGTGTGTGCATGCTATAACTCCAGCTGTGGTGATGTGCAGGCCAGAGAACTCTGAGGGAGTTTAGGAACAGTGAGACCATGAAGTGCCTGCAGCCTAGAAGAACAACTTGAGCCAAGCAAGGCCTGAATTCCACGCATATGTACACAGTGAATTCCATCTGGGTGCACCAAAGAGCTCAGCTCCTGGTTTGTGCTGGTTGATGAATACCAATTGCTCCGTTGGTCAAGTAGTTTTGTGAACTGAATGATAGATAGCAAACTGGTGGCCTGAAATTGGTCATAATGGCAGCATTTAGACCACAGACAAGGGCAAATGGGACAGCATTTACCAGCCCGACATTTATTCAACTCACTGATTAATTGGTTTATTTAATGGCAATGGGCTATTACGGAGCGGGTATGTGCTGGGAACTCACCTAACATAGAATGCACACAAGACAATTAAGAAGTTAGTCTTTCTCTCCCTAAGTAGCTCACTCTATAGTTTTAAGACCCTGAAAGTTGATTTATAGGACAGATGTATGTGATAGAGGTACTAAGAGTTTGACACACTGTCCTCTATGGAATAAAGGAGGATAGTTCTCCCAGGGAGCCAACTCTGACTTCCTCAGCACCTCAGACCATGCTCAAGGAGTATCCTTCCAACATCTTGAGAGGTCCATCATACCTAAGGCCTGATGCTGTGCTCTGACAGCCTCAGTCTCCCAATACCAGAATGAAGGAACCTTGACCTAAGGGATCTTAGCTGTGAGTGACAAGAGAGACTGTGGTACACAGCAAAGAGTGTTGCCTCAAAAATGGCATCTGCTGCTACAGTCGACAGCTTAGTAACTTCACTGTTCCAAACCCTGGTCACTAGGGTGCTCCTGTCAGGGTTCAGCAGTGCCTGCTTGCAGGAAGTTCTGGTCTGCCTCCTTCCTGGTGTGCCTGGAATAGCATAAGAACTTTTGGCTTCATCTCCCTGGAACTCAGGATAGAACAGAAAAGAGCAGAGGAGGGAGCTATCTCTTGTTATAGAAATGAATGAATAAAATAAAGAACAAGCTATGGGGCAGGCTAGATAGCTCAGCAGGAAAAGACACTTATTGCCAAGCCTGATGACTTGAGTCTTGTCTTTGGGACCTACATGGGGGAAGCAAGAACTCACTTCCACAGTTGTCCTCTGACCTTCATACCATGGCACATTTATAAAGCATAAAGCTAGAAGAGAAGTCACCTCTCAGGTGTCTTGTCAGGTTTCTATTCCTGCACAAACATATGACAAGAAGCAAGTTGGGGAGGAAAGGGTTTATTCAGCTTACACTTCTATGTTGCTGTTCATCACCAAAGGAAGTCAGGACTGGAACTCAAGCAGATCAGGAAGCAGGAGCTGATGCAGAGGCCATGGAGGGGTGTTACTTACTGGCTTGCTTCCCCTGGCTTGCTCAGCTTGCTTTCTTATAGAACCCAAGACTTCCAGCCCAGGGATGGTACCACACAAAATGAGCCCTCCCACCTTGATCACTAATTGAGAAAATGGCTTACAGCTGGATCTCACGGAGGCATTTCCTCAACTGAAGCTCCTTTCTCTGTGATAACTCCAGCTTGTGTCAAGTTGACACACCAAACCAGCTAGTACACCAGGTGACCACAAATATGTGATAACATGTGTACATACACTTCTACACTCATACCTGTGCTTGTAAATGCATGCCTGTATGCATGCCACTTTAATATGAGCTGTTGGATGGCCTGAGACCCAGTGATATTCCCTTTTGATGCTAAAGTCTTCCAGCTACTATCTTGAAACTGCAACCTCCAGACTCCTTATTCTGACACTGGCTGGAGAGGTTGTAGCCTTTTGAAGAAAGGGAAGGAGAAAATCTGCATGGCCAGGAATTGTTTCTTAGACATAGCCAAAGATATTTTTTGCAAGCTACAAACTCAACAAGAATTCTGTATTCAGAACATACAATCGATTCTCAAGCTCGACAGAAAGAAATAGGCTGTCCAATTCCAAAATGGACCAAGGCCTACCAAACCCTTTGCCAGAGAAGATTAGGAACCCATGAATGTATTTGACCTCACTGACCACTGGCAAAAGCCAATTTGCTGGATGTTCTCTAGATGACAGAATTTCCCTGAAGGAAGACAGATATTGGTGTTCAAGGTTCAGCAGTGGGGAGAGGTCGTGACCATAGTGACAGTACTGGAGGAAGGAAAGTTCTCTGAATTGTGTAACAAGATCTCAGAGCATGGTCCACCTCCCCTCTTCCCAGAGAGGAAAACACATACAAAGGCTGGCAAATTTGAGCAAGCCTACACTTAACATATTTCAGAACATCAGTTTCCTACTATAGATATATGTTCCCTGTTAGAGCATAAGCCATCATTTTCCGGAGCTAGCAAAGTATCTCCTGGGCCTCTGCAGTCTTTCTGGAAGCTCTGAGCTATCCTAAAATCATTTTAAAATGAAGGCTCTTTAGCGTTCTTACTAGATTACTGCTCTGACAAAGACACATTAGGAACTTCAGGCTCTACGACAGGACCCATAGCTGCCTGTCTCCACTCTCCTCCCCTAATCTGAAATCTCTCTGGCCTCCACTGGGTCAGATGTTCTCCTTCCTCTAGGCTTGTAGACTTACGAATGCCTATAGCCTACTGGGTCTATAGAAGGGAGAGCCAATGTCTGCTTTACCCCCAGCTCAGCGACCCCAAGCTCCTCTGCTGCCTATATCTACTCCTCATGACATTTCTTATAGAGTTTCCTCAGAGCTCGTATATTAGTCCATGAGCAAAGGAGAGCACTGGACTTCTATCTCTGCCATGGCTGGAGTGGGGTAAACCTTCTTCAATATAGAATAAGCACATCGCATACAAATCTCATGAACACTAATTTTTGAACCAATGTCAGCAATACCAAACAGCACAGTGTTGCCAGTGCAGACAGGCCAACATGATGTCACTCTCACCCCCAAGGCAACAGGCTCTGCTTAGGACCCAGTCCTACAGCACAGCTGCAGACCTGTACCTGCTGCCCTAACAGGACACAGGGAGGGCTTGTCTCCCTCCTCTTCCTTCTCTGTACACTTTTCCAAAATTGTTTTAGATGAGTGCTCCTCACCTAGCCCCACTAAAGCTCCAAGCACAGAGGTAACATATAGTCCAGCAAACCCACTGAAGGAGAAATCAACCATGAAGAACAATGAACTCTCTGTGCCTGGGAGACAAGGAAGGGCACTGTTTAAATCAGCATGGCATTCAAGGTTTCTAATAGCTGATAGAGACACTTATATTTGTTCAATATTGAGCCTTTTAAATTGCTTTTGTTGTTGTTTTGTTGGTTTTTTCTGTCCTCACCTGTTTATTCAAGTCATGCAAATGTATAACTATCTAGGACATTTTGATTATAAATTCATTTGCAATAAGATTATTACAGAAAGCTGATGTAGGTGTAATATTAAATGTACTCACAGAACATATTTAGAAAGCTCCCATGTTTTAAAGTGAAAAGAAGACTACCACTCATGGAAAGGGCAGCAAAGCTGCCCAAGAGCTGGAGTGAAGGCAGAGGCTTCTGGGCTGTGGCCTACACACCCTGTGCTCACAGCAGCCCTAGGCAAATGCGGGTGTTTCATTAGCTTTCTCTGTATTTTCCAAACTGAACCATCTTCCAGCTGGAATTCCCAGGAACTCTACCATTGTGTTAAGACTCTGCCATTTGACTCTACTAGACCAAACTCTAGACATTTTGCTTCTGAACCAGGCTCTCCTAGAAGAAAGGCTCTGAGGCTGAGTTCCTGAGTCCATAGAGATGCAGCATGAGCAGATGCAGCCAACCTTGGTCCTAGCACAAAGTTCCAGTCTCACCCAGAGTGACTCCCCCATGCCTGAAAGATGCAGCCAACTGTATTAACCAGAGAACCAGGTTGGCTACACAGAACCATGAAGCTGTCACACACTGCTGTTTCCACCTACAAGGGGTGTTGCTCCTCACCAGAGCAAGCCTATGCTACCTTATAAACATCTGCCTCCTGTTGTCCTTCATCCTTCTTTGCCGATGGTCCAGACCAGATTGTGATAGAGCTCCTTGTCTCTACCTGTCCCAGTTCCTCTTCACCACGCTTAACTTTTTCAATTTGGAGGACGTCCCAATGGGCTTCATCTAAGTATCTGCTAGTTTACCCAGCTAAACCCATCTCCACTGCTTCTGACCGCTAACAAAGGCACCAAAAGCCTTACGTTTCTGTGGTCCTTTGTAGTTTTCAGAGTGTTTTCATGGGTGACTGCATCATGATTTGAATGCAGTTAGTTGCAAGGTAGGGAATTGGGGGTGGGGGGATGGGTGGGGCAGGTGAGAGGATTGAGTCATATCTGTCTTCCTCCACAGCGGAGAATCTTCCTGATTTTTGGTATTGTTGGTAAGGAGGCAGCTAATAGCCTCTAAAGAGATTGTGTTCTTGCCAAGGTTGATAAGGCAGAGCTGGAGGGACAGGAGCACCTGGGAGGCAGATCTCAGTTTCATGTCGCCTTGACTGAGTTGCAGAATCTCTACTCAATTCCTTCAAGGGGAGGAGGAGAAGGAAGCTCTGTTAGCAGAGCTCAGTGAAGTCTGCGGATAATGTCTGCTGCGTACCCGGGATTTCCAATGACATCTGGCTTCCCTGGATGCCTCTGCTCAGCTCTGATTTTACCTGGCTACTTAAATCATAATAGCCTGGTTTTATTCCATATATTTTCAGAGGTTGAGAGAAGATACATTTAGAATGCAGATACTCAACGCAATTCTTTCTTCTGAGATTTGAGCTGCCCACAAAATCGCTGCTTGATCTTTGGATTGTATATAGCAAAAGCTTAACACCAGATGATTATAATCCAACCAGGGTAAGGAAAGTGTGGCAGAAAGAGCATAATACAGTAACTGGCATTGAAAAAAAATCTGCATAATTGTGTGTGTATGTGTGTGTATGTGTGGTCAGTCACATCCTAAAACCTGTTATATGCAGAGTGCAGGATGTTAGATGTGTGTGTGTGTGTGTGTGTGTGTGTGTGTGTGTGTGTGTGTGTGTGTCTGTGTGTGTCTGTGTGAAAGAAAGAATGGGCTTCATCAAGCTTGCCAGCAATGAGGAGAGATCCTCAGAGACAGGGATGACAAATGTTCAATGTATTATTCTAGTCCTCTACTAAGAAAATCACCTATGAAGCATCTGTCTAGCCCAGGAAACCTCTATTCTGTGACTCTTGAAAGCTTCAAATACACCAAGAAAAACATCCTTTGCAAACTCTACCCAGAGAACATTACTGTTGGCAGTCTGTCTTTGGCCTAGTTTAAACCCAAGAAATCTGGGCAGGGCTCTCTGAGTCAGGGCTGGTCCTACCTGAATCCAGGTCAGGAATGCTCTGATCCTCAGGTTCCACCTATGCAGCTCTACAGAGAGGAGCCAGCTAGCCCATTGCTGAGCAAGACACCTGCATGGCTTAGTTATTTGTCCATTTACCACCAGCTAGGGTTGTCTAGAAAGAGGAAATCTCAACTGAGAAAATGCCCCCATCAGATTGGCATACACCAAGTCTGGGGAGGGAGGCATTTTTTTATTGTCTCACATAGGAGGGCTCATCACATTGTAAATGAAACCATCCTGGACAGGTGGTTCTGGGTTGTATAAAAAGCAGGTCAGAAAGCGGCTCCTCCATGGTCTTTGTTTTGGCTCCTGCCTCCAGGTTCTCACCCTGACTTCCCTTCATGATGGACTATAAACTGTAATATAAATAGACCCTTTCTCCCCAAGTTGCTTTTGGTCAAGTGTTTAATCACAGAAGCGGAAAAGAAACCTAAACTAGGACAATGTCCTCACAGGAAGTAGAACCCAGCTCTTCTTGTCACTCTGGGAATCAGAATTCCAGTCTGCTCTGGCCTTTCACTAGCTGTGATGGCAGATCTTGATTGACAGCTTGTGTTCTCAGGAAAGATTAGTCAAGACTGAGGACCATCCTCCACGTTCCAGCAGGTGGCAGCTGTTGTTCCCATCCTTTGTTGATACTAGAACCTAGCTTCTTCAGCAGCCCAGTGTCGACTGAAAACTAATGATTTTCTAAGAGTCTTCTAGGCCTTCCATACCAGACTAGGACTGTTGAGACATACATACTAATGGACTGAGCAGCCACTGGGCTTCCAGCCTTTCTAGCGAGTGGTGACCACTCTTACATTACTCAGTCTGTGGCATGAGCCAAACCAGTTAAGCATCATGTCCACATTCTATTACTTCTGTTTCTCTAGAGAACCCTGCTTGATACACAGAGCTGTGATCTTACATCTACCAAGATTGGGGACTAAATACAAAGGTCCCAGCACAGCCTCAGCCCTGGTGCTGAACATGCCACAGGTGAGTGCCATAGCTGAGGGAATCCACAGCTTTGGTTGTGATTCTCTGAATAAAGTATAGGCTGGCAATTGATGCCCTGACAGTCATAGAATCACACTGGGTTCAGTCTGCTGTGTTCTGGAGTGTGCTCACATTGTGTGAGACTTTTTCTAGGGAGATGAGGACAATTCCCTGTTCATACCAGTTAGAGAAATGATGACAGACCAAAATAATCATTGTATCAAAGTTCAGTCTAGCAATCCACAGTTGATTCAGGTAAAAGAACATGGATACCCCAAAGGCAGCTACATCACTAAAGAGTCTACCCCAACCTGGGTATCAACCCATGGAAGCTGCATCCCCAGACATCTCTGTATGAGATAGGTTGAAAAGTCTTCTGAAGGCAGTTCATCAGGTCAGAGAGCCTCCTTACCAAGTTGTTTATTGCTTCCATAACCTGGGTTAATGTTGGACCGTGGAAAGGTTGCCATTGGCCTGGAATCCTGATATTGCAGGTGGGTGGCCACACCCCCAGAACCCGGGGCCCTCTCCATTTCACCTGTAAACTTAAATCACATAAGACACGGGTAAGGGGTGTGCCTAAGAGCCCTCTGCCTTGAGATTTGCATATTAATGAGGCCGGGGGACATAGCTAATTTTCTCCTCCCTAGTCCCACCCCTTTTCAATATAAGGAACCTCCTCCTGGCTTTTCGGGGTTGGGGGGAGAGCATTTCATCTAGATTTACCATTCTTGTCAATAAACTACTTCATGGAAACCCAGTTCACGTGTCTACTCAAGCCTACTTTCAACTTCCAGCTCTGCAACTCTGCGACAACCATGTGGGAACCACAGCACCGCGGCAGGAAGTGCTCCGACCCCAGGCCTCCATATCGGCCTGGGGGACTCCAACTCCGCCTCTGCTGCCGCATCGGCCTGCGGCCCGATCCCCGCATGCGAGACCAGGCTGCAGCCGCGGGCCTCTTCCTCTGCCACACGGGAGGCCTGGGGCCATGGGCCCCCACCCGCACTTAACCCACAGGTTAAGGGATTTGTAATCTAGTTAGTTTCAGGAACTTCCTGAGTTTCATGATGAGTCTCATGAGACCCCTCCCCACTTCAGGCGCAAGTGCTTCAATCTGTAGGAAATTGCTCTAGGAGCCACATCATCTAAATCACACTGGGACATCTCCATCATAGAGACTTCTTATAGAGTCAAGGATATCATTGACTCTGTCCTTGCATCTCTAGTTCAGTAAGCTGGACAGTGGTGAGTCTGCCTCTCAAGTCCAGTCCTATCTTCCTGCTTTTGTACAAATAAATTTTCACCCTGATAGCAATATGTGTGAGTCCTAAGTTTTCATAATTTGGTTCTGAGATGATTTATAGCCAGGGTGTTAATTATGAATACACTCATTACCATTTTTATAGCCTTCTTGGATATGGATCAGAGGAGAACCAACCATTACCCTATTGTTTCCATTTATCAAGGAGCTCAGGCCCATGTGTTTGTAAACCAATAGCTGGGATCCAGACCCCAGGGGCCAGGCAGCTGCTTCGTAGGTTCCTAAGACTGTACCAACGCATACTGCAAGTTTCCTCTCAAGAGTTGTCTGCCAGAAGACCTTGACAGAGCCTTTCCCCCTTTTCTTTCTAAGGGTTACAGAAACACAGAGGAAGCCAGTGTATCACATAGATACTGGGAAATGAAATCGTGAAACTCTCCTATTTCCATAGACTGAGAGAGAATCACCCCTAGAGAACTAAAACATCAGAATTGAAAGGAGGAAGTTTGGAAGAAGGAAAAGTGAAGACTTCACTCCTAGCAGCACTCAGAGGTTAACAGTATCCAGCCTGATCCCACCTCTTTCCTGACATCTCACTTTAAATACCAACCATTCTCATAGGCTAACACCAGTCCAGGTCATCCCTGGCCTTCGACACCTAGGACTCCATCAAGTCACATCTGAAGTCTGTCATCCAGCATGCAGTCTGGACATCCTCTATATTCCTGAATCCTATGCCTTAGACATAATATCCATGTGGTCTGGAGAGATACACAGAAGGCTCCATTTCCTTTGTTCCAAGGATCCCAAAGTTGGCCCAGTCCTCATGGCAAGACATAGCACAAGATTTTACCCTCAGCCTTCTTATCCCTTTATCTGAAGAAAGTGGACAATGACCCCTGATCACTCAAGTAGAGGCAAACATGGACAGAGCAAGCCCAGTGTCTGGACTAAGGGCTCTAGGTAGGTCGTTACAGGAAGAAATTGTTAAGAGACAAACCACAGCATGAGCAGCCTCTCCCAGCTCCACAGGCCTCCTGAGCCCTTCTGGTACTACTGTGAGTGGAACACTTCTAGAAATGGCAAGATTTGCCCTGGGAAGAGAAGCATCAGGGAGGGCTGACTGAGGATGTGGAAAGGTGACTGAGCTAAACCTAGGGAAGAGCATCTGGGCATTGTGGAGGGAGCAAGGGGGTATGAGGCTCGGGGATACACTTTGTTCTGACCTTGATCCTGTCTCTGACTTGGGGCATCCATCATGTTAGATCTCACTGACTTTGGTCTAAATCAGGATGGCTGCTGGGCCAGATGTAGGTAGCCCAAGGTGGGAACACAGAGGAAGACTCCAGACTGGCTGTAAGGCCGTGGGACTCAGAGAGAAGGACTAAGAGTCTTACAGCAGAGAAGTACAGGAAATGAGTTGCAAGCACAGAGCAGGTAAGATACTGGGGTCAGAACCATGAGCCAGCTGTTGTCACTCGGCACAGGTGAAAGAGTTGTTGCAGGAGTGGCCCAAACCCTGGGGCCAAGCCAGGTCCTTTCTGCTCTATTGCTCCCTCATGTAGCTCGCCTGTCTTTTCTATTTAGTAAACTACATCTGAACCAGCCGCATCCTTAAGTTATCAGGAAGTAGTACAAAGCCAAATAAAGCCCCCATTGGACAATTGTTCTCTGTTAACTATTTTGTATAATAAATAGGTTGGGCTGAGAATGGACAATTTGGTGATGCTGTAGACATGTATCATCTATTTTCAATGCATCTTTCTGAAACACATGGTTTGTTTTATTGATTCTGATGTTTTTGTGGCTCCCAGTAATCTGTGTCCTAAATCACACTTCTCCATCCTGTGCCTCAGCCAACCTGTTAGAGCAGATAGCATTCCACAGGCATGAAGGAAAGGGGACAGTCCCACACCAAGATTCAGCAGCAGAGTTCATTCAAAGCCATTTCTCAAACTTCTTCAATCACTAGTAATAGAAAATTGTGAGTCTCAGGGAACAGGCCAAGACAGGATATAAGGAGTTTGTGAATGTTGTTACATGTCTCTAATCATGGTGAGAGGTGGTTCAGAGTCCTGTATATCCTCGATACTGATGTGGGAACCAAAATGTGCTGTGTTGAAATGGGTTTGCAGTCCCCAGAGTTAATGGAAACTAGAGTTCAGTATGCCATGTCATGTGGAGAGGACCACAGTGGGTGTCTGGGAAGGAGCAAATCTGGAGGAGAAACAAACACCCAAACCACTGCCAGTTCCACAATGGAGGGGAGGGTGGAGGGGAGGATGGAGGGGAAGATGGAGGGCAAGATGGAGAGGAGGATGGAGGGGAGGATGGAGAAGAGGATGGAGGGGAAGAGCGTCTGGTGTGACACCAAGTGCACAACCTCAATGTCTGCTGTCCACATTCTAGTTTCTGAGCTGAGCCTATAGCCTAAGTGATCGTGACATTGCCTGTTAACTTAAAATTGAGCAAAATAGTCACATCTGTCCTCAAATTTCCCTTAAGAAAAAAAAGGATTAAAAATCTCTGTGGGACCATAGATAAACCACAAAAGGTATGCGGAAAGACTGCAGCACAAAAGCATAATCACAGCCCACACACCCCTCAGAGGTGGGACTATTAACTTGATTAGAAAAACATTTTGACTCATTCAGAATCAGAAAGTGTGGGACTGCATAAGGGTATCCTGGTTCTTGGCTGGGCATGGGCCTAGAACCCCGAGACTCCAAGGGAGAAACGGCAGGAGTTCGGCCACGACCCCAGAACTCAGGGTCCTGAAAAGCAGTCCAGTCTCCATGGACCTACATTGTTCAGTCACGTAGGCCATTACAGCCCCTCCCAAAGTGCACAGGTAGGAGGGTGTAACTACAGGCCTCAGGCCCTAGGGATTTACATACTAATGAAGGTCAGAGGGCGGAGCCAATTAACCATTCCTCCTCAGAACCTCCCCCTTTCTCCCTCCCTACTTAACTCAAGTCTGCCCTGAGTTTGGGGGGTACATCCAGATCCATCCACCATCCGCCATGACAATAAACCCTTTTGGAACCAAGGACTTCCTCGTATCATTGGGGCCTGCCGGGCCTGCGGCCACCGAAGCCTCCAGCCACTGGAACCTGGGACCTTTCTCAGTATGTGAGACAGGCTGCCTGGAAGCCTCCAGGCAGCCTCCATCACGCAGGTCCCAGGCAGCCTCTGCCTCGTGGGCCCAGGGGCTGCCGCTGCAGTCACCAGTTTTTTCCCACAAGAAAGGTTTTTGTTTGTTTGTTTATTTGTTTGCTTTTTTGTTAGCTTTGATAGGTCTAAGTATAAAGCCACATCTATCAAAACACAACATTCTGATGGACAGTAGTATGAGTCATGGGTATGAACTGGGGAGCTGTGACCGTGTTTCTAACAAGCTTCCAGATAGTGCTCCAGCGAGCAGCTGGTCTGAGCACTGCACCTCAGAAACCATGCCATTGCCCTAGTCTACTTCCCCTAGCTAGAGTCTCTTCATTGCCCTTCCTAGAGACTCATGAGTGGTTACACTTAGCCTGTGTGTGTCATCAGGACATGGCACCACATCTGGTCGGCTTTTCTGTTTTACTAGGCTGGGAGGATCCAGTGCAAAACAGAAACATATGGATCCAGGAGACCTTGTGGTATCAAAGCCAGATGAACACAGCTTATTGAACAGGTGATGAGGAGAAATATGGGAAGTGTTTCTTAGGGGAGTCAGGGGTACTTTGCACCTTGTTAAAATGGCATGGTGGCAATAAATAAGATATAGTCGCATCAACCCACATCCCTCTGAACAAAATGTTAACGAAGGAAGCACACCAGTTCCAGACATTTTACCAGGTTGCAAGTTCAAGCTAATAATACAATTTCCTTCAATAGTAATTCTACACTTCAGCAGACCTTAAAACACCCAGAAAACTCATGTTGTATGCTCTTTACCATTAGTGGGTATATTTAAGGAGCCACATAAATGGGTGGAGAAGGAAAAAAATTAAATAAATAAAAAAGACATAATTTAATATTGAAAACTGAGTATTCATTGGAATAAACCAATTTATAAAGCTGGAAGTGACAGGCTGGAATTAAATGCACTTTCCTCTCATCGCTGTTTCTCTAACCTTCATCAGCCAATTACGCTCTCAAATCATTTGCAGAAGGATCATCTTTACTCGCTTTTAAAGTAGATAAATTCTTCTTAAAAATCCATTTTAATATCTAGTTGACAGCTAATTTACATTTGTATTTATCACGTTCCTGAGTTTTCTCTGTAGGAAGAAGGTTGCCTTTCAGAATCTATGGTCTGGACCTAGGCAGGTGTCCCAAGGCCGTCTGAGACAAGCCAAGTACTAAGAAACAATGTAACACATCTCCAGACAACCCTAAAACCCTCTATCCAGTATGTTTCTACCCTCAGGAATACTTTCAGTATGTATTTAGTTACTCATCTCATGGCTGCAACAAAATATTTAAAAAAAAAAAAAAACTTAGGGAGGAAAGAGTATATTTTGGCTCACAGTTTTGGGGTACAGACAAATTTGGCGAGGTAGCAATGGCAGCAGGAGCAGGAGACAACTGACCACATGGCATTCCAAGTCAGGCAGCAGAGAGAGCTGTGAATGCTGGTCCTCAGCTCACTTTGCTAATGGGATGCTGGTGTCTGAGGTTAGTGTGTATCTTCCTACCTCAACTCCTCAGCTAATCTAGGTAATCCCTCACAGGCATTCCCAGACACTCTCCTCAAAGGTGATGCTGGATCCTGTCAGATTGACAATCAACATGTGTCATCTCATTAAGATCATTCATTATATGCCCTGTCTTCGAGGACACATACACACATTCACACACACACACACAATAGGACTGAAGTCAATTTAAGGACAAAAGCAAGTCCAAAATGCATCTCTTGTTCTAAGTAATGGACATTTAAGCAAGATGTGGTTCATAATATGGCACAGAGAGCTTCTAATCCCTATTATCTCAAAATGACCTGATTTCATTTTAAAGGTGAATTTTACTTGCATTAAATGCATTATCACAGATCTGTGGTTTGATTCACCCTGGAATACCTTGGGAAGAAGTCAATAAGAGCATCATCTATGGTCAGAGGTCACTTCCCTCGAGGCTTCTCGGTGACGAGGGGGAGAAAACACTTTTCATTCAGATATATACATGCACACTGTGGTCTTCAGCTGACTGGAGTCCATTTATCAACACCTCAACTCCACTGAGCCTCTGAGTCTCCCACGATTGGGGATGGTAAACTCTATCATGAATGACTATTAAGAATAGCGGAAATTATGCATTGCTAGGGGATGACATCAACAGCAATGATGTACTACAAACACATTCCTCATATCTACCCCACCTTCCCTTCCCACACACCAAATAAAACTTATCTTCCCCAGTTCCTGCATTCACAACCCACTTTCTTGCTTCCAAAGTGCCTGAAACCTTCTACTTGATATGAACAATGAGGTAATTGGCTGTTCCTCTCAAGGCCATTTCTCTTGAAACAGCATTTTTTTTTTCAGAGACTGGGATCCCTAGATGAATCAGAAGTCTGTCTTGATCATGGTGGTCTACAGCTGGACAGGAGGACTCCCACTGTCACCACAGCCTCTCCACGTTGAGAGATGTGCCGAATACTTATGTGTTGAGTGAGTTTCCCATCGCTGTGATAGAATACCAGACAGAGGCAATGTATGAGAAGAAGGGCATATTTTGGCTCATAGATTAGAGGTGTAGTTCATCATAGTGGAGAAGTCATAGCAGCTAGAAGTGCCCCAGCTGAGACAGTGGGAGCTGTTAGCAGCTGGCCACATTGTGGTGTCAAAGAGGAAGAGAGCTAGGGCAGTACAGGAATTAAGTATCATCATCAAGAGCCTACACCTACAATGACCCACACCTGCCAGTCAAGTCCTATGTCCCAAAAGTTTTACAATCACACCAAACTGCACCATCAGTTGGGGACAATTGTGAAAGCCTAGGATCCTGTGTGGAATGCTTCATCATCAAATCATAACAACATAATATAAACTTTACACAAAAGTTGAAGAGTAATGTAAACCATGGTATATATTAGTGTGCAGCTGGCCACAGCTGGTCACAGCTGACCACCATTTTCATGTTTCAGTTCACACAATGACAGATACTGTCATCTTAACAGGATGTAAGGTCACCTAGGAGACAGATTTCTGGGCATGACTGTGAGATAGTTTCTAGATTAGGTTAACCTGAAGGGGAGGATCCACTTTAAATTTGGGATAAGATCCTGAACTGAATAAAAAGGAAAAGTTGAGCCAAGATCGGTATTCCTCTCCCCCTGCTTCCTGACTGTGGATGCGAGGTGACCTGCTGCCTCATGTTCATGCTTCTATGTCCTCTTGCCATGACTGTGTCTGAAGCTCTCCTCAGCAGAATTCCATGTCCTTGGCATCTCCATCACTATGGACTTCCCATGACAGTTGGGCCCCACCTTTGTGCTTTAAGCATCAAACTCTAAGAAGCTCAGTTGAGGGAACTGATCTCTCTACACATCATCTGAACAAACAGGCTTTTTTTCTTGAGTCTTGGCGCAAATGACAATGACCCACAACTCTTGCATTCTGCATGCATGTAAAAACAGTACCATATGGATAGCACCAGGTTCTTCTGCTATCTCATGATGTTCTGAGCTCTTTGAACCAAATTAGTTTTCAGTTTTATGTCCAGGAGACTAAAGTGCACAAGAATCTCATATTCAAGGCATCTTTACTACTCCCTATGTGCAAATCATGTTATTTCTCTTCAATGGCATTAATAGTTAATTAATATTTAATTAACAATTAGGCTGCCTTGTCCCCCACCTTCTCCACAATTTTAAATGTGTGTATTCTCCTTTTTCCACCAACCTGTGTACTTTTCACATCTTTCTGCTCTGCTATGTGATCCGAATTCTCACTTGAAATCTGGTTAAAGACAGCAAACAATCTGTATGCTGTGCCATCTTTAAATTTCCCCCACCAAATTAACTATTCTATTACCTTTGGGTCCAGTCTCACTCAGGTTTCCTGAAAAAAAAAAAAAAAGAACATGCCATGTTCTTTGCCAGAATGTCACACAAATTGCCTCCAATGCTAATAAATGTCCTATCTAAAACCTTACATTGTATATCCTTACTGACCACTTATGCTGGATTCCCACCAGCATCGCCCTCTGAACTTGGCCTACTTAATTCTCAGGCTTCCTTGGCTCACACCTCCAAATTCGTCCACATTCTCTTCCACAAGCCAGTTAAAAGGCACCCAAGACACATAACCATGTTTATCACATACAAGACACATGGCCACATTTATCTCAGCAATAACTCCACTTCTTGGTGACAATTTGCTTTTCTTTTCACCATGATAAAATCCTTATAGGACAATTTAAAGGGAGGAGGTGTATTTTTTTTAAATTACAGTTTCAGAAGAGAAAGAGACAGACAGACAGATGAAATTCATCATGGTGGGGAAGACATGCTGCTAAGAAAAGTCCCACTGGAGGTAACACATCAGAGGGCTCCCCTAGCATGGAGTACAGAGCTCAGCGCAGAACCAGAAGTGGGTATCTCTTTCATGGCCAGCTCCATGTAATTCACTTCTGCTGGCTAGTCAACATGTTCCAAATGGGTCCCACCAACTCCCAAACAGTACCACCACTGATGACCAAATATTTGAACACATGACCCTATGAGGGCAATTCATGTTCATACTGTAACAGAGGTTTGCAGCTTAAAGGAACCACAAAGGCAAAGTGTGGAGGGGAAGAAAACGGGACACTCTTTGGAAGCAGTGGGGGGATCCACAGAGGTCTTTGTAACAGAACAGTTTTCAGATGTATCTACAGCAAGACAGGCACCCTTCAAATAGAGGACATAAAGTCTAGGTCATATTAGTGACATTTAAACTGACCCTGAATACACTTGAACCTATATTTTAGTTATTTTATGAACATGGCATCTTTAAAATGCCTGAAGTGCCCTAAAGCAAAGAGTACTTCAATTCTTAAAACTCATGTTTGAATCTAGCCTTGAATTGAATGACACATTACGAATTCTCTGACTTCTGAGGGAGGTCAGTGAGAATCAGCCTGGGAGACCCAAGGGATGTTCTAGAGAGAGCAGTAGGAGTCACCAGAAATGGAAACTTCTCCTTGATTTATCCCTGTGCTCACTTGGATGTGTAAAGTAGAAATTTCTGGTTTCTTTGGAAACTCAGTTGTGTCATGTGGTGTTTTTCTGGAAGCTGTCTTGTGAGGAAAGGTCATGTGATGTTTTTGTGGAAGCTATCTTGTGAGAGGACATGTGGTGTTTTCCTGAAACAGACACATGAGAGAATGTTTTGCTGAGGTGGACGTTTGAGAGGGCTCATGATGTTTGAAGAATATAAATGGAACCCAATAGGGGGTGAAAGGACTTTCTTGCATTGCTATGGCTTGCAACGTTTCACTGGTCTTTGCTGGTCTTCACTGCCTGCATTTCGCCCCTTGCTTGCTGTGACTTCATAGAGAGAAACAAGATAAATAACTTCTCATGGTATTCCAGTTGATTCTTGCTGCTTCAGCTGAACTCATGTCAATTTAGCAGAGCCTCAATGCTACTGATATACTGGACTGATCATATCCTGATAACAAAGATTGGAATCACCCCCAAAGAACTACTTCTAAACAGGCCACAGCTTCCTTTGTCCTATTAACCATCTTCCTCCTCTACCTTTGGTCAGTGGGCTAGAAGGGAAGTTGAAGTGTTAAAGAACCCTAAGTAAAGTAGGCTTTGAAAAATCTAAGCTTACAGAGGTGGACTTAACTTATCTTCTAGGCCACATATGGTCATCTTAAGCTCACATGACTGAATCCGTGCAGTTTGAGTATGTCTATCTCACAGGTGTGAATCCAGATGACCTTGCATGCCTGGTCCTATGGGGAAGCATTTGGCTGTGGGCTGCTCTGCACCATGGCTCTGCCTGTGGTCCTGAACAATGACTATGAATGCTCCAAGAATAAGATACATATCCACCTTCTCAACTTCTTAACCTATGTCTTCCTACCTTGGCTTTTATGTTCCTCCATAGCCATCATCCCCACAAGCACTCCTGCTTACCTGATGAGAATAACACTGTATGAAAATTACAAAACCATATTCTAGATGGAAATAGATACAAAAGTCCTCAACAAAATATTGGCAAACAAAATTCAACATCACATTAAGATACCTATGTAACAATCAAGCGATATTTGTCAGAACAAGGTCCAAGAATGGAATCATGTGAGACTTCTGAATGGAACACTGGTGAGAAAAATTGAGACCACAAGGATGGAAAGACATTCTGTGTAATGAATTGAATTAATATTCAATTAAGATGCATACATGTCCCAGGATGATCTAGGGTCAATGCAGCTACATCAGAATTCAAATAGTATCTTCACCAAAGTAAAAATGACTCCTAAAATGCAGTTCTTCAAAAGATATTTATCACCAAAGCAAGCTGACCAAACAGTCAGGCTATAGTTATCTTTGCTACTGGTCTTCAAAATATGCCACAAAACTACAGCAATAAGATTGTCCTGGCACAGTAAACATATAGACCAACTGAACGGTTGGAAAATTGTGCATTTATGCTCGTTAGCCAAAATTCCAGGAACACAAATGGAAAAGCAACAGTCTCTTCAATAAATGGGGCCCAGACACACAGAAAAATGAAATTAGACCTTTCATTACACCATACACAAGCCAACACAACATGGGTTGAAGACTTAAACATAAAATGTAAAACTATAAACCTGGAAAACAAAAGAAGAATGCTTAGTAACACTGCTCTGGGAAAAGCTCATTCAGATATGAACTCCATGGTGCAAACAACAGAAGCATAAATATGCAAGTGGGACTGTATCATATTCTTTAAAGAAAATGGGATCATGCCACATTAAAGTTTTTCTGCAGTACAAAAGAAGCCGTCAATAGAGACGAGACAACATATACAATGAGAGAAAGTAATTATGAATCTACTAAGGGTTAGGGGCTACGATTCAAAAATAGGTAGATTTCAACTCATCAGCAAGCAAACTAGTAGCCCAAATGAAAAGAGGGTATAAAGAAACTAAATAGTCATTTCTCAAAAGAAGACAGACAAATGGCCAATGGGCAAATAAAAACCATTCAATATACAAAATCATGGTATAAATTAAAACCATGAGATGATTTTCCCTCATTCAGTTAGGAATGGCTATCCCAATGGGTCTCAACCTTCCTGATGCTGTAATCCTTTAATACAGTTCTTCATGTTGTGGTGATCCCATCCATAAAATTATTGTTGTTGCCATTCATAGCTATAATTTTGCTACTGTTATGAATTGTGTGTAAATGTGTGTGTTTTCTGATGGTCTTAGGCAACCCCTGTGAAAGGAGTTGTGGCCCACAGGTTGAGAACTGCTCAGGTAACAGCAAAAAGACAAAGCACAGCCAGTATTCCAAGAATGTGGATTTAAAGGAACCCTGGTGCATTGCTAATAGGAATGTTAATTAGTTCAACTGTATTAGTTTGCTTTGTGATATGATAAAAAATTGAACCAAAAGCAACTTGAGGAAGAAAGGGTTTGTTTCAACTTACAGGATACAGTCCACCATTGAAGGAAGCCAAGGCAGAAACTGAAGCAGACGCCACATGAAGGAAGAAGCAACAGGATCATTGGTGTGTGCTGATTTGCTCCCCTGGCTCACGAAGTTTCCTTTCTTACACAATCCAGGCATGGCTTGCTCACATTGGGCTAGGCCCTCCTACATTAATTATCAATCAAGAAAATTCCCCACAGGCATGGCCACAGTCCTATCTAATGAAGATAACGACTCACCTCAAGTTCACTCTTTCCAGGTACATCAAGGTAACAATCAAGGCCAGCCATCACAACAGCCACAAATGAGTATGGAGGTTCTCCAAAAGGTTACATATAACCACCATATGACCCAACATCACACTACTAGATATATATCTGGAGGTGTAAGTGTATGCTGATTCTGATCCTTAAATCAGTGCATCAAAATGATAGCTGTGAACCCTTGTTTGTTACATCATTGCTATTAGCCATAATTACAATGTTATGTAGTACAGCTGATGTTACTTCACCTTTCTAATAGAATTATCCCTTGATCTCCCTCTCTCCAACTTCCCACCTCTGCTCCTGCCTTTGAAACCCCATTACTGTCCTTTACTACTATGGGTTATACTTCTTTGGACCCCACACATTAGCAAACTCTATGTAATGCTTGTCTTTCTGAGTCTAGTCATTCCACTTAAGACATAGCACCCCAAAGATTCATCTATGTCATTGGTGGTTACAGAATTTCCTCTTTTACTAAAGCTAAATAATAATTCAGTATGTATATACATCACACTTGATGTCTTTCATCTATTGATAGATATTTAAGTTAATTCCAAATCACATTTAAAAATGTGTGATAGTAGATATGCTAGTTTCTTGACCAACTCATTTCCTAATGTATGTATATATCAAAACACCATGTGTATATCAGAAATATATATACAGAATGTATTATTTAAAATACAATTCCAGGACTCGGATTAGCTCAGTGGGAAAATGCTTGCTCTGCAAATGTGCAAGAACTTGATTTGATCCTCAGCACAAAAAAAAAAAAAAAAAAAAAAAATTAAATTTTAATTAAAAAAAACAGAAACAGGACTGGGGAAATGGTTCAGTAAATAGAATACATAACAACACACACAGGCATGCATGCACACACAGGCATGCATGCACACACACACACACACAGCACACATGCACACACACAAAGTACAAAATTCAATTTCAAAGGATGATTTTTCAGATTGTATATTTCAAGATTAGAATTAATTCTCGGGTGACTGGGGCTCCTTGAAGATTTGACTATGTCTTTGTTTAGCTATATCTTAATTAACTTCATAGTATTTTATTCTTATTATTTGTAAATTTCTTGTTTTGATAAATAATTCCTCAGGCTGACCTTGTTTTCTTAGTCTATTGCTAGGTAACTTTGTGGAAAGACAGGTGGGGGTTTTTTTTTTGTTTTGTTTTGTTTGTGACAGGACTGATCCGATTCCCAGGTTTTGAGCCAAAACTCGGGGTTTGGGGTTGGTGGGGAGAATGCCAGGGAAGACCAAATGGACATGCCCAGCAGAAGTACATCCGGGCTTCTAGCCTCCGGCGCTGAGGAACTACATTTCCCAGCAGGCAGGGCAGCAGGCCAGCTTCTTGATGAAAGAAGTGGTCTCAGACCAGCGTGTCCTGCACCGGCACCACGGCGGCGGCTTCTACTAGAGGAATTATGGAGTACACTTCCCAGAATGCACTGCTCCAGGGCGTTGCCGGTCTGAAACTGAGCCATATAAACTACAATTCCCACTATGCATTGCACAGGAGCCACGCCAGGGATCCGTGGAAAGCAAAGGACTGCAGTGCCCGGCATGCAGCACTTTGCCCCGGCATGCCCTGCGGCCTAGGCAGTTCCTACTTGGGCAGAGTTGCAGAGGAGCTGTGTAGGGTACACCGCGGCCGTTACCTCATCTCATTCTGTGCGTGAGGCTGGCTGTTGTGGCATGCAGAGTTCTCGAATGTTTAAATAAAGAAGCAGAGCGTGCATTTTAAACACGGTTTGGTCGGCACAGTGCAACCAAGAATTCTCATGTAGTAACCATGCATGACGGAAAGTCTGTGCTGGTGCTCAAGGACAGCTAGACAGCTGTTATTTCAAACCTTTCGCCTTTGATTTTGGATGGGTACCTATGTGCCTGTCATTCTGTGCATAAGTAGGGTGTGAGTGCAGGGATCGAGAGTACTTGAGGCTTGAGGAGTTCCTTTCTCAGAAAGAATTTGCTTACTGTTTGCAGTAGATTTTTCTAGATTAGTTGATTGTACATGACTGCATTCACTGCTAGGCTTATCTGACAGTCTGGTCCACTCAGCCATAACCTTTGTCTGGCTGGTTCCTGCTTCAGGTTTCTGGTCAGTCTCCTGTGAGCCCTGAATAAGTTCCAGGTGGACACTCAGTGCAGCACCTGCCCTCCCTAGTAACCTGAGCGATTAGGACCTGTGGTGCCCCAACTGAAGCGGCTGCCTCCTGCTTCTTTCTGTTGGTTTTACCTGAAGAGGCTCTACCTGCCAGTACAAAACAGAGCTAGGGTCAGGTGACCTATTCTTTCCCCCCAGGAATCTTCAACAGGCTGGGACTGTATACCTGTACTTGATTCTAGTTTGGATGCAAAGACACAAGACTGAGGAAAAGAGAACTAACTATGAATCTAAATTTCATGTGAGGAGAGGGAAGAGATATGTGGCCACCAATTCTGCCTAGTGACAGAGCATTCTGGTTTTCATGGTTGGAATAAATTGTTTATTTCTGACCCGGGGTGAACTTGAGCTCAGAAAGCTTCCAGCCTAACTCCTCTGTCACTGTCAGCAGAGGGCTATTCATTTTTGTTTTGCTCGGGTCCTCACAAGTCATGGAGTACATGTCTTCCCCTGGCCCTTAGCAAGATAGGAAAACTAGTGGGGAAAGCTTCCAAAACTATTTTAGCTTTAAAACCCTTTTGAAAAAAAAAAAATAAGGGGTGCTCAGGATTACCTCCTGCAGTAGGCTGATCTCCCAGTCCTTCTTTCTTTCCCTTGCCCTCTTATACTTACTATACAGAAGGTGTCTGGAGGAAGATAGACCAACTAGGGAACCTGTAGTCTCTCTGATCACCATAGGTGAGCGTTGTTTTCATATGGTTCTAAATAAAGATGATTTCAGCATTTGCAAGTATGCAAGTACAAGGATCCCCTTGGACTCCTTCACAGTTCCCTCAGCTATGAATGTAGGTGGTAAACCGAAGTTCTCAGCAGAAAATAGGGCACACTCATGTTAAAGATTCCACAAGACTGACTAGAACTCTGTGGTTGTAGAGAGTTGGAATGTTACAGATCAAATTATCTTGATGTGGTCAAATTATCTTGGGTTTGCTTGACAACCTCCTGTCATCGTGAGTATCAAGCAGAACCTTTTGAGAAAAGTGTTAAAGGAACAGAGTTTCCACTGACTCTAAAGCTAAGAATCTCATCCGAGAACATCTGAAAGCTACAACAGATTCCCCTGCTTTTCTGGAGACCATTCTTTGCTTTCTGTTGCTGTGACAAAACATTCTGAGCAAAAGGGTGGGGGGAGTTATTTCAGTTTATACTTCCAGGTCAGTCTAATATGGAGGAATGTGGATTGCCAGCTTGGGTTCTGGCTTGGTCACAGGATCATGCTTATCTAGCTCTCTCAGACAGCATAGGACAACCTTAGTAGGGATGGTGCCACCCACAGTTGGCTAGGCCTTCTCATATGGATCATCAATCAGGACAGTTTCTCACAGACATGACCACAGGCCAATCTGATGTAGGCAGTTCTTCAGCGAGACTTCCTTTTCCCCCAGTTGACTCTAGATTTCGTTAAGTCAAAAATCACTAACCCAGTGGGAAACTTGGGTCTAAAGGGAATAGGCTGGTGTGGGAATCTGAGAGGTTCGGAAAATGGATGGTGGAAGTCATTCACAGCAACCTGTGACAACGACAGATGAAATGACACATCTTACTGTGTGTTTATTTTACTGTAACAAAGAGGGAAGGAAACGGTACCAATGCAGAACCCGTAGAACTAAAAACAATGTCAGATTAAAAATTCAAGACACAGCACAGGATTAATAGAAGAATGGACCTGCACAAGGGAAGGGCAGTGGAATTAAGACAGATGTAAGAAGAAAAATTAAAACTAAGGCAAAACAGGAGGGGGATGCACAACGATTAATAGAAAAAAAAACACCAGTAGCTGGATTTCAATGCAAGAATGCTTGAGTGCTGGAGCAGATCAGAAACAGACAAAGGAGCAGCACTGGGAAGTCACTGACAACTAAGGATAAATTGGAAATCTTAAGAACAATCATGAAAGAAAGAAAGAAAGAAAAACCTGTAGGACTTCCACAGCAATGTTAGAAAAACGACAGCAGCTTTCTCAGACAGAAGAGCTGGAAGACACTTGGAGAGCATCGACTGTGTACTAGAAAAAAGATTCCCGTTAAGAATCTTGTAGCAAGTATGCAGTAGATTTCACATGAACTAAATTATGAAGGCAGTGTCTCATTTGTGAGGAAGGAAATGGTCTGAGATGGAAAAACTGGATAGACAGATAGAACACATGAGGAAGAAGTGAGCAGTGAGCAGAAGAAAACCATGTGAAGGGAACTGCTCACCTTAGCCAAAGAAAATAAGATAGCCCATGGCTCCATGGCACAGGGCTCTGTTCTGAGACAAGAGTAGACTGGGTGGAAATGCTACTCCTTTGCAACTTAAGGTATCAATGTAAACATCTTTAGTGAAAAAGTTATGACTGGGTAGAAAAAACTCAAAACATTTTAAATGTCATTAGAAAATAATTAAATATAACACAATATATATATATTATATATAATATATATAAAAATAATTTCAATTAAAAATGTAATAGAAAATAGTCCTCCTGTTACAAAAATGTTAACGACAAATAATTAAGAAGGTTTTTTTCCCCCCACCCCTGGAGTTAGAAAAGATAGCGTGGTAATGGAAAAGACAGAAAGTGTGTGAGGTCAGAACAAATTTATAGAACAATTGAGTGTGTGGTGAGAATTGTCCTAACTTAAAGTCAGGGATGGTGGCTTCATATGCTGGAAATTACAAGCAGTCTCACTTAAAACCAGTCACCTCTACAACTTCCAGGAGATGATTATGCAGCAGAAATCGGAAACGTTAAATGAGACTGGCTTCACCTCATAAGTTCTACTGCTAGAAATTTACCCAGGTACAAGTGCTAAACAAGACCGTCCAGTGTCCACACAAAAGCTGTGGCATTCATGCTCACAGCTGTGAATCAACAGACACACGTCAATGTCCTGTGGGGTGGCAGACAAATCATGGGAGTGAGTCCAACAGATGGCTGAATACTTGGGTTGTTTTTTGTATTTATCAGTAAACTGAACATAACTTCATATAATCAAGTAAATCTCTACAATATATTTTCATTTTCTTGTGTGTGTGTGGATACATGTGTGAGCATGCATGCCTGTGTGCTACATACATGTATGCACACATATGTAGAAGCTTGACATTTATGTCTACAATTATTCTTCATGACTCTTCCATCTTAACACTGAGGCAGGCCTTTCAGTCAAATCCAGAGCTTTTTGATATAATCTGAGGATTTCCTGTCTCTATTGCATAAGGTCTGCACCACCATGCCCATACAGCATTTATGTGAGTTCTTGAGCATCCAATTCAGGTTGGCTATTGAACCATCTCCCCAACACTACTATAGCTTTTAAATGTTTGTAACCTGGTATGTTAAGGACGCCATCTGCCCCAAGCACTAAGCCAGAGCTAGAAATACCAATGGGAAGATGACCCATTGGAAAGCACAGCAGGTGTGTCACCAAAGAGCTGTTCTGTGCACAGGACAAAATGGCCACTTTAACCACTGCTCACACAAAGAAAGATCCTCTGAGTACTGGTGTCTACAACACATCATGCAGCTCTAGTGCACTCATTCTGCTGACTCTCAAGGCTCCCCAGGGCAAAGTAAGTGTGTATCTGGGGGTAAAATCCTGCTAGAGAGAATCAAGGAAGAACATGGGCTCCTCCCATGAAACTGGTGGTTATGTTTTTGTTATGGTTTGGATACAACCATAACAAAAGGTGCTCCCTCAAACGTGTATGTGCCAATGGCTTAGTACTCAACTGGTGATGGGATCATAAGCATGCTATGCGTTAATACTGGCCCAGCTAGATGGAGCAGCAAGAGATGGAGCATGGTTGGAGAAGTAGGTCACTGAGAGTATCTTTGAGAGGTGGATTTTTGTCCCTGATTCACAACACCCCCAATCTCTTTTCTACCATTAAATGAATGATACAACCATCCACTGCCATATTCTGCCAAACCATCAAAGGCTTTGTGTCCTGGACTGAAACCTCTTGTTCTTATTCCACAATGAGTCTTCCTTTAAATTGCCTCAGGTGTTTTGCTGCAGTGGCAAAAGGCAGGTGCACACTTACAGTGTGTTAACTTTCAAGTTTTTCCTCTTCATCCTTGGGTATGCAATATATTGCTGTTTGAAGGTGATCTCTCTAGGAGAAAATTAGGCTTAACAAGGCCATGCAGGTGGGGATCATCACACTACAGCTAATGCCCTTGTAGGAGAAAGAGACCACCAGAGTGCTGCTCATGAGAAAGCAATGTCTACAGCTAGGCAGAGCCTCATCTAGACTTGGCCACTGAGCTCAACCTCAGGCTTCTAACTGCCAACACTGTGAGGAGGTGGCAATCTGTTAGGTGCATTGTCAGTGACATTCTGCCATGGTATCCTGAGCAGACCAAGACACCGTATATCTTCCTTTCCTGTGTGCTTTTGAGATCTGAACCTTAGGATTAGCACTGTCTTTTCTGCCCTCTGTGGCTCAGTCCACCTTGCAGGCTTGTTTCCTCTAGCACGGAGAAAAAGAACCCCAGTGGATCTCTGTCTGGGAGGGCTTCCCTCAAGCCTGGAATGCCTGGGCAGCTCTCTGGTGTCTTCAGATGAATATTTCATTGGACTTATTCTATATGTTCTTGGCGAGGCAATAATGTGTAGCTTGCTTTTCCAATGTTCGTATCAAACAAGCTCCAGGTGTGGTATTGGAAGGGAAAAGTTAACCTGAGCTGTTGGCAGCTGACCTGGATATCTGGACATCCTCACTGCTGCAAGTGCCCTACCTGAGATAAGAAACCTCAGACTCAAAGTCCATTAGGTACAGTTTACACTCTATAGACAGCATTCCTAACTAACCATAACCCTACGGCTCCCCTCCACCTTGCCACCTCAAGAGTTGCCTCAACACAACTCCTTGAGTTCTATAAACTCAAGCCTGTGTCACCTTCCTGTCCCACTTAGAGATTTCTGATGAAGATGACTGCCAAGCAAAGTGACACAGCTGTTGTTGGAATTCAATAGCTTTTTAATGACATCATGGTTTTCTTGCCTAGATCCAGACTGCCTTGATGTGTTGGAATAGTTTGTGTCTTTCCCCCTCTGCTTGGGAAATGAGGAGAATAAAGCTCGTGAGGAGAAAGGAGGGTCAGGAAGACTACAAATATTTGGGAAGCGACATGGTTTGAGCACTCAGAAGAGAAGTGCCATACAAATGATTGTTTTTAAAGCACCATGTGTAGGAAATGCAATCCAGCTTTTTAAAGAAGTGTTGTGGAGTTTCATCCCAATTTTCTGATGAATGGCAACTAATGAAATGTTTGTCTGAGACTCTGAAGAGGCAATTCAATTGGCTGTATGTAGATAGATAACGCCAGTCGCTTTGATCTTGCAGACCAAAGCATCTTATATGATGATAAATTATACCAGGTTTCAAAATCCTCTAAATGATGTTATCTGCAATACCCTGCCTTCTTACTATCTCCCATTTTTATTTTCCCTCAGTGAAAGAAATAACACTTTGTAAAGGCTTATAAATTCCAACCCTTATCTTTTAAAGTGGTTGTTCTTTTTCCTCATCTTAACATGCAAATAGACTGCCTTTCTGTAGCCTTTGATAAAGAGCTGGGAGAAAAGTTCACAAGGGTTTGATAAACCATCCGAGAAACCCGGCCAACAACAAAGACATACAAGGAATTTATTATCTGCGGTGCCATTGTGTACAGACCCTCACTTGACATCCTCAAGGATGCTGAGCACCATGGTAAAAGATGCTCAGAAAGGAGGGGGTGGGGCTAGAGAGATGTCTTAGCCTTTAAAGTCTAGGCTCCCAACCAGAATATCAGAAAAGGAGGGAAAAAAATGAGCAGAGATGTGGTACAATCTTCTGTCCACAGAAGAATGTCTTTATTTGTCTATGCAGTGCTATGAGCATGGCTCAGGGCCAGGAGGCTGTCCTAGGTAGCTCATGCAATGTGTTATTGCAGAATTCCATTGACCTTCAAGTCTACAGATTCTTCCGCTCAGTCACAAATTGCTATATTACCTTGGAAAGACCCTTTAGATGGTTAGTATCTTTCTCTGTAGATTGAAGAGCAAGCCTGGCCTGAGCTACTCATGGCTATGTTTCATACTCTGTCTGTCTACAGATTTGTCTATCCAGTCAAGGGGGCTATGGAGGAAAGTCCAGTCCTTTTTCACCCACCCTTATTCAATCCCTGTATGATAATTCAACTTCACAAATCTCCCTCTCCCTTTATTTATTCTTCCTAGTTCCCTACTAATTTTTGTTATGTTATTTGTGTTTTTAAACATTATCCTGCTATGACCTGGCTATCCTTGTATTTTACTCATGAAGAAACTCATTTCCTTTTTAATTTAAAAATAATTGACAGGGACTGTGCATGTTCAAAGCATGAAGTGTGATGATTTGATACAAGTAACACAGGCACTAATTTCTCAACACGCCCCTCATCCATTGGTATTTTAGCTGTGCCTTCATCCTCATCCATCTGAGGGTAAAGACTGGTGTCTGCTCCACACCACAGCTTCAGTGTGCTGTACTCTCAGCTCCACAGGTAAGATGATACAATATCACACAGCATAGTACAATCTACCTCTACCCCATACAGGATACCCTTTCTTTTTGAGGTTGAATATTGTTCCATGGCCTGTACACACACAAACACACACACACACACAAACACACACATACACACACACACACACACTGTTAGCAAGGGCTATACTCTTTTATAAAGATCCTCCATTTTGGTCAAACTGGGACAATTTCTGGAACGATAGTAACCTTGTTTCCAGAACTAAAATAGTGTTTCTCTAGACACTTGTCCTCCCAACTCGTGTCTGATTCAGTCACAGCACGACTGCACACACAAACTATGCATCACTCATCAATCTGTGGCACAGATCATCTTCCTTCCTCTGAAAGCCTATAAGGGATTTCTACTCTGCCATGGAGATCTGGCTCTCCTTAGAGTCCCAACCATGCTGTCAGTCTGTTGGTCCATCCATCTGTCTGTCTGTGGCATTAGAAACTTTCCTACCTCATAGATCTGTTTGTTTCCCAAAAGGACAGTCTGCCTCAGTGTGCCTGTTAAGTCTCAACCCCAAAGCTCTCAATGTCCCACACTTTCACTGTCCATTGATCCCCTGCTGGGCACTTGGGTCATTTTCTTATGTTGGCATTGTTGAGTTATACCATGCCCACAAGGACCGTCTGGTGCTTTAGTGGTCCTTCCCTGTGCTACTTTCCTTCCTCATTTATTAGCAACTTCCTTTCAGCTTTGCAGTCTCACATATGTAACTAGAGTGGGTCCTTGACCAATACTTACCTGAAGGGAGAAGCAATCAACTGGCGTGGACTAAATATGCAAATTAACATCAAAGTTATACATTGCCAGTTATGGGTGGGAACAGGGAAAGAAATAAAATATCCAGGGAAGGGGCCTGATTCCCAGACATGAGACCATTTGTGCACACTATCAAGGAGGCTCACTCTTTTGTCACAGCCCAGGTATCGTCAGAGCATACAAAAGCTTACAGGGTTCCATCAACCCTACCACAGACCTCAAGAACATAAAGAAGAGTTATGGGAGTATCCTTAGACTTGAGTCTAACTGGATCTGCTGCTCCCATGGAAGGGAGGGAAGGCAGGGAAGGCAGACAGAAAAGAGAGTCCCCATATGCTTACCCGGCCATGCAACCCACCTTCAAAGCTTCAGACTCAGCCTCTCAGCGGATCCTGTTCACACCACCACATCTGCCTGCCTCTTTCTCTGTCACTTGATCATGCTGACATATAACTGGCTGACAATGCTCACCCAGCTCAGCCTTACAGTGACAGATTTTCCCAGGTACAACTGACACCTCGCTGCCTGCTGCTCTGGCACGAGGAAGAGCACCCTAGCCTCATCTCTATTAAGATCCCCAACCCCTATAATTTTGCTTCACCTCTCCTTCCATGTTCCGCTTACCCCACCCCACCCTAGGGCTCCTGCTTTCTCCCCAACCCGGTGTTTCTGCTTGCCCCCTACCTCCATGTTCCGGCTTCCTCCCCACCAGTGTTCCTGCTTCCACTCTCACACCAGGCCCTGTGCTCTCCCATCTACATGATATGCTTCTGCTTTCTTTCTTCCTAGATCTTTTCCTCCCTCACGTCTATGGCACCCCCACCTCCACTATCTGACATGTGGTATTTATTTGACTGACTTCTAAGAACACTGAGACAGTCTTCCTGGGGACTCTTAAGTCCTGAGCTAGCAGTCCTGAGCTAGTAGAAGTTATGGCACATCCCAGATACACCTTCACCTCTTGATACCCCAGGAAGACCTGTGCACTTACTCCTGGGATGCCATGACAACTAGTGGCTCTTGGCCAGCAGCCATAGGACTGGGCCATCTCTCAGGCCTAGCATATAGCAGGTGCTTAAACAGCTTTTCCTCAAAGAATTCAGAGCACAGGGAGTGTTCCCAGTGCAACCTGAGCCCTGGTGATCTCACTAGGACTTTGTGCTGGGAGGAGGCCAGCTGCTGGCCCAGCCTGGGGACAGCAGTGCACTGTCCTCCCTACTGCTATCAGGAGTCTTGCTGTAGAACTCCCCAGGGACTGGATAGAAGGGTCTTACAAGGTTCCTCAAGAGTCAGTCCCTTGGAGTCGCCCTCACAAGCCCCACTCCCTTACTTCATTTGCTAGGCCACCCTCTCTGCTCTCTGACCTCTCTGAGAGAAGCACGAGCCACCATGGGATCCTCAGACCAAACCCTCAAGGCTCAGGACCCCTGTCCACAGAAGTAGCCAGAGAAGAGTCAGGGGCTAAAACCCCCCACAGCTGCTTGTCATAATCCTAGACAAGGGAACCCCAGTGATCAGGGCATTTTGTCACAGAGTGACATTTCCACAAACAGCGGCTCTCAGATAAGGCTACTCAGTCCCAGCAACTAGTCCATAGGGTTTGTAGAGTCAATAAGCAACCAAGAAAGCAGCCAACCAGGACCCTGTCTCCTTGGTTTAGACACTTAAGCTTCCGAGGAAGGACATGAAAAGATGCAAGGGTGTGGTCCTGGTGCTGGGATGCAGACAATGGCCTTCAGCGTTCTCTCATGATCCTTGGTGTGGCCTCAGCTCTCCATCTGCAAGTGAGGGTATTTGCTCAGATGGTCTCTAAGGTCCTACAGTTCTAAAGATTGCAAGGTATTAGGTGTGTATTTTACATATTCTTTCTTCCTTTTGATATTATTTTATCTTATTGAAGACAGAGTCTTACGTAGCCCAGACTAACCTCAAACTCAGTAAGCAGTCAAAGATAACCTTGTACTTCTGATTTCCTTCCAGTGACTCCCAAGTGCTGGGATCATAGGTGTGCCCCACCATATCTAGTTTGTACAGTGCTGGGAACTGAACCCCTGGCTTTCAGCATGCTAGCCAGGTACTCCAGCAACTAAGCCACACATCTTTTTCTTTATTGTGATGAAATCCACTCTTTCAAGGCAAACAATTTGGTAGCATTTAGTACATTCATAAAACCGTAGGACCAGATGGGTTATTTATTTATCTATTTTTTTATAGGCAGGAGGAGCTAGAGAAAATAAAGGCCCTGAGAAATTAAAGGATAAGGTTTGGGTTGTCACTCTGGCCCCCCAGGGGAACATCACCATCCCCACAGTGACAGGACTATGATTTGGGGGCCACAAAGCTGGCAGGAACTCAGCAAGAGCCCAACTCCATGTCAGCCTCTGACTGGCATCCCCAACTCCACTTGACACCTAAGGTGGCAGTGCTGGCCCACTGGGACTGCAGGTGTTCAGCTCACAGCCATCTTTCCTCTCACCTCGGGGTCTGCATCGGCACAGATGCCCTTGTCACCAGTCGACAACCATGAGCACAGGAGAGCCTGAGGAAGTGTCACATCCAGGCTCTGAGCAATGAGATGAAATGCAAGCAGCCAGGCCTACTGAATGAGAAATACTCTGGAAAACCCAGGTCATGCCAGGGGTGTGCCAGTGGAGGCAAGGGCTGCCACCCACCCAGGGAACCTGAAACCTCATCAGGCTCCTGCCCAGCATGTCTGCTGAGTGGGGTGGCAGAGATGCTGCCCTATAGAACAGCCAGGCTTTGTGGGATGAATTGAGAGTGTCTCTGCAGTGGAGAGGGGGAAGCAGTCACACCACATGTTCCGCAGTCTCACAACTAAAAATAATGTCTGAGGCCAGCCCTGCCTCGGGTTCTCATCATGTGTCTAGTGTCTGAAAACGGATGTGGATGCTCTCCTCTTTGCGTGCATCCCTCCTCCTTAGTATGTGTGAGTGGTGTGTGTTCCTGCTGATACTCTGCTTTCTGGGGAAAAAAAAATCTATGCATCCTTATTTAGTGTAGTTTCTGAAGACAACAAAGACTGCAGCTTTATGGAGATGAGATAAATATGCATACAGTGAATGCCAGCTTCTGCGTGCCTAGCACTGCGCCTCCAGCATCCTGGGTTCCTCTTAGTCAGGAAGACAGACATCCATGACCCCTGTGGAGCTGATGCCAGAGGCAGCAGCAGATCGGTTGCGGCTCAGAGTAGAGGGGTGGGGGCTGGGCTCCGCCTGCACAAGCCTGGCTGCTGGGCATCTGCAGTCAGCCTTCATTTCGCAGTGAGAGGGCTGAAGCTCCAGAGGTCATCTGGGAAGTGACAGGTGGAGATGTCCCGAGTGTAGGCTCTGGAGGGCCCTTGAGCCTTGGACTGTCTCAGCCCCTCCTCAGCCCTCACTTCCCTGGTGAAGTCTCTGATATGACCCCTAGCTGGAGCAATGGAAAGGTAATTTTCCCCTGGAGCACTGGGAACGTGGTTTATGGCTGCTGCAGAGAGCACTCTCCGAGAGACTCTAAATTACCCAGCTAGCTGAAACATGCTTGCATGAATAATAGATCCAGCCCAGATGCAGAGCGCCTCTTGTGCAATTTCTCAAGGCGCCTCGAGACTCTCTCAAGGTGCTTGCCGAGGTCACAGCCTACTTGAGCTATTCCGGGCTGGGAGAAGCAGAAAGCTGCAGGTGGGAAGACACCATTCCTCAGCAGTGTGGCCTCTTGCCTTTGTGAGGGAGGCAGGCTCTGCAGGGCCATGCCTGCAGGAAGAGGAAGGCTGCTGTCAGCTCCTGCTCTGGAATAGAGTGCTGCTGCAGGCTCTGTGATCGCTGCTCCATTTAATCCTCCCCAATTAGCAAGGTGGGCACGTCCCGATGTCACAGCGTGGAAACGGCTAGAAACACAGAGCTCTTCCTGGCCCATGAGTACGTGTCACAGCAGGTAAAGGGAGCTTTAAAATCTAAGAGCAAAATGCACGCCTTTCATGAGCGTCGCGCCCCAGGAAGGAGGGGGCTTTCCTCCTAGCCTCACACTGGGCTCAGCGACCTTGAGCATGTCACTGTCACCACAATATTCCTGGATCACAGCGACCTTGATGTCACAGTGTGCAGGAGGTACCCACAGTGCTTCCCTGCTACATTCTTCTGATCTTGAAGAGAGGATGCTGTGCTCCCTCAGCAGCGTGTGACAGCCATTGTTCTGTTTCTGTGAAATCCGCAATCGCTTGGGGAGAGAACAAGAGACTGCACAAACAGGCACCTCGCTCTATAAACTTGGGGTGACATGAGAATCCCACCTGTATTCATCCCTGGAGCAGAATAACAGCTCCCAATGATGCCCTGGTTCTCAGCCCTGTAAGCTTTGAATGTGTCTGTCAGTGGCAAAGGGGACTTTGCAGGTGTGATTGCATTGCAGATCCAGAGATGGGAAGACAACTGAAGTGGGCCATGACATTCAGGGTCATTTGAAAAAGGAGGCGGGGAGAGTTGGAAAGAGAAGAAAGGTGATTATAGAAACAGTCTGAAGGATGTGATTCACCTGCCAAGGAAAGCCAGCAGCACCCAGGAGCCCTTCCACCCTAGCAGAAGCCATTCATGCCCAGTTGTACTGTGCTGTTTCCCAGCATTCCCGTGTTCATAGGTGTGACACTTGTAAATGCTCCCTCACATGCTCCCTGCACCATGCTGCACCATTCTTGGTCCTGGTTATGCCAGTTGTCTTCATTGCACACCCCAAGAAGGGAAGCATGGTGACATTGCTGACAGTCCCAGCCTGGCTTGCTGTTGGATAAGCTCACCCAGGGCTGGCTAAACAGGGAAGCATTTACTTTAGTATTCTCCTTTCTGATTCCTACCTGTGAAGGCAGAAGCTGAAGACACAGAGCAGAAGAGAGGGCTCCACTGAAGCCATCTGGAATGGGATCCAGTATCTTTTGGGATATCTAGGAATAAAACACACTTCATGGTCTGGGGTTTAGTACATACCCATATTTCTGGTTACTATGGAAATTATTGTTTGCTACAGATAGTCCCCACAAAGGCAGCTGTATTTTCCCTGTCCACCATGCTGAACTGTAAGTCCTCACAGCCCCTGTGCATGCCCCTGCTTGCTGGCTGCCACAAGCCCTACATGGTGTCCCAACTCAGAATGTAGAGGATAGCCTTTGCCCATGCCGACCCAGGGTACACTCAAGAAAATTCTGGGCCTTAGTGAATGTAACGTAAGAGACAGACACAGGACATGCAGCTGAGGTAGGTTTGTGGTCACATTGGCTCTCTGAGGCTCTACTGTCTCAATAGGCTAAATCACAGTGCATGTCTCTGTCGAGAGGGAGGGGGGATTGTCTAGAAAGATCTTGAAAGTCGTACATGAAATGTTACTCTATGTGCTGCCAAACCGAACACAACATACATGGAAATTTTGATGTGTTGAAAATTTTATTTCAAAAAGAAGGAGAAAGAAATGATGATGTGTTAATTTCTGAGATAATGCCTTCAAAGCAAGACTTAACTGGGAGAATTTTTAAATTAAAATATTTTCTGTACAGTTACAGGGAATAAAACTTACAACTTATTAGGCTACATTTATCCTCATTTCGGGATCTTAATTTATGTGCAATTTAAACCCAGCCAGTAATAATGGTGGGAACATTACCTCCTAAGACACACTTTGTGCAAATGGTTCCGTGTAAGCCAAAGACGTTTCCAATAATGCTTTCTCTTTTGCTCAAATTTTACAAATTGTATTGGGAAAATATTTACATGAAGAGCAAGGGACAAGTGGACAGAGTGGTATGTGAATGCATCTAGATAGTGTGACACCTACCTATCCTTGCGTGAGTCGTCGTGCACTGTGTGTGTGTCCATAGACTTGTAGAGTTCTAGCCCAGCCACTTAGAAACAGCAGCTCAGTGACTTTGGGGAAGCCTAGTGGACAGGAGACCAGAGACCCAGCCTGGGATGCTGCAATCAGTGCTGAGATAATGACATTGACCCTCATCCTGGGTAGCATAGCAGCCCCACTGGTATTTATATGGAACCAATCTGCAAGAGAAGCTGAAGTCTAGCTCTTAGGAGGAAAACTTGGATTCCTAAGGGAGGTCCCTAAACCCCTACATTAGCACAGCATCAGGATCCAGGGTGTTCATCTCATAGCTTCCTTGAAGCTGATCTCCACTCACCAGACCCAGATGTGTGCCCCTACTAGACCTTCACATAGGGGTACTAACGGTGCCCTGAAGTTTGTTCTTCCTTCTGAACCTGGGAAAGCCCAGGTCCAGCCTTTTCCTCGTATTCTCAGAGTAATACCCAGAGAGGTCAGGCCACAGGAGCCATATCCAGCATGCCCACTGCTTCATACTTTTCTGCTTTAGTCCCATGGCCCCATGAGTGCCAGGGTCATCAGGAAAATCGGGGCTTCTTGCTCTGTGGGGCTCTCAATCACTGCTGTTTCTGCTTGTCTGATTCAGAGCTGATAACTATGAACCTGGTCCCACAGAGGATTTCCCAGGAAGCCATACTGGGTCCAGGTCACACTGTGGGTACTTGTCTCCCCTCATTCTCTGTCCCACATACTCTGAGGATGACCTGTCTCAATGGCATCCCTAGTTTCCTGTTTCACTCTGGTGTCTCTGACAGTGAGAGAGCACAGAACACTCTCATGACCACAGCATTAGCCAGGATTAGCTAACATTATATTTCCCTCTAGTTTCTAGTAGCTCTTGCTTTGTCCAGACACTCTTCCCTCCTTCATCTTCCAGAGCAGTCCCTGATGACTTGGCCAGGCCAGGACTTTGTAAAGTGAAAGCAAGAGAAAATGTGAGGGAGTGCATGCCAAGAGTCTCTAGAGTTGATCCTTCATGGGGTGGGGAGAAGGTAGGGCACGCTCAGAATAGCTGAGGCTTGAGAGAAGACGGTCAAGCTTGAGTCAACACTATATTCCACCTGTAGTGGTACCTCACCTCTCTGTTCTTTTGGGTCCCCCAGGAGCCTGGTCTGTATTCACAGATGACAGCTGTGACTCAGGCCATTCTGCCTGCCCCGCCCCCATAGAAATTGACACAGTTAAACAGATTAGCAACATTGTAACATTTGAAAACATCTTCATACCTGGCCTCCTTCATTCCCATTGATCCTCGTGAGGAAGAAAACATGCCAGATGGCCTCAACTATTCCCTCAGACCTTGGGAGAAATGTTCTAGATGGCTCACATCCTTGTTGATCTTGAAAGAAACAGTAAATACCCAACATCCCCTGTGATTTCATATAATCTCGGGAGAAAGGACATGCCATAGACAGTCCCCTGATTCCCACAAGACCTCATAAAAAAAAAAAAGCAAACATCCCAAGTCCTCCATTACCCCATCAGCCTTTGGAGGAAGTCATGGTCCAGATGCCACGAGACTCAGATTTTCTCCATACACAGCTGGACTCATATTCTCAGTCATCTTGAAAATATAAGCTCTGGACTACTAGAAGTGAGCCATGGTCTTGTGCTTCTTCCAGGCTCAGGCATCCTGAATGCCTCTTATCTCCCCAAGATGGCTGACTGCAGAGACTCTGGAAACCCTCAGGGAGCTCACAACATGGAAAGACCTAGATCCTAAATGATAGCCTGTATCAGAGCTCTGCTAGCCTACATCCTCCCCTGAGACAAGAGACAGCAGTGAGTGGGTGGGGTAGACCCACCTTAGTGAACACTTCAAGTAGGTGCTCCTCCATGACCTACAGGTGCAACCTAGGACCTCAGTTCTCTGTACCTGGCACTTGGTGTCTGTAGGGTCCTTGGTCCAGTGAGAAAGAAATGTCAACAGTTCTGAGACCCTGAAATGGGACCAGGTAAGTAGGGTGGTAGACTAACCTATTGTCTTAGTTAGGGTTTTACTGCTGTGAACAGACACCATGACCAAGGCAAGTCTTGTAAATGACAACATTTAATTGGGGCTGGCTCACAGGTTCAGAGTTCAGTCCATTATCCTCAAGGTGAGAACATGGCAGCATCCAGGCAGGCAAGGTGCAGGAGGAGCTGAGAGTTCTAATCTTCATCCGAAGGCTGCTAGCAGAATACTGACTCCCAGGCAGCTAGGATTGTCTTAAAGACCACACCCATAGTGACACACCTACTCCAACAGGGCCACACCTAAATCCAACAGGGCCACACCTTCTAATAGTGCCACTCCCTGAACCAAGCATATATAAACCATCACACCTGTCTTAAATAATATGGGTAAATTTATATTTCTGCCTTCAAAATGAAGAACCTATACTATAAAGCTTTATATTTCTTTCTAAGCCAGGAAACTGAGAACAAAGCAGAAGCCCCACAGGGAACCAGGTACCAGGCAGGGTAGATCAGGCTAGCTTGTGAATAACTATGCAAACCTCTCTTGGACCCCCACACATCTTGGATTTCTCAAGAAATTGCTGAGTGGATAATCCCTGTGTTAATGTGGGATGCAGGCTTTCTGCAAATTACGTTTATCAAATTAAATGTTAGTTTGGCTAATTATTGTTTACTTTGGGAAAAAAACTGTTGGATTTCTATTGTCAGAGAGCTACGAATGACCCTTGAGTTTAAAAGTTAGAGAAAAATTAACACACGCAGCTTTAATTAAGGCATGGAAAAAGGACATGACATAAAGCTTGTCACACCTACTCACATCGTCGGGAGCTTGCGGAGGTGGCTGCTGGGTGGCTTCAAATATGGAGTTGAATTTGAACCCTGGCTGCGGAGTAAAGGCTGTGAAACTTCTTCAACATTCACTTTTCTTTTCCATAAAATCATATTCATAAAGTTCTGTTTCTAGGGTTATTTATAAGCACATCACTTTACCATGTGCTGAGACTCTTGTATAAAAGCATCATGTCACCCTGCATCCTCACACCAGCCTGCACTGTCATGACACCTGCATCCTTCCACCCTTCATCGTCATGGCACCTGTATCATACTGCTACACCATTACACCAGCTGCACCATCAACCTACATCAAACCACTTGTACAATCACAATACCCCATATCACACCAACTGCATCACAACACCCTGTACCACCATACCACCCTGCATCATCACACCACCCTGCATCATAACACCACCCTGCATCATAACACCACCCTGCATCATCACACCACCCTGCATCATAACACCACCCTGCATCATCACTCCTGCATCATGTCACCCTGCGACTTCACACCACTTTGTAGCATGCTACTCTACATCATAGCATGACTTGTATCTTGCCAACCTGCATCATCATACTACCTGTATCACAACTCTCTGAATCTTCACACCATCTTGTACCACCCTGCATCCTCACACCACCCTGCACACACCACCCTGTACCCTCACACCATCCTGCATCATTATATCACCCTGCACCCTCACACTGCTTGCATCATGCCACCCTGCATCCTTACACCACCCTGCATCCTCACACCACCCTGCATCCTCACACCACCCTGCATCCTCACACTGCCTGCATCATGCTATCCTGCATTGTACCACAGTTGCTGATTTAGGGGCTGCTATCCCAGTGACACATGTCTAACCTGTTACTGAACTTCTGTCAGGACACAAGGTGAGTTACTATTGAACTACTAGGAAGCCTGAGTGTATCTAAAGGACCATCCTCTGCTATCACATTGTTCCCTCCCTCAGGTCATCTTTTTGCCGCTTGGAATACCTTCCTCCCTCAGATCATCTTCCATCCTCCAAGAGTGCCCTCCTCTCTTAATCATCCCTTATCCTCCCTTGGGGCTGTCTTCCCTTCTTTCAGATTGCCCAACTCCCTCAGCTCATGCCCACATCCCCAGAGAGTCCTTCCCCCTCATTCCATCTTCCTTACTCTGAATATTCTCCTTCCAGAATCACTCCTCCCCTGGGCCCACCCTCTGTCTATACACACTGCCTCCTCCCTCAGTCTGTGCTCGTTTCTCTCACCTCCTCAGCCTGACATAGAGATATGAACACATGGGCTCTCCTCCTTTTCCTCTTGTTTCTCACTTCCTCAGTTGGCGTTCAGGGGACTGTTCAAGAGAGACACATTCACAGAACATCATGGAAACTTAAAATTCCAGATGAAGGGAGTCTCCCATCTGTGTGTAAAGATTCCATTCCTAGAGCACAGGGTAGCTGGACTAGGGCACCAGGGTTTAGGAGAAGCTTCTGAAGACATGGAGCTCTGAGAGGAGCATTGTTATGAAGACCCCACAGCTCCTCTTAGGCCGTTTCTGCCCTTCCTACAGAAGCTGCATGAGATGAACACAGCTGAGAGTAGACTATCAGCTCCTACAAGGAATCCATAAATCCTCGGGATGCACTACTGGCACTGCCAACAGAGGTCCTCACAACTATATCATGTATCCTGGATGGTCTTAAACATATCTCCTCTCCTTGGGATCTGCCTGCTTATCTTGGTAGTCTTCAGCTTATTCTCTCTTTCATCTACCCTAATGAGATGAGGTCTTCTCTGGCAGTCTTTCATGTGATCCTTTCTACCACATCACCACAAGATATTCATCAGTGCTCCAAGTTCTGATAATGTACTGGAGTCATCATTTGTATATCACAGGGACCAAATATCTAACAGAAACAGCTTCAAGGGCGTAGGTTGAGTTTAGACCTTACAGATCCACATGGCAGAGACAGTTAGAAAGCTTCAGTCTGTTGTCGTGGGAACTTGCAGCCTGGCTGTCCATACCTTGGTATGCCCATAGCCATACAAAACAGAGAGATGGGGCTAGAAGCAGAGCTGGGTTATAACCCTCGAGGTCTGACCTCCCCAGTGACATACTTCTATAACCATGCTCCCAAGAACACATATTCTAGAGCCTCTTCAAACAGTTCTACCAGCTGGTAAACAACTGTGCCATGACATGACCCTGAGGAGACCATATCAGACTGAAACTGTCATTCCATTCCAGCCCTCACAGTCTCACCACCATTTCATAATGCAAGAGGCATGCATCCAACTTCAAAAGTCTCCAGAGTGAACTCAGGGCAATCTATGAATTGTGAACCCCTGTAAAACTAAAAACAAAAACCGAGCCACATAGTTCTACCTTGAGATTTCAGAGAGTAAATACTCCCTTTTCCAAACGGGGAAAGGGTAGGATAAAAGGAAAATATGGACCAAGACTAAGGAAGAAAACATCAAACCTTACAGATCCACATCTGGCATATGCTAGGATCACATGGGCTCCAGCAGGCTTTGTTCCACTTTTAGAACCCTTCCACCAGCAGCTCGGGTAGTGCCTCTCTTGGGCTGGACCTATTTAGCACATGCAGCTTTCTTTGGAGGAAACCTGATGTTCCTGACACCTCCAACATCCTGGGGTCTTTCCTGAGACTGAAGCTTTGCCTTCCTGGTTTATTTACAGCTCTCAGGGGATCCTCAAGGATAGAGTGGCTTGCTAGATATCACCTCTCTCTGTGTTCTCATTTTCTTTCTGTTCCTGTAATAAAACACTATGAGCAAAAGGCACAGAGTAGGGAAGGATCTATTTCATCTTAAAGGTTAAAGTCCATTGCTGAGGGAAGTCAAGGTAAGAACTCAAAGCAGAAGCCTGAAGCAGAGCTCACGGAGGCCCTGTGTGGACTGTCTTGCTCAGCTAGCTTCTCTATGCTAGGGATGACACCATCCTACATCAGTCAACAACCTAGAAGATATTCCACAGGCATGCCCACAGGCCAGTCTGAGGTGATCTCTTTCCAGTTATGTTAACGTGATAATCAACATTAACTGTCACACTTGGTCAGTCATGCTCTGGAACATTGGTGCCCGCCTCGATTACCCTACACCTCTTGCATTCTGCTGGCTAACAAAAGCAACACCACGTAGATGATGCCAAATTCTGTTGTAAAATTGAGACATAGGCTGGGGTGGGTGGACCCTGATTGGAAGAGCTTTTGGATGTGTGCCTTAGAGCCTAAACATGCAAAATACTACCCTAGCCATCCCTATTTGAGCAAGGTACCTCAGAGAGACTCTATTTTATCAGTTTCTACCTTTTTTTGTTGTTTTGTTTTATTGGATATTTTATTTACATTTCAGATGTTATCCCCTTTCCCCATTCCTCACCCCCAGAAAACCCCTATCCCATCCCCCTTTCTCCTACTTCTATGAGAATGTGCCCCCACTCACCCACCCACCTCCTACCTCTCCACCCTCGAATTCCCCCATACTGGGGCATCCAGCCTTCACTGGACCAAGAACCTCCTCTCCCACCTATGTCCAACAAGGCCATCCTCCCCTACATATACAGCTGGAACCATGGGTCCCTCCCTATGTGCTCCCAGGCTGGTGGTTTAGACCCTGGGAGCTCTGGTTGGTTGGTATTGTTGCTCTCCCAGTTACTACCTTTTAAAGGAAACTTTTTTTCAAATAGGCTTGCATTTTATACCATGGAACTTCCTTCAGGTGGCTAAGTCTCACCCTAAGGCCACTGGGTAAAAATGTGTGATTTTTCTTTAATGGCACTAATTATAGCCACTGTCTACAACTTGAGTGTCCTGCATGCCTTTCTTTGCTAAACTGCACACTTTTTGTTGTTGCATATTTTTGCTCTGTTTGGGCTCTGTGGTCTTGACACAGATCTAGCTAAATGCAACAAGCAGTAACCATGCCACAACCTAACTCCTATATTGTCTTGGGATTTGTTTCACCACTGCCACCCCACTCCTGTAAAAAAAAAAATAGTATACTAGTTTTGAGTTGAGCTCCAGTCAAGATTTCAGGACAAAAGCAGAATGTAGCTAAATCACCTTGCCAGGATTTAGCTACTTAAATGGGAGTGACCTCTAGCCTACCTCCCTACAGAGACCTGGGTTTTTTTTATTGTTTTGTTTTGGTTTTTGTTGTTATTGTCATTGGTGGTGTTTTTTATTTGTTTTGGAGGGTTTTTTGTTGTTATTGTTGTTGTGGTAGTGGTGGGGTTTTTTTTTGTTTTCTTTTTTGTTTTTTTGGGTTTTTTGTTTTGTTTTGTTTGGTTTGGTTTGGTTTGGTTTGGTTTGGTTTGGTTTTGTCTGAAACTTCACTAGCACAGCTGCCTTTAGTTTCTCATTCCTATTACATTCTGGCCTTCCACATTCCCACAATGGCCCATAAGACATTAATCACAGACTTCTGTGGCATCTCTGGCTCACTGTTTCAACCCTACAGCAAACCAGGTTCACAGGCCTGAGAATCACATAGATTTATTACAGCAGCAACTCTATTTTGGGTATCAATTTTCTGGTTTTGTTACTTTTCTCTCATTATTGAGACCAAAAAAGTGACAGAAACGACTTAAGAGAGAAGAGGCCCATGGCTCAGGACTACAGCCTGTAGTGTAGAAAAGGCACAGTGGCAGGGGCCGCTCACTCTGTGCTGGTTGGTGCATGCAGCACAGCCTCACACAGTATGGAAAGTCACAGTTTCAGTCTACGACCCTAGAAGGCTGTCCCCCAGGGACTCACCCAGTTCTGTCAGCCACATCTCCTGCTTTAGTAGTGACACAACTTTTCACAGGGATACCATGAGCTGGATCCAAGTGTTTAAACACACCAGTGCATGGGGGATGGCTTAAACCCAAACTGTGACATGTAGCCATTTGCTTTTTAAAATACTTTCTAGCATTTCCACATGCCAAGCATGTCTGCTGTGTGACCCAGAGAACATTGCAAATGCCTAGGTGAGATAAGATACTATTTGTAATTTATACAAAATAAGGTAAATTCAGAAATTAGAAGACTAATTCTAAAGCACTGGCTCCATATATACCAGAGACTGTTTCCACACACACACACACGTTACTATTGCCCACATGTGACTTATAACTATAACTTACATGTTCTGACCAACAGGAAGGAGGAAAACAACTGAGACCTATATGCTGTCACCATTAAAACTGCACTGCCTGGAGGTTTAACTTGAACCTTCTGCTTAAGCCTATTGGACCAATGCCTTTTTCCCTAGTCACTCTTAGCTATAATGAAAGTAATGAAATATATCCTTATTTTAGAGGACCAGATGCTCAAATAAGAACTTACTCTTAAGGAAGGAAGTAATACACACACACACACATTCACCTGGTGTGTGTGTGTGTGTGTGTGTGTGGTGTGTGTGTGTGGTGAAAATCTGACTACAGCAGGGACAATAGAAATCCATGAAAAAGACCCTGAGATTCTTTGGGTCATCAACTCACACCTAGCACCATGCAGAGTCAACATCCAACAGATGCAAAACAAAATGAATATAAATAAATGAACAGCCCCCCTAAGGACAGTTGCCTCGAGTCTTCAGAGAGTAGGCAGCAGCTACAATCTTGAAAAGCCTCCCCCTTTCCTGTGTATTATTAAACACAGCATTAGCAAATCACTAGACTAAAAACAGGAAAAGATGATTCTAGTAAGTGATCTCTCCCTTCTCAAGTGCAGGAAGAGTGATTGAATTGATTCCCTCATCCCGATTCTAGAACAAAGACCTTGCCTTTGTGTCAAGGTTAATCAGCCCAGTGCATCTTCATGTCTGCCTCTCCTCTCAGGTTCCCACCTGCACCCTCTCCATTTGCTCCCTTTTCTCAGTTATTAAGAAGGTTGGCATCAGGCCCAGGTCCCACTTGTGTAGCAGCTGGAATTAAGACTAGAGCACCTCCTAACCTTGTCTCTGTCATTCATTTGAGGCCAGCCTGGTTTTCACAACCAAGTTGTGGCCTCCCCTTCAGTGATGCAAGAAGAGGTTAGACTGTAGAGAGGAACTAGAGTTTTGGAATAGGGTCACTGGGGAAATAGAGTCTTGTCAAGACAGGAGCCTTTGACTATTGTCCTGTGGTTTCTATTTGCCTGCCTTTCTCATAGATCTAGGTCATACCCTTAGAGAAAGAATGGCCATTGGCGAACTGTGGAGATAGGATACAAGTTGAGCTGGGCCAAGTTCAAGGTCTCAGACAGCTTTTGCAGAAAAGGAGAGTAGAAGAAAAAACGAGACGGGGAAGGTTTGGCTATTTGTGGAGGAAGATGAGGGCAAGGAAGTTGGGCTGATCAGTGGAAAGAACAGAGATGGTACAAGTTTTTTTTGTGCATGCCTGTGTGTATGTGTGTGTGTGTGTGTGTGTGTGTATGCACGCATGTGTGCTAGTGCACACATGTATATTTAGATGTATAGAAAACACATGCACATACATGGATCCACAGAAGCACATACAGGCAGGCTCCTGGCTGTTGTATGGTCACTGTCAGATGATTCTATAAGATTCATTCCATCTGAGGCCTAACTTTGCAACTTGTAGGTGCTGCCCTAAGATCAGCCTCCATGGCTCAACCCCTGAAGGACTTAGTAGAACACTAGTGTTCCTGTCCTCCTCAGTCCCTACCTGTGCCTCAGGTGGTTTTCTTCCTGCTTCCTTATGCCTCTGATAACTATTTAGCTTCCCAAGCTGCTGTCACTTGGAAGCCTGGCAGCAGAATAAGGCTGGCCCCATTGCTTGTACTTGGGCCTTAGGTAAGCGGCACTAACTGATCATCAGAGCCTTCTCTGAGACAGGTTCTTATAGGAGATGGTGGCATGAACAGAACCATGGGCAATGAGGCTATGTCTACTGTCTACTGTCCTCTGGGGGTTAGAGACCAAAGGGGCCTCAGCAAGCACACAACCCTAATCTGTTGCAAAAATGAGAACTGTAACCACTCCAGAGAAAAAAAGAGAAGGGGGAAGGAGCGGGAACTCCACATGATCTGGGACTTTATCTCTGATGTCTTAGATACTGTCCCCTACCTACCATAGGAGTCAATCTTACTGCTTTCCTATGTACCCACCTCAGAGAAGCTAGGCAAGGTCACCAACATTATCTGTACTAACCTGAGCCTGATCCGTCCTAAATCAAGACCTGTGAGGTCCCATCTGTCCCCTCTACATCTTTTCTGTTCCTCCCTCTTCAGGACAGAGGATGTTTCTGCAGTCTGCACCTGAGATCCCTGAAACAGGACAGGACTGCTGGGTTGGCAAAGAGTCTTTGAGGGCATTTCAACCCAGAGGAACTTAGCCTATGTTGGCTTTGATAAAAGCTATCCCTGTCCTTCATAGGGCCCAGAGAAAAGGCGATTGCTAGGACTTGTGTTATATGAGTGTATCCCCCAGGGGTCTTTATCCCCAGTGTGGTGACATGGGATGGGGGGCATTTAGAAAGTAGGTCATGTGAATCACATGTACTGTCCTTAGGAGGGATGAAAGTGGTTTTTTTGGGGGGGGGATACTGACTTAATTCTCATGAGAAAGTTGCCATAGAAGAAGCAAGCCTGCCTCCTCTCTACCCACTGTCTGGCTGGCCTCTCACCTTGTGATGTTCCCTCCCCTCTTTCACATATTCTTGCCATGATACTAGCTACCATGGTGCAGCTAGGGGAGTCTCACTAGAACTAGTACTATGTCATTTGCACTTTGGGCCTCCAAAATACCCTAAGTAAAGTATCCTTTTCTTATAAACTACCCAGCATTGGCATTTCCTTACAGTGCAGGAAAAATATACTGAGACAAGAGCTATACACACTAGTTGCATAGGTTGCTTCCAGACTCTCTCTGAACCATAAGGTCTGACCTCACTATTTCCCAACATGTAGCTGTCTACATGACTTCAAAGAGTAACCCATGACTAGGCAAATACTGAGTCTTCACCCACTAAGTATGATGATATTGGTGAAGTCAGAGCCTCACTGAACATTGCTCAAGATTTAATTGCTTAAAAAAGAATTCTGGGAAGTTTGGATTACTAAACAGGGCAAGTATTCAGTGATACATCTTGATTATAGAGCCCTTCAAAATGTTTTCTTATTCCTGTGACGTGTTTCCCTGTGGCCTGACAATACTTAGCCCTTTGATCCAAAGTTAGAATCTCAGCTCTATGTGTTAAAACAGAAGAGCCATCAGCAAGGACTTAATGCCAAGAAGCCTGCATGTAAACGGATCTTTCATCACCCTTCCTCTCAGGCCTCTTGCCCTGACTATAACTTGGAGACTGTCCTGGATTTAGGAAAAGACCCAAGACATCCATGTCATCAAACAGCAAATAGCAAGTGGATTTGGAGCATATGATCTGCATTTCCCCTTATTGCAAGGTGCTCACTGAATCATACATAAGGGTCTCTATAGATAGCCATGAAGAATCCATTTCCAAAGCCTATGAGCCATGGAGTGTATTGGAATTTCAGCTGTTATTCAAGACCCTCTAGGACCCCTCTGATTCCTGAAGAAGTTCTATTTGCTAATGTGTCAAGTCACGAGTCCAGACTTTTGAAAATAGTCCAAGTCTTGTGGAGTGAGACTTGACTAAAACATAAATTTGGCAAGGACATGGTCTATTGAAAGACATCTCTTTTTATTTCACCCACGTAAAATAATGAGTTCTTTAAAAATTGCTCTAATTTTCTTGAAAAATAATAGCGTTTGTGGTAGTATCAGTGGAGGGATTAATAAGGACAATAAAGCATACTCTGTAGACCAAGGAAAGGGAGTGGAAAGGAGCCGTGGTGGGAGCCGAGGCTTGGAGGAATGGCTGCGTGTGAAGGCAATGAACATATGGAATAACTGAAGAGGCGAGCAAACGTAGCAAGAAATTATTCAAGCCCCTGACTTATTTGAGGGAGGGAAGCCTGTCGACAGATGGTAAAACATCAGGAATGTGGGATTAAGATAAATTCTGAGAGGACCGGTGTGCTGCATCGAGTGGTCTTTCCCTCCCTTATATTCACCGATGTTTGGACCCCAAAGCATTGCCCTAACTCCCCTTCACCCCCTCAATGAGATGCCCAACCAAGTATGCCTTGCAAGCGCTCCCAAGTCTCATCCCTGCTCCAGAGCTGAGCTGTAGTCCATTCATCTCGAGGAAAATGGGGATCTCCTCTCTGCAGTGGGTATTTTAAGGCTCCTTTAGTAATAAGGGGACTCTCAGTTGTGAGCTAGAAGTTAGGGGGGAAAATCAGAGCAATGGTCTTCCATAAAACTTCACACATCGTAAAGAGGTAGGTTGTGTTTCACTCCAGGAAAATGTAAAATTCTTATATGTCCAAAGCACTGTGGCAAAATTAGACAAGTGCAAATGAGCATTTGCTGTAGGTAACAGATCAGTGTTCTTAAGACTCAGAAATTTCACAAAGAAATGGGGAGAAAATCACCGGTAATGAAAAGGAATAGCCAACTGAAGATATAAATGGTTAATAAATATGCAAAAATGTTCTCACCCACTAGAGTTATAGAATTAAAATAAAAAGTTGTATTTCCTTGTGCCTACGGAATTGATAGACAGGAAAATAAATGCAAGTAAATATTTTAGAAGAAGGAAAATAAATAGTTATTTCATGTATTGGTCATAAGAACACAAGTTGGCGCCATTTGTAGTTAAAAATTTGGCAAATTTATCAAGGTTCGTATAAACACCCACACTTTCTGATCGTCAACACTTTGTTACAGAATTTTCTCTCAATTAACAGCAAAAATACACTCGACGATTCATATGCACGCATTCTACTGCATCATCATTTAAAACATACAAGGGAAGACAGTAAAGTCCATTCTTCATCAACTAGTATCTGTTATCTATGAGCTACTGTGTATCATGCTGTGTTCTTTGCAGGAAGGTTGACAACAGAACAACTGGGAAACTGTATGCACTGGAGCTTCTGTTTTAGGTGAAGGCCTAGAAACAACCAAACACACTGGACCACGGCAGAGAGCCTTACATGTTCTATTGGAAATGTAAAGAGCAAAGACAGGAAAAGAAAATGCCTTATTAGCTGAAATATTAACCAGATACTGAAATAATACTACAAATAATACTTGGTGAATGGTGTGTGGAAAAGTAAGATATTTAAATTACTACAGGACTTTACAAAGTAGCCACACACCAGACTGTCATAGAAACACACATAGTAACCACCATGGGTTAACTAGGAGACAGACTCCACAGAGTCATATGTTGAATGTGTGGTACCTAACTACTGATGATACCCTGGGAGACTGCAATAGCCTTAGTATGGGGGTCTAATTGTAGGTCCCTGTGGACAGAACTGGCCTCCATTATTTCATTCTGTCTCTTATTTACCACAAAATGAACAGCCCTTTCCATAAGTTCATACCACCATGATATTATGCCCAAGAACACCATTACTGATCCCACTGAAATCACGACCCATTGTATTTCCTCCTTGTGTAAAAACTTAACTATTATTGTCACTGTATCTTTGTGAGTATGGTGGGGAAGGCAGACATATGCCATAGTCTACACATGGGAGTGAAAGGACAATTTTGTGGAGTTGAGTCTGTCCTTTTAAATTTTCTCCCTTTAAATTGTTCTGTCAGCTATTTTGTGACGATAACCCAAAAGAAATTATTAAGCACGGAAACTTATTAAATTGTAGCTGTTACTGAGATTAAAACCTGGCGTGTGATTCTTAGGCCCCTGGAACTTGTTGTGTGGGGGGAAGTTGAAAGATCTTGGAGATAGGGATTAGAGAAATCATAGAATACTATAGCAGAGCTGAATGGGTGACTCTCGTATAATCTTGGTAGACTAGACTGTCAGTCAGAAGTCAGGCACTGAAAACCCAACTCACAAGGCTTGAGATGGACATAAAGACTCCATCAAGAATTAGATTCTGGCTGTGACATGGCTGACGCTAGCTGGTTTTAGTCAAGTTTTAACTATAGTTGTGAACAAATGGAAGAATATGAAGGTTTGGAAAACTTACAGACTGGCAAGAAAATAAGCATGTGAAGGTTTGACCATTGAAAAGCTTAGCCACTCCATGAAAAAGGCACATGCTTTTCAAAAAGGCAATAGAAAAGATACCTGAGGGAATCTCTGAGCTTTAATCTCTTGGACCCTGCTTAGGTCCAAGGGTATCAAAAAGGAAAGTCTTTTGAAAGACTCCCTTGAGGAGAGAGTCAGGTATGTTGCTTGCAGAAGATATCCAGGAAGTTGTTACTCTAGGAATCACTACAGGGCATTCAGATACCCAAGTCTTCAGTGATGTCCACAGCCTTAGTACAAGGGAAGGGGAGTAGCCACTACTTGAGGTGGTGGCAGACTTTGTGTTGCCTATGTTATCTGGCTTTGCAGGCTTTTAATTTCATGGTTTCTGCTCAAACTACAATGAAGACCTTGAAGATCAGACAACACATAACAGCATTAGAATCCCTGTAGACAGTGTTGCATGATAGTGAATTTGCAGGAGAGAGTCCAGGAAGTTGGAGACATCAGAAATGTAGACTGCCTGCAGAGAAAACCTATAGGACACAAATGCAGTCAGCATAAGAGAAGGTTGGCTATGAATGATACAGATGTAGGAGTGGGTTCCCAGGGATGTTGGAGTTCACATCATGACACCATGTACCTCAGATGTCAGTTGTGGAAATATAGAACTGAGTGTTTGCCCTGATAGATATTAGTGTTGTTGGGGTCCAATCCATCCTTTCATTCTCCTGTTCTTTCCTGCCATAATGAAGGTATCTACTCTGTGGTACTGTATGTTGGAAGTTAGTAAATTATGTTTTATAGGAACCACACGTGAGAGACTTCCTTGGCAAAGGTTGTGGAGTTAAATTTTTGAACCACGATGGAATGATTGAGATTGAACCCTTTGACTCAAGTTGTAACTGAGCTGGACACCCTGCTTGTTGGCTGCCATTCATAGTGCTGGAAGGGGCTATGCAGGCTGCTGGAGGAGAAAAACATCAATGGTCTCAATCAGCTTTAGACCATGCACACTGCAGTTCTGACCTGCCAATTCATACGTGTTTACTGCTGTAACAGTGGTATGACTGTCTCAGGGTAACCAATCACTTTGTGAATGGACCAGAGGCCTGTTCCATGGAAGGGAATGCATATCTGGTACTATAAGCCTGGTCAAAAGCTTATCTCTGGGAGGACATGGAGCCAAGAGTAGACTATACTACTGTTATTTCTCTAAATGGACATGTTGTCAAACTGCCTTCTAAATGTTTGTGTTTGTAGACTAGTTCTGCTCTCCATCTTGGCAGAGAGTGATAGCTAACACAAAGATTCATATCTGGTCAAAGTGCCAATAATAAGTAACTGTTGAGGACATAGCCCTAAACAGGACGTATTACTTCTCAACGCCCAGGAAACATCAAGGAAGATGGGGGAAAGAATTAAGAGCTAGAGGAGTGCCAGGCAATGTTTCCAACCAAGTTATGACATGGCTGTTGCAATCATGAGCACAGAGCAGCAGTGGATACCTGCATACGACACTGTGAATTCCTACCTGCCTATGACTGTGGATATCTGCATATGGCTAGACTCTTTGACATCCCATCATGCAAGGTGCCCATATGCCTCCCAGGACTGAGCATTCAATAGTCTATGGTGAGTGGAGGAGGTATCCCTGAGGCCTCAGACTTCTTGATGAGCTATTAATGGTTGCTGTGGGAAGTCGAGGGATCAAGGGTGGTGTCATTTTCTTCTATGGTATAGTAATTAGGGGCTGAATTTGGGAAGAAGAGGTTCAAAGGAAAATAATAGAAGGCAAAAGAAGTAAACATACATACATACATATATATAAACATATATATGTGTGTGTGTGTTTTGTGTGTGTGTTTATTATATGCATATATACACTTGTGTGTATGTGTGTGTATGTGTGTGTGTGTTTGTGTGTGTGTGATGAAATGGCCAAAAATTAAAGAATTAAAAGATAAAAAAAAAGCCAAAAAGATTTGGACTCATGGAACAGACTAAACGTATCGGGCACTATGGGAGTGATCAGGAGGCTTTAGGGACCAGGGACAAAATGCTATAATGGGAGAGGAAAGTCTCTCATAGATTCATGTATTGAACACTGGGGGCCACCTGGTGGTGCTATTTGTGGGGTTCTGGAAACTTTAGGATGTAGGATCTAACTGGAGGAAGCAGGCTGAAGAATAGGTATGCCTTTGAACCAGTCCCACTTCTCCACCTCTGTGCCCATGGTTCCTGTCTGTCCTGTGATACATGGGCCCCATCTACCAACGGTGATGCTCTGCTCTCTTCAGCAGAGCCAAGCACCTATGGGCTGAACCTTCTGAAAGTATGACATAAAATGAGCCCTTCTTTAAGTTGTTTTCTCAAGTGTTTGATCACCAGTCTATACAAATAAAAGAACTATTAACAACATACATGAAAACGGAAGTCATTGGAACAAACACCTATAGTAACCTTCATCTCTCTGGGATGAGATGACACATTATGCTTTGTTTTGTTTCCAATGCCATGTCCTGCAGTTTCAAAATGTCAACCTGATTATGTACTTAACGCGAAAAATACACACATAAACAAACACGTGAAAGGGCTTTGCTTTCTCCCTACTAAGCGACTTACAAGTATGTCTCAGGGATCTGAAAACGGCTTAGCAGCAAAGTCGAATATGGCCAGAGCTGGGGAGCAGGCAGAGGTCTCTACTGGTGACAAAAAGGTCACTGTAGAGGTCTCTGGGTACTGTTCGAGAAAACAAGCTCAAATCTAGGTGGCTCTGCTGTGTGGGGCTGAAGAGTCAGAAGTGGCACTTGAGGACGCTCTGGCCCCTCATGCTAATGTCTGTGCCTCAACTCAAGCCCATGAGCTCCGAAGAGCATCCACTACCTGGTTATTGAGAACACTCTTCAAAAATAGCCATACTACAGCATTTTAGTCTTAAATGAAAGGAAGAATGGAAGCTACGAAAAATGTGTTCACAGAGAGGACTGATTTCAAAGAGAAACAAATACGTTGGAGCAGTCTAGTTACAAGAGAAGACATTACACCCCAAATAGGCAGCATTTATATTACCTTGATTGCTCAGATTGCTTCAGTTTATAAAATGCACACACCATGTAAATCACATCTGCCTTCCACATATCTCCAAGTGGAGTGGAGGCGGCTCTTATCTGCCCTTGACAGAGGTGGTAAGTGACCTCCAGAGCAGCTACTGCCCACCAGGGGCCCTGACTTTTGTGTCCTCCAGGTGGCAAGGTGATAAACCTGAAGCCCTTGCCTGCGGGCTGTCGGTGGCTGGGCTAACAACTAACAGATAAGGGAAGTCCTGTGCTCCTCCCAACACCAGGCCTGGGAGCAGTTCATCTTGTGCTCCCCATCCTCCAAGATTGGATTTGGCATTTTTAAACCCTCAGATTATAGCCTCTCACGGCTGAGTCTGGGGTTTATGAGAAAATGGATCTGAAGCCGGCAGCCTGTGCATGGGAGAAACCTCTCCAGAAAGGCCAACCTTTTCCTCTGCGCCTCCATCGACCAGGGTTGCAAATGCCTCCCCTGGTGGGGCCAGCCAGCCTGCCCGCCTGCCTGCAGCCTCAGTGCTTTGGAAGGCTGCCAGCCTCTGCTGCTGTTTAACACTTTGCAGGAGGCAGTTCCTAACACTGGCTTGGACATTTTGGAAGAAAGGAAAGGATCGATGAGTCTGTAAAGCCAGGAGGGGAGATGTGAAACACATTTGGAGTTAGTAAGCAAGGAAAGGTGTGGTTTAAAGAGATGCATGATACTCTCTGGGTACAAGAAATTAAAATTCAGAGACCTGGAGAAAGGGTTAAGGCATCTTGCAGGTATATGTGCTAGTCTGTGCCTCTGACCAGCCAACTGAATCAGAGCCCCGCCCCACAGATGCCCCATTGCGGCTCCCTGGCTTTTCCTGTTCAGTTATGTTCTGTCTTTCAGGTCTCTGACTCTGCATGCTTTGTTTCTCCACCTAATACTAGGGTGATCTTGAGGTCCTGAAGTTAGTGGAAAGTCTGGACTCTGACCTTTGTCCACAGACCTGTCCACAGACCGTCCATGGAGACTCTGCAGATGTCATGGGATGCCTGCATCTGCCGTATATGGCGGCCACTCTACCTCCTTTTCTATTGCCCAGCCCTGCTGGACTCCACATGACACAGAATCTCATTCAGCCATTTTCTCCCAAACAATGACTGATTCTTGGATGCTGGTTTTAATCCTCATAGATTCCTGACAGATGATAAAGAATGTGACTCTCACGGTGACACACTGCCCAGGGAAACAGCAACTAGACCACAGACTCTGTACTCTACTTCTCTGTGTGCCTTCCACGGCCCCTCTCAGCCTCAGTCTCCTGACTCTCCACTATGCCACCCCAGCCAGTGTTTCTGCTGAGAGGCACCTGCACTTCCTTCCCTAAAACTACTGCAGCTTCAGCCTCCTCCCTCCATTGCTTTGAGGCTGGGCTCCAGCCCTGAGGCTATGCTTCACCCGATCACCCCTCCCGAGGCAACCCCCAGCCCTGTTCAGACCTTAATGAGTCCTTCTGGTGCTTTCTGTCTGGTAAGCCCCATGTGCTTCCCACTCGGCTAGTACATGCCAGGGTAAAGAACACGAGCAATTTTAGGACAGAGAGGCTGATTTCTAGCTGGACATGCTGACATCCAATGAGCCACTCCATCTTCCTGTGTCTCCAAGGGAAAGGGCAATAAACTACCTCAAAGGGTCTTTAGAGTAGACTTGTTATCCTGCAGCTGAAAACACATGCGGTGGTTGCCATAGTGACAGCCATCGTCACAATAAACGTGTTTCCAGGCTCTCTGCCCTCTAGACTTCTTTCACATCCCTGACTGCGATTTTGCATGAACCCCTGACCTCTCATGATCAATGTAAGACCGTCCAGACTCTCAAGCTCCACTTTCCTAGAACTCCTTATACCAAGCCCACTTGAGAGATCCTTATCTACTTCACCATGCTGCTAGCTGTGGGGCAAGTGTGTAGGGAGGTGACTTCAGCGATACTATACCTTGGAGAAGGTCAGGCTCTGGAGTTGTTCTAAGGAGACACTATCTTCTCCAAGACACTGACTGCATGACATGGAGCGAGACATGGAGTGAGACATGGAGTGAGACATGGAGTGAGACATGGAGTGAGACTTCAGCCCAGGGTGGGGCTGTGCATGTCGTGTGATTAACCTGTTTGGTGGGAACAAAAGCAACAGTAGCAATAACTGTCTTGGAAGGCCACAAGGTTATAGGTGACGAGTGAAAAGAATGAGTTGATGCCTGGCATTGTTAGCATGGTAAATCTGGTAGGGCAGTCATTTTAAGACAGAATTAATAATCTTAGGGAATATGTGCTTGTATATATACATACATATATGCTTGTATATATGTACATATATATATACACATATATGTACATATCTGGTTTTGAGTTTGGAATATGTATATAATATATTCCAAATTCTGAAACGTGTATGTGTGTGTGTGTGTGTGTGTGTGTATGTGTGTATCTGACACATTCTACCCACAGTCAGAAGCAGAGAGTGATGAGCACATGCATGCTGTTCAGTTCCAGTCTCTATTTTATTTAGTCTAGGGTCGTCTGCCCAACGGAACGGACCTGTCCACAGTAAGGATGGGTCTCCCTATATCCATTGATATAATCAAGATCATACCTCGTTGAGAGGCATATCTCCCATGTGATTATGTCAATTGACAATTAACAATAACCATTATAAGGTAGGAAAGCAAAGTCTATGTGCCCATGTGAGACTCATCCCCTGGTGGTAATAGCTGGGAATAAGGCCAATGACTCGAAGAGTTACTATGTTGGAACAACTCAGAAAAAATAGTCCCTAATGATGGTGGGCTCATTGCTAGGGCTGATGAATCAACATAGCAGAGACTGATATGATGGACTGCTGTAGCCAGATTTCAAAGCCACAGTGAATGTGGTATATAGCAGTTTTTTCTGAGTTGAAATTGTCCATTCTGAAGAACCCAGAATATAAACAACTCACAAGTCTCAGTAAATCCCTAAAACTTATGAGATCCACACAGCTATTCCAATTCCAAATGTCCTAGTTAGGGCTACTACTGCTGTGATGAAAAGCAACTTGGTAGGAAAGGATATGTTTCAGTTACACTTCACACATCACAGCCCATCAATGAGGTAACAGGTAACTCAAACAGGACAAAAACCTGGAGGTAGGAATTTATTCAGAGGCCATGGAGGAGCACTATTTACTGCCTTGCTACTATGCCTTTATCAACCTGCTTTCTTATAAACTTCCAAGAAGAGTGTAACATGACAAAACAACAGATGATGTGGTGGGTCATAAGGAAAGCATGAGGCACAATATTTCTGCTCACCCATTGGTCTAGATCACATGTGTCTCTGTTGCTTGTGATGATTTCATTTCAATCAGCCTTCCTGATCACTGCCCAGATTCTCTGACTTGCTCAGGCTAATTCATCTTCAGAACTAGAGCTCAGCTATGCTATATAATAATTGTGTCTCCAAAAGGCCTGCCCAAGTCAAAATCCCCAGACCTCTGGAAGTAGTCTTATCTGCAGAGTCTTTGCATATGTTATCAACATAAGAATCTCACAACCCTGTATCCAAGCGTCTTTAAAGACAGTCACAGAGACATACAGTGGCATGCCCAGAGGGAAGATAGCAGTGTGACCATGGAAGCAGAGGTTTAGGAGGCGGGGCCAGAGTAAAGGACACTTGTGCCTCCAGATGCTGAACTAAATAAGGATGATCCCTGTGTTCATTAGACTACTACTGTGACCCGAAGAATACTGAAGGAAGGAAAGATTTATGTGGCTCGGCCTCAGAGACTTTACTCCTTTCCAGCAGGAAGACCTGGTACAGAAGCCCCGGAGGAGATAAAGTATGGGCCCAGGACCTCAAGAACACATGTGACCAGTTCCCGGCTTCCTTCAGCCATGCCCCACCTTTCCCACTTCCACCGCACCTGCTAGTTACCTCCTGTTTGATTCCATCAGATGGATTGAAGCATTCATCAGGTCTGAGCCCACAAGATCTACTCATCCCTGATACCCCCTCGCAGACACCACCCTGCGGGTGCGCTTTACTAATCTGTGCTCTCTCGGTCCAATCAAATTGACAGTAGGATTCACGGGCTGACTCTCTCAGAGGCTTCAGGGGGATCACCGCATTGCCAACACCTGGCTTTGGGATTTGGAAGCCAGAGCTGTGAACGAATCAAGTCTCTGTTTTTGTAAGCCTCCTCATGCTAATGTACATAGCAGCCTGCAACGCTCTAACTCTGGGGACCTCAGCTAGGTTCCTGGTCCCACAGAAGGGCCCAATCTCCACTTCTGCTCTACAGCGTCTTGTCAGAAGTTGAAATCTCCCTTGCATGGCAGTTAGAGCCTCAGGAGTCAGAGCCAGGCGAAGGAACATGGGGTCCGACTGGGACTGGTTCTGTCTCAGTAGAACTCCGGGGAGGTCAAGATGACATTACATCTGCGGAGACCGGCTTCCTAGGCGCTCTTGTGCTCCCACCCGAACTCAGGACTCCGTTCTGTCCCTAGCAGCTTCAGTAGTAACTGTGACTGGTGAATGAAATGAAAAATAGGATCAAGCACTCTCACAGTGAGCTTTCAAACGGCAAATTTCTTCTCCATTCCCCATCATTCTAATAAATATATCCCTTAAAACTTATTTATTTCCAAGGATGTCCCCCTATCATGTTATTTCAGCATCGTGGGCACACTTTCAATGCACACACAACCTTCAAAATGGGACAGAAGGGGGCAAAAGGCAGATCTGCTTTATCTTAGCAAATCTATTTGTGTCTTTAGCCCTTGCTCTGCCTCAGAGTCTCTAAGGATGACCCCAACTCTCTTGTAAAATATCTCAGCAGCTGAGAGCAAGACTAGGTCCCCCAAGGGTAGTGCTGAGCTTCTGAGAGTTGGGGGAGAGCACCCAGTCTGCAGCAAATCCAGGCATCTACCACACTCTCTGGAGGGGGTGATAGGGTGGAAGAGGCCATTTTAAGTGATGCTTTGATGCCTGCAAACCTCAGAGCCTCTGGGCCTCTGAGCCTATGGGCATGCAAGGCTTTGTACTGCCTACACAGGAAGGTCACTGAGCCTTTCCAGCACCAAGCACAGACTCTTTCACATACCATGCACACTACTCAGATGCCTGGCACACCCTGAACAACAACACAGCCTGCCTTCTCCAGGAAGTTCCCAGTTCTGGTACCCTCGCAAGATAACATCCCTGAGGAATCTGTTCTGAACAATGAACTGACTCCTGCGGAATCTTATGGCACCTATGAGGAGAAAGGACCATTTTTAACCTGCTCCTTCTGAATCAGGACTTTTCCCTAGAGCCCTCACCTCACACCGAAGGACTCATCTTCCCACCTCTGAGTACATAGTACATATGAGGTGCCTTCCCCATAGCCCGGCTGATGGGCTCTGCACTACAGCAACCTAGTTCCCCAGTGTCTCGCTACCATTGTGCCCAACACATGGGAAATAGACAATAAATATTGGTTATTTGTAAAGTACAATACCAAGCTTACTTTCACTGGAAATAAAAGGAACACCTCCTCTCCACGGAGCAATAAGATGGGGTATAACTCAGACCACGCCTGTGACATTTTTAGGAGAGAGAAACCTCAGGGCAATGCTCCTCCTGCGAAACCCCTTCTAAGTGTCTACTTGGGCTTTGGTGAGCATCAGTCATAGATGCTAAATTGTGCTTTCTGGTAAAACCTGGATATAGATGCTGGGAAATGAGAGCCATCTCTTCCCTTTAAAGAAGCTGTCAGGGTAGCCCTGAAGTGCCCTGCATCCTGCTGGCTACCCTGGAGACCAGGCTGAGGACACTCATAAACAAACATGTTCAGGGCTCAGGGATGCTGTTCTTGGGTACTTAGCATAGCCCTGCTCTACAGGAGGACCAGAGCTTCCCTCCTATATCCTCCTTCCAAACTTTTATACTCATTCCGCAGGGAAGGATATAGCTCATGTACCTAAACAGGAGGAAATGCACACACAAGCTCTGATCTCAGCATTTCTTCTTACTATCTTATACTAAAACCGGTACAAAGCTTTCAAGGTCACCCATACCTTCTGCATGGCATCTCAATGTGTCATAACACAGAGAATGTCATCTGGTCCTGATTAAAAATCACCTGACGGAGAGCAGCCATTTGACTGAGGAGGCCTGAGAGCAGCTGAGGGCGGCTTGAGGTCACTAGCCATGCAGGTTCAGGTATGAACGTCTTCCTGTCGAGAAGCGGTCCCTTCTTGAATGATATGGCCTGCCTTGATATTCACATTCTAGGTAAGGCCAAGAGAAGAGGAAGCCTGAGCCCTCTTTTCAAGACCCTCTGGATGGATGGGGCATAGACCTGCATTCTTCTGCTCTGTCCCAAAGTACATAGTCAGATGCAAAGGAGAGTCATCTATGGGTCTGCCCTCTGATGGGCAAAGTCACTGGCCTATGGAGATGATGCTTTCTACATCACAGATATATCTCGGAGATGCAAAGGGAAACAGCCCTTCTAGAACAGCACCCTTCTGCACGCAGGGACTTTGCTGTAAATACTAGATCCAGTATTTAGTCACAGCCAGTGTTTAGGAAGACACTTGTTGGTGTCAGAGCTGAGGTGAAAGGAACTTGGGCCTGAAATATGGTGGGCATTTTCTGGGTTTCAGATCCTAGCTTCTCTGCACCTCAGTAAAGACAAGTACCATGTGGGGGTCATCATTTAGCCACGTGTGACTTCACAAACAGACATTCTATCAGTGACAAGTCTTCCTCTGGGCAGACAGATCCAGTGAATGCCAACATAGCCAGGAGAACTATTTCACAGCAAGTGGTCCTCCTGCCTCAGAGCTTGAACTTTTCTTCAGTGCCTATATGAGAAACATGACCTTCCCTCTCTCCTCACGTGGCCAGCACTCAGGAATGGGGAAGAAGCTGGACATGCTGTGACTCTAGAGAAGGTGCAGGCTCCAATGCAGGCTCTCCCTTACAGAGCTGGGAAACTGCAGAAGCCAGACCTTTAAGAAGATTTGTGTGACATGAAAGTGACTGTGTTAGTCCTATAGTATGATTCTAGGAGAAGCACCTAGAGAGGGTATAGGTCCGCCCTGAGGGCTGTCTGCCTTTTAGGGCATCTCAGTGTTTGGACAAGCACCCATCCCCTAGGCCATCTTTGCAATATGCCATGAGCACCCAGAGTGTCACTTGCTCCAAATTAAAATCAGCACCTGAGAGGAGCTACAAGACTGATGAAGTCAGAGAGCAGCCAAGCACTGGCGGGAGTCACTGTCCCATGCAGACTCAGACAAAGAAAAATCTTCTTGCAGAGAAGCAAGCCCTCGGTTGTGGCTGGGCACTGACAATGTTACGAGATTTGCTAGAGGAGCCATGATTTGTTTTAAAGAACGGCCTTATTGCTACTGTGGCCACATAAAACTCCTTTAATCAATGCCAGTGATCCCAAACAGGCTTAAAGGAAATTGGCCAACCTCTCAGTCTTCAGTGACCAGTGTCTGTCTATGCCCTTGACTTCTGGTCACAAGTCTGCATTGATGGTCAGGCTTGCTTATAATCAATGGGTTCTACTTCTGCACTCTTCCCACATACTTCTGGTCATTCATGCCTGTACATTCTGGCTGGGAAATGCCAGGCCCTTTCTCCTTCTTTCTCCAGCAGAGCCTACTATTCTGAACTCTGATCAGTGTTCACAGCCAGCCAGTGAGATGTGAGAATGCAATGTAAGAGTATCTAGGGCATGTGGAGCATACAGCTTACCTTCTATGTCTCACTATGCATCCTACTCAGCTCCAACCAAGGTATTCCAATCCAGGGTAGAAGAAACAGAGGCAACTAGAGAGAGACAGTGCAACTGGAGGTCAGTGAACACGGGCTTGCATCTGCTACAGAATGGCACTGGGACCTTCCCCTGACCCATGAAGTGTGACACTCAGTTCAGCCGAAAGAAAAGCACCCTTTCTCTCTTGTGTTTTCTGCCAGTTGTATAGAGTCGGGGAATAGGAAGTGTGAGCTACAGTCTCCTAGTGGGTCATCTCAATTATGTCCACAGACCCTGGAGAAGAGAGAAATCCTCTGTATCCTTCAGGGTTGAGGAATGGAATGATAGTTCTTCCCAGATAGTTCCAGTCCTCAGAAAACACCTAGGTAAAGGCATCATTTCTTAGGTGTTCACCATCTGTGTCCATCACACAGACAGTGCTTTATGGCCACAGCACATTCCAGCTAGTCTAACTGCTCCTAAGTCAACCTTGGCAAGTTACCTGCCTGCCTGGGCCTTATCACTCATGCTTCTCACTCACTATGATGATAATGGACTAAAACTCTGAAACCGTAAGCATGCCCCAGTTAAATGTTTTCCTTTAATAGAGTTGCCTTGGTCATGGTGTCTCTCCACAGCAATGAAACCCTAACTAAAACACCAGCTGAGAGAAGACAGCCACAGAGGAAGTGATAACTGGGCAAGACTGGTTGGGCTTTGGTGACAGAGCTCAGCAGCCTCTCCACCAGTGCTGGGTTCAACATGTGAGACCAGGAGAAGAATGAGAGATGATGCAGTATCCCTGCTTTTCCTTCCGTTTAGTTCTTTATACAGAGCCCAACTATGTCAAGTGACACATTCTGGAGTTATTTGAGAAAAGGAAACCACAGTTGAAAAATTCTTCCATCAGATTGATCTGTAGGGAAATCTGTGGGACTTTATTTCTAATTGATAATTAATATGAGGAATAGTCAGTTGTGTGTGATGCCACCCCTGGTTGGTGGTCATGAGGTCTATAATAAAGCGGATTGAGTAAGACATAAGGGAGCAAGTCAGTAAGCAGCATTCTTCCATGGCTTTTCCTTCAGCTCTGGACTACAGGGTCTTACCTCGAGTTCCTGCTCAGACTTCCTTAGATAATAGATTGTGCTGTGGGGTGTAACCCTAAATTCTTTTGGTTATGGTATTTTACCACAACAATGCAAACCCTAACTAAAAAAAAAATTTACTATATAGCCCAGGCCATCTTGTCTATGTAACCCAGGACCTTGAGATTCTCCTGTATCCACTCCTGTTCTGAGACTACAGATGTGTGTTGCTGCCTCTGCTACTGCTATGTAAGTACTGCTTACTTTTACGTAAGAATAATGAGGACAAAGCTGAGATAAGGAAGACTGGAGGAGGACACTCAGCAAGAAAGATAAGACATTGGGCACTGGATGTCAAGTGGGCCCTACCTGCAGACATCTGGGTAGAGATATCACTTGGAGAGCTGGAACAGGAAGAGTCCAGAAATGTCTGTGAACTAGAGATGTGAGGCACTGAACCCTCCCACCGAGAAACACTTAAAACAAAGGGAAGGAAAAATAACCAAGGTATAACCTTGTGTCCCACCAAGGTTGCAAGATCAAGCTCCAAGGCCAGGTGAGTTGATGCAAACCTTTAATCCCAGCACTAGGGAGGCAAGGGCAGGCAGATCTTTGTGAGTTTTCAACTACCTGCTCAATATAGTGAGTACCAGGCCAGCCATGGCTATATAGTAGTAAGACCTTGACTCTCAGAAAGAAAGGGGGAAAAAGAATTTGGAAGAACTAGAAATTAGTAGACAAATAGTGAACTGGGAGACAGCAGAGATGAGATGATTCCGTGACCTCTGAGCTAGAGAGAGTAGCGAGAAGACAGGAGACATCAGTACACTGGAGTCCTGGTTCAGTCAATGACTATGGATTACCACCATGGAAGAAACTGGAAAACCTAGGTGAAAGCCGTCCCAGCTCCAGATGTCCTGCGTGTTTATGGAGACTACTTCACAGTAATGGGATGGACAGAAGATTGTCATTGCCTGGATCTGCATTGGCTGCTATGACAAGACATCATAGCTGTTTGTAAACACAGAAACATGTGCCTTCTTGCTGTGGATGCTGTGATCCAGGATTAATGAGCCCGCAGAGTCTCCTCTGCTGAAGTATCTCTGCCTCAAAAAAAATGGCGCCTGTTGCTGCGCCCTCTTGTGGTACAAAGCAGAAGTGCGAGGGGTCTCTATTTGCCCCAGTTCTTTTGTCAGGGCCCTAGACTATGAATGTGGAGCCCTCACTACCCAGTTGAGGGGTACAGAGGACAGAGGATCTGAGAGGAGGGGGGTCTAGCAGAGCGGAATCAGGCAGGTGGGGCAGATGGCTAGGAAACCTAATTGAATTTCTATATAGGCAGTGTGCTTATTTCTCCTACAGTACTTTCTTGGTAAGCTTGAGACAACTAGAGGAAATAGAGGTTCTTTCAATACCCAAATCCAGTGGTGAATATGGCAGATGGGGTAGGGGAGGGTAGAAATCCTATGAATTACATGGCCCTTCCCTGGAACCACAGTGCCCCTGCGGGAGCTTCTTTACTGAGCAACCCACATTCCTCATTTGGCCAAGACTGCTCCTAAAATCCCCATTATCCCTGCCTTGGATAATGCCTGGAGCTCCATGCCCAGGCCCCTCTTCTACACCATCCTCAGAGAACACCCATACCTACTTGCCTCTCCTTCCCAGGTTTGGTTCATCTTTTTTGCACTGCCAGTACCTAGTACCATCTTTGAACGTGGGTTAGAAATATGTTGGGAGAATGAATATGTGGTATCATGGCTTACAAGAATCTCAGATCCTGAGATTCACTTATTCCTTTGTAGAGAGGAATGGATGCCAGGCAGTGGAGGGACTCCAGGGAACTAACGGCTTCCTTTGAACTCAATATCCAATACACTGCCCATTGCATTCAGGTCACCTGGTCCATGTCCAAAGTGTCAGATGCCTGAGGGAGACACCTATTTCAGTGTTCTCATGAGAGATGGGGGAATCACTTTAAACTCCAGCATTGCTTATGGCCAAGGACTTTGGGGCCACCATAGTCCTATTCTTCCTTAGTCAAATAGAAAGACATTTTCTACTTCAACTCACTCAGACCTGCCCTGCCAGGAAGTCGGACAAAGACAGGCATGGTGGATTTCTTCATATGTTGCAAAGACAAACTTTTTTTTTTTTAAAGCATCTTCCATTCTGCATCTGGTTTGTCTATTTCTCTGGTCTTCTCGGCAGAGAGCCAGGTCCTCCTTGTTCATTTTTAACTTACCAGAGCGTCTCCCCCTCCCCCTCCTCATACTGCTGCTGGGGAGGCCATTATCTTTTGAGCAATCAATGCTTGGCAGAGGCCCAGGCAGAGGATGGCTGGGTCTGCAGGCTGTTCCTCAGCAGAGAACCCAGGATGCTATTCTAAATAAATGTGCAGGCTTACAAAAAGGACAAATATCAAGTAAATCTTGCCTATAATGTCCCATCAAGTAATATTCGTGAAGATTAGCTGCAAGAACCTATGAATTTGGGGACATATAAATAACCCTGCTTTTGACAAGCAACACATATACTTTTAAAAAAAAAAAAAAAAAAAAGAGCGAAATGTCAGGAAATTCATTTCTGGAGATCCAGGAGATGTGCACATCAACAGGCTGCTACCTTGGTAATAAACTCAGGGATGTAAAATACGGCTCGCATCTCTGAATTCTCACACCCTCATCAGCAGCCTGAAGAATGGAAGCTGAGGGAGTCCTGACTTAAATCAGAGGCTGTGAGTTTCTCTAGAAGCAATCTCCATCCTGATGCTGCTCTCTGAGATGGAACCATGAAAAGAGAGGGTAGGGAACAGAAACAAAATGGGCCTAGACCTCTCAGGATGAGCACAAGGGAAATGTGGAGGTGACAGCACTTGACATTGATTGCAGACAGCCTTATCAATAGATCCATCGATGCACTCCCACAGGGAGAAGCACCTGGGCTCTGTGAAAGGGTTGTGTGGACATTTTTAAATCTATCTTGTCATCAAGTGCATGGAAGGTGACTGTCCTCAGAACATTTAAAGTGTGAGTCATTACACCCAGGACCATTTTAATTTGCAAGTCCAGATCTGAATCTAAATCCGTCAGGATAAAAATATTTCTCTCACCCTAAGAATTTGGATAACTTCTAATTCTTTCAATTTTAAGGCTTTACCAATCTCTAAGATCTACCATTAAAAGCCTTGACCCTAAATCTTCTCCAGGGCAGTAGAAAAGATGAAGGAGTCTACAGCAAGACATTGTGGGGTAGGAGCTTCTAATGAGTTTATATATAAATGCATTTACTTTCAGGACATTTTATAGAGGCTTAAGTCAGATGGTAAAAGGAAGTTCAATTGATTATCTGATTGGCCCGAGCCCTTTTGGGTTTCTTGTTTTGCTTATTTGGTTTCTTCTATCCCAAGGAATGCCTTCATCCATCCCTGCTTTCCCGCATCTGAGATTTGTATAGCAGACACAGTACCAGTGAATCTGCATGTGATAGTTCACTGCTGCAGCAGCCCCTGGCAAGTGGGTGTTGTATTCCTATAGAATACACTCAGAAGCTGAGGGTTAGATGGGGCACTGACTCTAGGGCTGATGAGGGCAGAGAGCCTCATTATGAGGCTCTTATGGGCCTGCAGATGAATAGCCCTGTACCGAAACCACCTTCGGAAACTCACACAGATAGCAACACTAGGATGCAAGGTCAATGTGATAAGTGATGCAATGCAGCCTGTTCCAAAGGTCACAGAGATTCAATGGGGAGAACAGCATTTCCTGCTGGTGTTCAGGGAGATGCTTTAGGAGGCAAGGGGACCTGTGGGTAGGGGAGGGCAGCTCAGGAGCAGTTACAAATTTTCCATGACAGGGCTATCAGAGCCACAAATAGAGACACATGTGCACATGAAGATATGTATTAGCATACTCATGGGCAACTCAATCGCCTAATTGTGTGAAAAGATGTATATAAGCCACAGCAGATTCATGGAGATTGTCACACTGCCATGGCTGCTCCTACAGAGGGGAGAGTGCAAAGCTGTAAAGGGTGAAGAGAACAAAACCAGAAGAGCTCGAGAGGTGATGTCAGGAGTAGAGGACATCCAAGGTCACCTGTGTCAAGTGCAGAGGAAGCTAAGAGCAAGGTGAAGACCAGGGTGTATACAAGCCTGTTGTATTCAACGGAGGCATCAAAAGGCTTAGCAGAACCTGGAAATGGAGCAACAGCAGAAGAAGGGGGCAAAGCAGAGGACTTTATGGGCAGGGAGACAAAAGGTTAGAAGAAAAGAGATGGTTCTCTGGGCAAAGAGAGCTATGAAAGACATGAGTTGCCCTGAGGGTGGGTAGATCATGACTATCCTTCTCATTAACACCTTACTCTGTGTGAGATATGGTCACATAGTGTGTCCACAGGGGGACCCCCCCCTGAGAAATGTGTGGGATATTCAGAGGTCAGGAAGCACCTCATCTTGAAGAAGACAGATTCTGGGAGTGAGCCACTAGCAGGGCCAGGCTGTGAAGGAGAAGTTCTGATATCACCTCAGTGTCTGCAGACTTCGTTAGCACAGATTCTAAACAGATGTCTGCAGTTTGAAACCCAATTTCAGCACCAAGCTCTGTCTTAGGGTTTCATTGCTGTGAAGAGACATCGTGACCAAGACAGCTCTTATAAAGGAAAACATTTCATTGGGGCTGGTTTAGAGTTTCAGAGGTTCCATCCATTATCATCATGGTCAGAAGCATGGCAGCATGCAGATAGACATGGTGCTGGAGGAACTAAGAGTTCTACATCTTGATCCACAGGCAGCAGAAGGAGACTGTGTGTCACATTTGTTGTAGCTTGATCATATATGAGACCTCCAAGTCTGCCCCCTCAGTGACACACTTCCTCTAACAAAGCCATGTCGACTCCCATAAGGCCATACCTCCTAATAGTAGCACTCCCTATGGAGGCTAAGCAAACACCTGTGGGGGCCAAACCTATTCAAACCACCACATTCAACAGATCTATCTCCCTTCTCTGCATGCCTACAAGAGGCCTTGAGAGATGAGCACAGCTTCCATGTATAAAGCTCATAGCTCCTCCTTGTTTCTCCAATTCCAGGCCATACACCCAGTGACCTTTCTTCTTCTAGGCCCCATCTCTGAAAGGTTCTGCCACCTCCTAATATCAAACTCATAGGGACCAAGCCTCTACTACATGGGTCTTTTAGCACACCTACCTCCTGATCCTTACTTACACCCTCATGGAATTTACTTTCCTTCTGACAAATAGAATATTCCAGAGGTGAGACTGTCATGTCACATGTGTCACACCTGTGCTTGCTCTCAGATAATCTGAATATATTAGTTAATTAATTAATCAATTCTCTCCCCCTTTCTGTCTCTTTCCCCTCCTCCCTCCCTCTCTCCTGTCCATCTCCCCTTCCCCTTCCCCTATCTCCCCCTCTCTCTCCCCTATCCCTTTTCCCCATCCCCCATTCACTTTCCCCTTCCATCTCTCCTGTCCTTCTTTCTTTCCCCCTCCCCTGTCCCTTCCTACCCCTTTCCACCTCTACTCTGTTCTTCTCACTCTCCCCTTCCCTCCCCTCTGCTTGTCTTAATGGATGAAGTAGGACAGTCCTGCTGGGAAAGCCTATGTGGCAATGAATAGATGATGACCTTGACGAGCCACCATTGACATCCAGTAGTAAAAGATGGCCTTCAGGATCTCAGGGTGGCCTCCAGAAGGCAAGTGGCTATAAAACCAATAGAAAATAGAATCTGCCCACAGCCTGAGCAAGGTTGAAAGTATGCTGTGCATGGTTCACCATCCAGATGACAAGCAGACGGCTCCATATCATAGATAGAAGCAGCCTTGTGAGATCCTGAGCCAGGCCCTAGCTGGCCAAGGTGCACTGTAAGGATTTGGTAATGAGTGGGTTCCTGGAAGCCTGACAATGGTGATGATCACTGGTAGCAGCAGGTATTTAGCATAGGCAAGAACAGAACTGCCATCAGCTGCCACACCTGTTCCTCCCTGTATGGAGGTCTCTCTGGGCATATCTGGTATGTAGATCCTGGTCTATCTGAAGCTACCTTCCTACATCTTGGACAGTATTGGTCTTGTGAGGATGCCAGTCATGATTGGTCACAGATGCCTCTCCCATTTCCTCTGGGGTTTGATGTCCTGCTTTCTCACTTAGAGACATAGACAGCCATAGCACAGTGCTTGTTGCCACTCCTCATAGTCATCGCATTCTCCCCACCCATGGGGTAGCTGTGAGCTTCATCATCATACCGATAGCTCCTTCTTACTCCTCCTGTCCAGATTTCAAAGCTCTGCTCTCCAGAAAAGATTGACTTTGTAGTGGAGCCAACGTTTGACTTTGTGAAGTCTCTGAAAACAGTCACCTGGCTCTGATGGCTAACCAGGAACACAGTGTCCCAATCAAAACAGGGCAGGAGACGCAGAAGGCGTGGAAGCATCCTTACAGTGTAATTTCCCAGCTTCCCACCTAAGCTGAGTCCTCCGCTGCTCTCTGGCTGTGCACCTCATCATTAAGTCAGAGGTAGGAGAGGCATTCGATCATCGAGATGGCTTCTTTGCAGAGCAGAATTGATCCCTGGGGGATATTATGTCTTTGCCTCATCTGGCCTTGCACATCTCAGGAAGCTCCACAGCTTCTCCAGGGACACCTTCCCTCTGAGCAATAGCATTCACCACCTGCTCTTCCTGATTTCCCAACTTCTCTCTCCCAACTCGCCCTATTACTTGTGTCTTACCTCACATATCACATATAATGATTCTGCTCACAGCCTCCTGTTAACCAGAGCTGCCGGTTCATATGACCTCTTCCCTTGTCACCAAATTGTCATTTAATATGACTTATTGTCATTGCTTCTCTTGAACCGCTGGTGCTGAAACAGCCAGTCTGGATTCTGCGCACTGTGGATGGTTCATTGCCTATACTATCTTATGAAACAGCCCTTCTGTGGGCAGGGCATGCTATCCAGCTGTGTTCATCCTTTGCATTGAGGGCCTGGAATAGACTCAAGCCTTCTATGCACAGGGACATTATCCAAATCTCTGTGAATAGTAAGCAGAGATCTTACCAGGAATTCATGCAGGGGCACAAGATACATAAAAACCCCTTAACCCTAACCAGGACAAGGCAAAGCCATCAAGTTTCTGACCCAGGACCAGACTGTGGGGGAAGAGATGGAGATCTTAGAATGACATGTTCAGATTTGCCTACACCAACCATTCCAAGTTATCAGGCTTGTGGAGGAACCTCTATGCCATGTCTGGGACTGGGACACAGTTCACATAGAGGGCAAGGGCTTCTTGCCAATCAGCCAGGCTCTCCAAGGGACACTACAGCAGAGACCTCTAAGGACAAAAGCCTGCTCAGCAGCTGACACCTGACATTATTATTATTCCCAAGGCCTACATGTGGCTTCTCAGATAAGGGCTCAGATAAGGACCTCCCCAAGCTCAGCTCCAACCTCACAGATAAGTCCTTAGGAATCAAAAATTGATATACCAGGTTCTGGGGGTCCCTTAGTGACCTCATCTGAAAAACAGTGTCTGCATCATTTATATCTGCCTCTGGTAGTGGGGGGCTCAGATCTGTTGCTCCAGCCTGGACTCCTGCTTCTCTTACTTCTGCTTCTCCATAGGGTCTGGTGCCACACGTATCCCAGCACATACTCACAGAGAGACACATATACAGTCACATGTTATTCAAC
>JAJTUV010000984.1:607500-936874 GCA_021653895.1 Mastomys natalensis | reverse complement strand
GTAACAACCACCGGGAACCCCGCTATCCTATCGAGCAGCAGAGTGCTGAGGTAGTTGTTTTGGAAAGAAACGATGCAAACTTGGCAACATTGCTGTAATCGATTTCATCCACGAAACGCTCCGGGGCAGCGACTGATTCTTCAACTAAGGATTCGTGGAAGCCTTTTCTCCCTTCAAAGACTTAAGCCCCTCCACAGAAGATCCAAGTTGGTGCACTCCTGTAGCCGGTGATGGCCCCAGTGATCTAGCTTTTGAAGGAGGTCCAGTTGCTTTCAGTAGTACTAGCCGAGCACACTGATCATTCTGAATCCAGCGCATGAGACAGACTACCAAACCCATTCAGTTCCCTGAAGTCACACTGTGGTAAAACTGCTCATTGCGGGAGACCACTGTTTCGTTGAGGTGAGGATATGGCAGCATGGAAAGAGCAGAGACCAGGACACAAATCTCACCGGTGTGACCCTAACTTCCAAACGACTACCATGTAAGGGAAAAGGGAGAAAAAAACAAAACAAAACAAAAAACATAATCAATACACCAGCAACAACAAAAAACACCCAAAAATACATGAATTAAAATAGTGTTATACAACTGTTCTTAACTGGTGAGGTAAGTTTAGAAAGCCACTTCATTTAAGATTTATTCACTGGAGACAGATCTCAGGGGTCACTAAGGAAAGGTTAAGGTGACATAACCATGCTTCCAAACTTTTTTATGCAAAAACAAACAAACGAAACCCACCATCACTGGAAGAAGGGGTCGGCATCAGAACAGTGCTCAGTGCTGAATGCTGGGGAGAGTCCGAGCTCTCTGTCTGTGTAACCACAGGAGCTGCTGTGACCTTGAGTAGCCCCTGGTATGGGATCCTCAATGCCAATTCAATTCCCTTCTTATTTATTTGCACAGGACATACAGCCTTAAGTCACTGGCAGACAGACAGATATACACCCACCTGACCTCGTTCTCTAATCTTCCTTCTCTAAATCTGCTCAGTAACTACTCACCATGAGAACAGTGGTTCTTTTTTGGTTTTTTGGTTTTTTGAGACAGGGTTTCTTTGTGTAGTCCTGGCAGTTCTAGAACTTGCTTTGTAGACCAGGCTGGCCTCAAATTTACAGAGATCCACCTGCCTCTGCCTCCTGAGTGCTGGGATTAAAGGTGTGTGCTCCCACTTCGAGAACAGTAACTGTTAAACAACAAATTAAGAACTGGCCACCTTAAGGCACCCATATGTTTAGAAGGTAGAAGAAATATTCAATCATATTGAATTCAAAACTGAGTTGCTATGATTTTATTATGTGCTGTTTTTGGAAACACACCACACACCACACTCACTGATTGCCTGGCATATAAAATAATCATAATATTCCATGCTAGTCACAGTGCATTGGCAAAGGCATTTCCATTCATTATTAGTAAGCTTAGAGATTAAACTTAGTAATACTTCATTTTAGCCCAATCAAATCAATGATAACTGTGTGACTTCCAAATTAGAATACAGTGTTACATAATCCAGAGAAAGTAAGGTAATTTTCAGTTATTAATATAAGTGGAAAACTGCATGAAAAAATGCCTTTTTATTAACATTACCATTATATGTTTGTTTAGTTATGGTCAGTGGGGATCACACTCAGGGTTCATATATGCTAGTACAGTATGCTAGGTAATAACCCAGACCTTAGAAATTCAGGAATAAGTTTTATCCAGAAAACTCCAGCTAAAATGGAGAGATTTTAAAATTGAAATACTAACTTAATACTTTATTTTTTAAATACTTAAATCTTACCTGAGAAGTAATTCTCTGAGTTTCATAAAAAGCTCCTTACTTTGAAATTGTAGAAAAGTCAATGCTTGTATTATCTTCAATAGCTCTATTGATTTATAGCTATCCAAATGTTTGTACAGAACAAAACAATCCTAAAAAGAACACATTATTATAAACAAGCCATTCACTTATTTATTAAACAATTGCTAGACAGACTGCATGCTACACACTCTATGTTGCAGATCAGTAAAATTATCTCGAACTCTCTCAAGACATTGATAGAAACATAAGTAACTAAAATAAGAACAATCATGAAATGTAAATTTGAAAAGGAGGAGAAAAGCACAGCTGTAGGAGTAGAAAGATCACCTAGCCGCTAAGAGCACTGGCTTTTTCCGTAAGACCTGGGTTTGGTTCCCGCACCCACATGGTGCCTCACAATGATCTGTAACTCCAGTTTCTGGCCTCTTCCAGCACCAGGCATGCACATAGCACAAATACATATGTGCAACCAAACAGTCATACACATAATTTTTTTACATAGTAGTTTTTAAAGAAGAGCATAGATAGCTTTGAGAGAGAGGGAAAGAGAGAGAGAGCAAAAGAGATGGAGAGAGAGGAGAGAGAGAGAGAGAGAGAGAGAGAGAAGTCTCACAGAGCAGGCATCAAATTCCATCCCCTGCTGCCAAGAACAGTTTTTATCATAAGTTGCTAACAATTAGCAACACTAATCTCATTTTCTCCCATAATCTTCTGGCCCTCACATGGACATGCAACCTTGATTGAGAGAAAGAGGAGGAGAGAGGAAGAAGAGGAAGAGGAGAAGAGGAGGAAGAGGAGGAAGAGGAGGGAAAAGTGATGAGAAATTAGACAGAGGAGCCGCACTAAAGAGACATATGATAAAGAAAAATTAAGCATATGCATTTGAATGGTTTTTTTTCCTTCTTAAATCTCACATTACCAATAAGCTACTGTACACATTACAGGCAACAGTGAGACAAGTCCACATGGGAGCTTCGGGAGACACAGAGCCCTTGTTCTATGCACTGTGACACTCTGCTCCAGTCTAACAGCAGCAGTAAAGGAAATAAAAACCGCTGTAAACAACTGTCTCTGTTCTGAAATCCCAAACGGGAACACAAGCAATGCCTTAAGCGGTCACTCCTTTTACTTCAAAACAATCAAACACAAGTATTCTGTCAGGAAAAAAAAAGATACTTATGAGTGACAACTAAACTTAGCACTATGAACTTCAGGAAAGACATACTTTTTAATCAAGTGTGTATTTCTGCTTTCCATATTTTCCATTGCTCCCAACACTGGTCAGTGCTTGCTGCTGCTCTCAGCTCCTTGACAGCAGTAGTAGAGTTGATTTAAGCCTAGAAGCAAAAATAAATATTTTTTAATGTTAGAAAGCTAGCTTTCATTTTTGTTTTAAATGAATAGCTTTAGGGTACCAAATAGAAAACTACAAATTCCTCTTCTGTGGAAGTCTTGGAAGCCCTGCTTAAGGGAAAAAGCTCATCACACTTAACCGATAGATTGCTACCATTCCTGGGCTGGGGAAATGGCTCAGCAGGTAAGAGTGTGTGCTACTCTTGCAGAAGACTCATGTCTGGTTCCCAGCATCCATTTCAGGTTGTTCACAATCACCTGTAACTCCAATTTCCAGGGAGTTACAATACTACAGGACACTGAGGGCTTCTGCATTCACACATGTTGATACCCAAAGACACATGCGTATACATAATTTACTTTTAAAGACTCCAAATAATTCTAAATATCCCATACACTATATGCGTGTAGGGGAATCTTATGCACTGCAATAACTCTGGCCTCATACCCTAGGAAGGGAGAATCTAATGATATTTGCATTTTTTTAAAAGATTTACTTATTTTTTTTATTATATGAGTGCACATCTTCAGACACACACTAGAAGAGTGCATGGAATCACATTACTATGATTGTGGCCACCATGTGGTTGTGGGAATTGAACTCAGGACCTCTGGCAGAGTCCGTCTGTGCTCTAAACCACTGAGCCTATCTTCAGTCTGATATTTGCATTTTAATTTAACATCTACTCTTCTTCTACCAATATCTCAATGTTTTAAAATGGAATAAGTCTGTCCAAAGTACCATAATATTCCTAAGTATATTCACATCCAACCAAATGTCATGCATAGATCTATACTCCAGATATTTGGGATGGCAAAAAACAAAACCCTGCAAGTGTTCAAGACATGTCTGGCCAACTTAGTGAAACTTGTCTCCAAATAAAAGTTAAATAGGTAAGAGTGCTGGTCTAGTATGTGGAAGACTCTAGTTCAATCCTCATAGAACAACAAAAAAATTCAACTAAAATATTCCAAATATTTGTATGTATACCAATGTTCTATGAAAACAGAAATTCTCAAGCCCTAGGTGCTGTAAAAACATTTCTAATAACAGAACTAATTTTTTTCAGGAATGGAATAATATTTGAAAAACATATTTTACATTAAACATTGCCTTAGTTAGGGTTTCTATTTGGCGATAAAACACCATACCAAAAGAAATTTGGGGACTTTGATAGTGCTATGATCAAGAAATATGCTGTCCCCATGATGCACTGCTTAGACTACTATGTATGGCCTAAATAGCCCATTCCCCTTCTGCTGGGCACGAGTCTTCCCTTCGTACAAACCCTGGAAGGGCTAATCAAAAAACCGAGGTGGAGCCCCCATCTTTCATTTTGGCCCAGGGTTTTTTAGAACAGACCAGTAGTCTAAAAGTTGAAATGCAAATGAAAGCAGATGAAATCAAAGAACAGAGAGTCACGGGTTTATCCCCTTCCATAGCAGAACTGGTTGATCTGAAAATCCGCATAAAGAAGAAATGCATTTTAAAGGAGCTTACTGTTCCTTTATCTCAGGTCTGGCCACCGGCCCCAGCGCCGCAAACCATCTAATAAAGCTTCCAATGGTCAAAGGGAGGTCATCTCAGACAGCCCCTTCGGCCCTTCAACAAATTCAAAGCTGTGGAACTGTAGAGACTGATAAAGACTAAATTATTTTACTGATGGACTCCAAGTCCAGATACTCAATTTGTTAAGAAACACTGAATACACCTCTCAAAACAGTGGTAATAATATGTACTATGAATTCGAAGAAACATGTATCCATTCTTGAAATGTTGACCTTGGAAGAATCTACAGTGTCAAAAAGAATTCTGCTTTGGTCACCAGTACGCAATCCTGAAAACACGGCGAAATTAAAGAAGAAAGCTGACCATCAAGCAGACAACAAGGCCCTGAAGAGAAAAAAAGATACTCAATTTCATATCACTAACAAAATGACCAGTTCTAAAATAAAATGACTAGATGTCGCAAGAAACTGGCAAGCATTTTTTGTTTTATGCCATAAACTATCTCATAATCATTTATTCATTTTATTTTTTTTTAGCACCATAGAAACAGTCCAACTGGAGGCAGAGCAGGCGAATTTCTGAGCCCAGCCTGGTCTACAGAGTGAGTTCCAGGACTAGCCAGTGCTACACAGAGAAACCCTGTCTTGAAAAACCAAAAAAAAAAAAAAAAAAATCTTTAGACTTCAGAGAAGCTCAACAATACAAAGTAGCTTTTGCCATCGCTGTTTTATAGATGAAAATGATGAGATCACAAGAGATGAAGTTCTAATGACTGACAATCTCTATCTGCACCAAAGTCTGCACCCACACGCCCCCACGATGCTCCCAGACAGAGATACCTTAGAGTCCTGTATGGTTTCCAGTTTCCTATTACAATATCAGCTATTTCTCCCATTAGTGGACAAAGATGCCAAATGCTGATCGGCCAGGCAAGTGGAAAAATATTGACAGCACATTAGTATCAAACCTATTAAAAGAAATGCAAATGAGATCACAGTATCGTAAGACACACATGATTTAGTTGTGAAATAAAAAGCAACAAAAATGCAATGCTGTTTATTTAAATTGCTGATCCTACAAGATGAAGAGCGTGTGTCCAGCATGTGTAAGCAAGGCCCTGAGTTAGGGTTTTAAGCCTCAATATAACAAAAAAAAAAAAAAAGAAAAGAAAAAAAGAACAGATGTGGTGTACATCTGGAAGAGTGAGAGGTATGTTTCAAGGGGTATATTTTTGAATACCTTAAAGCACATCCTGTGAATTCTTGAAGAATAGAAACATTGTATTAAAAAAAAAAAATCAAAATTTCCAAGAGGAGTTGATTATTTATTATTATAAAAGTACCAGATGATGATACTTCTAGAAAGATTTAAAAGAGAATCACTCAAAACTATTTAGTTTTACTTATAAACTTTTAAAGGAGGCATAGAAAGCTGGCTCATTTGCATATTAGCAAATAAAAGTTCTATGAAAATTTTTAGAATTTAAGCATGGGAAAAGGATCCAATCTCTTCCGTGAGTGGCGAGACAAAAGTGAAGCGTTATACATTTCAATGTTTCCTTTACCTTTCTTTTCTGTTTTGTGAGTTTCTGGAGAGCAAACCCCGGGGCTTATACACACGTAGGCAAGCATGCTGACATAAGCTACATCTCTCAGTGACTAATTATTAATTGTTGCTATAGTTTGTTTTGTATTATAAAAGCACCAGTGTTGGGGCTAGAGAGATGGCTCAGTGGTATATACTTCTCTTCCAGGGAATCCAATATGGCTTTCCAGCATCAAATCAGGGGGCTCACAACTAGCTGTTAACTCCAGCTCCAGGGGATCCAACACCCTCCTCTGGCCTCTGCAGGCACCTGCACACATGTGCACACAATCCCCCACTCAACACAGATATTCAAAAGATTTTATAAAATTAAACAAAAAATCTACTTTTAAGCGTAAGGAAGTTCATAGCAGCACAACACATAATAACCTACAGTGCAGAGAAGCCACGTATTTATTACCAATACAAGGGAAATGCTCTAACAGCACTGGACCTGACGCTTACTTCTTTTCTTTCCCTTTTTGAGTGAAGTTAAAACTTACTGACAGCAATATAAAACAAGCTAAAAACAGAAGGGTACCATTAGCAGGAACAGATATTGGTGTAGATGCTTACTTTCTTTAGGAAGCTTTGAAGAGGACTATAAACTGTGGTCACTACCCACTCACAGAAACTGAGTGGCAGAAAACCAGGCATGTTTAACATTGTCACACGCTCTCCCATTCCACCAAACTGCTGCCTTTCTTTTTGCTTCTTCCATAGCCCTGCAATCTAGTGATATTCTATTATTGATAATACTTATTTATTCCGTGTGTTTGGGTGTTTTGTCTACAGTATGTCTGTGTACTGACTGGGGTAGTTGCAGCCGTGGAAGTGCGCGGAGGATGCCTCTCAGGAACTGAAGTAACAGATAACAATCTGTGACCTACCATATGGGTGCTAGGAATCACCTGCCAGGCCACCTTTCAACCCAATATTTAAGTTTGGTTGTTTGTTTTATGTAAAGTCAATCAGAATTTTTCTGTTTCTGAAGCAGAACTCTTCAAGAGTCGAAGCAACTAGTTCATGAATGCCTGTGACACCACCACGGTTACATTTCATTAATATGCATGTGGAAAAGTACACTGAAGCCTGCTGAGTGAGAGGGGGACACCTGAAATACTTGCCTTTCTTTACAGTAAACACTACCCTTGACACAATTAAAAACCCTCCTAAAACAGGCCAGGCGTGGCGTTTGAACCCAGCACAGGAGGCAGATGCAGGCAGATCTCTGGCTTTGAAGCCAGCCTGGTCTACAGAAGGAGTTCCAGGTAGGCCTGCCTCAGGGTAAACAAAACACACAAGCGCCTTTGCCACTTCTTAGGCCTTCTAGAATCATCAACAAGAACATTTGTAGTGTGTGTTACAAATAGATCACTGGCCGGCCAGCAGTGGCGCACTGCTGCAGTCGCCGCGCTGGGGAGTCTGATGCGGCTCCTCTCCCGAGTTCAAATCCATTAATCCCAGCACCTTGGGAGGCAGAAGCAGGCGGATCTCTGAGTTCGAGGCCAGCCTGGTCTACAGAGTAAGTCCAAGACAGCCGGGGTTTACACAGAGAAACCTTGTCTCGGAAAACAAAACAAAACCAAACAAATAGAATCAGTGCTTCAGGAACTGGGAAACATCTTTTATAGTAGACACGAACGTAAGTGACCTGAGTCTCCGCCAATCACTAGGAATGCGCCAATCTATGAGAAAAAAAAACTACCAAGCCCAGAATTCCCTGCGTGCGCGTATTATCACAGCTGGTCTAACGTAGTCCCAGGGATGAATCCTGGGCCTCTTGCACGCAAGCACACATTCTAACAACGAAGCTACATTCCCCAGGCCCAGTACATTGTTTTTTTCTTGTAAAATTTCATTCTTTTCCTATATTCCATTTTGATAATCTCCTGATTGTCTATGACAAGCCCCGCGCACTTGCTTTCCAGTCTTCTCCATGCTTCTGTGACTAGAGCTTCAGTTAGTGGTGATGGGATTCAACTGCAAACCTCAATAAAAACAAGGGAAAGAACCTGTTAGTCATCAAAGCCAAGAGACTGCAAATAACTCAACAAACAGAAAACTTGGGCTTGCTACCAAGAATTAATCTGAAAACTACTTACCTATTATATTCTCATTGCCTTTAGCCAACCAACATATCTCCAACATTCCGTAATCAACCAGCCTCATGTAACGAAAGCTAGCCATTTCTACATTCCTAATTTCCAAAACCGTATCACTAACTACTATCAAAGATATCTTTCCAAACAAAGTCCTTAAAATATAACATTATCAGAAAAACTATCTCCTGGGAAAATGGTTTTTTCCGTTTTTAAAGGATTCTTAGAAAATTAAAATATAAACTATAATTCTTTCATAAAATTGAGAAGCAACTTACTGCTTTATGCTGTATAACACATCCACCAGGGTGTCATCACTCATTGCTGAGATGTGATTTGTCGTAACACTGCAAAGAGTAAGAAACTGAGGATGGTTTCTAACATGTTCAATATTTTTTTCCAAGATGGTCTTCTGCTTCTGAAACTGCCAAAGTACATTAAATGCACAGCCCACTTGCTGTTCTGAGAGTGTTGCCATATTTTTCTCAATAAGATTAAACACTTGTTCTTCATCTGTACAGTCCTGCATCTGAGTAATTAATGACTCACAGCTGAAGGGGCGGAATGGAAACGCTCTCCGAGAGAGTAGAGAGATGCCTCGTAGACGGAACATACTTATAACAGACGGGTCTCCAAAATAGAGGTTTCTTTTCCTTTCGTAGCACAATTTTTGTTTGGTTTTTTTTTTTGTTGTTGTTGTTGTTTTGTTTTGTTTTTTTTAATCTGCGCTAGAAGTCAGGTATAATGTTACAGTATAAAAACTGGTTTTCATTCATGTGTTTTATTTCCATCCTGGCGGTTCTAAATCCATTCCAATAGAATCTGTAAAACAACTGTTTAACCTTGGTTATTCTTATCTCATTATTATCAAATTGATCCCCCAAATTCAAATTTCAAGTAACGAGGATTTTTTTTTCTTTTTTGTTTGGACTACAGACTTTGTTCTTGGTCTGAACCAGCTTGATTTCATCCAAATGAAACAGCCGGGGTTGGGGAGCGGGGGGAAAGGGAGGGTCTCTTCCTGCACTTAATTTTAAAATGTTTCTTTTCAATTCTGACCACAAAGCAGCATTAGAAAACAAAATCAAAACTGGTTGGTTGGTTTGTTTTTAAGAGTATTTGCTTGCTTGTTTGTGGAGATAGTGTCTCATGCTTGTGCCCAATCTACGACGTTGGCAAAAAGGTGACCTTGGGGAAACAATTTAACTAAAGGAGACGCCTTGGGAGTGTGACACAATTGGAAGTGCGGTGAGCTGGCTTCGAGTGTCGCACAGCCCCACAGTTCACAGATGACAGGTATCCCGAGCCCGCGGGAGAACTGGCCTCCACCTGCCCAGATGGCAACGGTGCCACACAACGGAGAACACAAACAGGTAAGGAGACCGCTGCTGCTAAACTAAGCCAGGCGTTCCCGGCGGCACCCTGCGGAGTACGGAAGGCAGAGCCACTGCCCACCCGGCGAGTCCTTCCCACGCCCGCTACGGCCCTACAGGGCTGCTCTGGACGGCTCAGGAGGCAGGAATCATCCAAGGCCGTCTTGGAAGGGAAGCTGGCGTCTCTCGCTCACCAGTAGCGTCCAAGGGTATTTAGCCTTTCCTGGAGAAACTTCTCCCCGTAAATAGAGCGTGTTCCAGAGCGGAAGAAAAAGCGGTCCCAGGGCGGCGTGCATCACGAAGCTCGCACTACAGGTCCCAGAAGGCACCGCAAGAGATTTGGCGGGTCATACGCGCGCAGGAATTTCTGGGCTTGGTAGTTTTTTCTGGTAGACGGCGCGTTCTTAGTGATTGGAAGAGACTCAGGTCCATTAAGTGCATCTCTACAATGAAGTGTTTCATAGTTCCTGAAGCATTGACCTACAAAATTTTCTTTTTGATGATTCTAGAAGGCCTAAGAGGTGGCAAAGGCGCTTGCCGCCAAGCCTGAGAATGTGAGTTCTATCCCAGGGACCCCACAAAGAGGAAGAAGGTAGCCAACTCCTTCCTGTTGTTCTCTGACCACACACACACACACACACACACACACAAACACACACACACACACACACACACAGCATATACAGATGTATAAACATAATTTTAAAACTTTTAAATTTTTTTTTTCAGAGCTGAGGACCAAAACCAGGGTTTTTATCAAAGATTTCTTTATGTGCAAAGTGTATGTTTATACCTCTTTAAGTACTTAGAATTAATAATTATTATAGGTACCATGGTGATTAAGCGCATGTAATATTGGTGATATCACAAAAGCATTCTTTGTCCAATAGGTATACATATTTTTGAAAGAATAAAACAGAATTATATACCATGAAACGTTGTGTAAATCTATGTTTAAACAACAACAACAAAATAACATCTGTTGCAAGGACTTTAGAGGTGTCTCAGCAATTAAGGGCACTGCTGTTCTTCCAAAGAACCAGAACTCAATTCCCAACATTTACATGGGAACCACTTGTCAATATGGTTCCAGGAGGTCTGATGCCCTCTTCTGGCCTTACAGGCACCAGGCAAGGCTTAAGTGCAATGAGAGAGCTGTTGGCATGCCATGCTGGTTGTCGTTGTGACTCGTAGGTATCATAGTTGTGTAGGACTTGGTTGTCTCCTTCCTTTGCCTTTGGAAGCTGGCATGGGGCCTTCTGGTACCATGAAACCTAGTCCTCACAGAGCAGGTTTTCAAGTCAGTTCCAGCTCAGGGGCCTCTGAGGCCTTTGTCAGAAGTGCATGATATCCTCAATAATAGAGACTTACTTTCCACCTCAGGGGGCAACTAAGCAAAATAGCAATAATGTTTGGAACAGCCTGTAATGTTTTGTATCTCTTGGATAACCCTTATTGTCTTAGTTGTTTTTCTACCTCTGTGAAGAGACGCCATGACCAGGCAACTTATAGAAGAAAGAGTTTATTGGGATCTTACAGTTCCAGAGGGTTAGAGACCATGCCCATCATTGGGAGGAGCATGGCAGCAGACAGACAGGCATGTTGCTGGAGCAGTACCTGAAGCTTACATCTTGATATACAAACATGAAACAGAGAGACAGACAAGTGGGAATTGCATGGGCTTTTGAAACCTCAAAGCCCAACCCAGTGACATTCCTCTTCAACAAGGCCACACCTCCTAATCCTTCTACATAGTTCTACCACACAGGGGAGCAGGTATTCAAATATACTTGCCCACGAAGGCTATTCTTATTCTAACTGCCACACTGATGTACTTCTCAAAACAGGTCTTCTTATGTCTAGTGTTGGGGATTTTGTTAGATGTTCTTTGGCTTTTGGAGGGATCCTGTCAGTCAGATGAGAAAGTTTCTTTTAATTATGTATGTATATTTATACACTGACTGTGTGTATTAAAGGTATTTTTAGGTAAATAGCTCCAGTGGATAACTCCACACCCCACTCACCCATTCCCTGTAGGTAGCTCTGGGCAGGGAAACAGAGATGGGACTTTTAGTAATTCCCGGGAAGGGACTTAGGGAGGAGGAAGAGGGATTCTGCTATGATGAGGGTATAGGAGATGGACCACTGGAAGGATGCAGAAGGGAGAGACAGCTGACAAGTAGGTGCAGGGGGGGAGTTTAGAGCAGATGAACATACTACCATTACATAAACTCTGGAGGTCAGGAAACAAAGATGAACAAAATAAATATACTTAGGAGATATTTGTAGGGAATGGCCTTTGGTATGTAGGAGATCGAAAAGAAAGTGGTGTGTGTGTGTCATGAATTAATAATCAAAGCTTGAAAACCACAAATTTCCAGAAGGAAAATGGCTGAATAAATTATACTTCATCTAAACCATGAAATAGTATATTTCTTTTCGAGACAGGATTTCTCTGTGTAGTGGCTGTCTGGTCTGAAACAGATATCTGCCTGCCTCTGCCTCTTGAATGTTAGGATTAAAGGCATGAGCCACCACTGCCCATGAATGTGTCTTTATTAAAAGAAAAGAAAGTTTCAGAATAATAGAATACAGATATGATATGATTCCATTTTTGTTTGTTTGTTTGTTTGTTTCAGGGAAGAAAGGAAAGGATATTATAAAACAGTGTGAGTGTGTGTGTGTGGGGGGTGGCTTCTGTCAGGGAGAGTCAGAGGGGAACAACTCAGTTCTATTAAGGAGCAGGCTACTGAGAGTTTGATCATCCTCCAGTGAGTGTATTGAAAAGATGTAGACCCCCCATCTGAATTAAGGTTAGCAAGTTCACAGGCCTAGGTTCCAAGAACTAGCCGGCCACCCAAAGAAAACTAGCCAGCCCAGCTATGCTCCAGAAACTTAGTGATCACAAAAGGGCAGAACCAAGAATGCAGGCCATCTAGGATCATCTGGTTCACAGGCTCTGGGCTCTGTGTTCCAAAGACTGGCTGACCACGTAATAGATGATATACAAGGTTAATTCTTGAGAAGAATATGTGCAAGGTGTTTTCTACCCCTGCCCTGGTTTATGACTGACTAATAATAGTCGAGACTTTCCACTATTTTTATGATATGGGCTAGAACTTCCTACTGTTTTCATGGCAATTCTTCCTTGATTTCCCCTCCCCCCCACTTCCCGGTTTGTGGTTTTCTCCTTTAAAAATCCTTCACTCCTGAGCCTTGAGGTCGAAACTCCTGCCCCTGCGTGGGTTCCGAGTTTCCACCTCAGTGCTGATTGAAATATACCTCTTGCTAATTGCAACAAGATTGGTGCCTCGTGAGTCATTGGGTGGTTGTAATCTCTTGAGTGGGGGTCTCCCCTATCTGGGAGCTTTCAGTATAAATAACACAAATTGGACTTTTAAAAAAACATTTCCTTTTAATTTAAATTTAAAAACTTTTTTCGGAGGTTAGGTCACAGGGGTGAGGGTGGACATGGAAGGACTGGGGAATGAGTGGGATTGGGGCACATGATGTAAAATTCCCAAGGAATCAATAAAAACATTGTAAAACTGTATTGGAACTTAGCCATTCTCACACACTAATCACATGTTCTATTGATGGGCTAAATTCTCAGCCATAGAAGTGTCTATTGTGTCACATTTCCTGGCCAGATGTGAAGAAACACCTGTTCTATCCAGACAGGTCACCAACAGCAGACAAGCTACCAACAGCAGGTCATCCTGCTCCATCCAAGTCTACCCTGGTGAACCAATGGGGTCTGTTTGTGCTCTCACAGGAGCAGGAATGACTCAAAGGCAGCCTCATCCAAACTGTTCACCCCAGTGTGGACGACACATCACAGGAGTTCTTCACAACCTGTAGGCAGCTCCACCAAAGAGTCCCATCCCCCAACCCCCTGCCAACAGCTATCTGTTGTTTATGTAACTACTCCAGGGAGAGGCTTTGTAAGTTTTGCAACATTCTTGGGAGTTCTTGTGCCTTTCTTGAAATTTTGTGAACCCTCTACCCTGATCAAGATAATATTTCAGTCCAGAGGAAATAGCCATCACCCTTCAACCCTTACCTACATCCTTTCCACCTGTCTTCTGAAATATTTCCTGAGCTTTGGGTAAGGTAGTTATTTTCTTCCATTAAAACTGAGGATTCAGTTGCTATGCCTCAGCGACAGTCACTTATTCTCAGCACTTGACCACTTATGAGTCTTAGTAATCACTACCCACTGCAAAAAAGAAGCCCCCTTAACCAAAGTAAAGGAGAACAACAATCTATAGGAATAAGTGCAAGGAATAAGTGCAAGTGCTTATGGGGCTGGAGAGATGGCTCAGCAGTTAAGAGCACGTACCACTCTTGCAGAGGACCCAAGTTCAGTTCCCAGCACCCAAGTCGGGAAGCTCATAACTACGCATAACTCTGGCTCCAGGTGATCTGATGCCCTCTTCTGACATCACCAGGAGTGAGTGCACCTAGGGCCATGGTCTTAGCTGCTATCCCTGCCACGGCAGCCACATCACCACTTTAAAAAAAAAAAATTAAAAATCTTTATTTTACTTGTGTTTTAGTTACTGTTCTACTGGTCTGAAGAGACACCGTGACTAAGGCAACTCTTATAAAAGAAAGCATTTAATTGGTGGTTCGCTTACAGATGCGGAGGGTTAGTCCATTATCATCATGGTTAGAGTATGAAAGCTAGCAGGAAAGCATGGTGCTGGAATAGTAGCTGAAAGTTGTACATCCTAGTCCCCAAGGAGTTGGGGTGGGGAGGGAGGGAGGGAGGGAAGGAGGAGGGAGGGAGGGAGGAGAGGGGGGAAGAGTGACAGGGAGAGAGAAGGGAGAAGGACAGGAAGGACAGAAAGAGAGTAGACGACAGAGACAGAGACAGGGCCTGGTTTGTGCTTCTGAAACCTCAAGCCCACCTGCAGTGACACACTTCCTCCAACAAAGCTACACCTCAACTAGGGACTTAAGTGTGCAAATATATAAATCAATGGGGCCCGTTTTCATTCAAACTCCTACAATGAGTATGGATGTTTTGCCTGAATGTATATCTGTGCACCATGTGCATGCCTAGTACTTGCAGGAGCCAGCAGAGTGTGGTAGATCTCCTGGGACTGGAGTTAGAGCTGGTTGTGAACTGCTGTGTGGGTGTTAGAAATAAAACCCAGGTCCTCTAGAAAAGCAGCATGTGCTCTTAACAACTGAGCTATCTCTCCAACCCTATACCGTCACTTCTGATAGGCTCCATGTTGGCTCTCTGGGTGTCTGCTGTCTCTCCATCGGTTATATTTGGTTGCTGTAAAGGCTCTCATCCAGGCAAACAATATCCACTCCCTGTATGCACTCTTACAGGAGATCAATACAAACAGTATATTCTGGTGGGTGGGGATTCTTAGTCACCTCTAAAAGCTTGACTCTAATCACCTTACCCTGTCTCCCACTTCATCTTACATCATTTTGGTGGACTGTGTTTGCATTTTGAACCCTCCATTACTTTAATCACTGAATTTGGCTTCTTGTCACGCTTTTCCCTAGGAACTACAGCTAAAACCAAATCTTGCCACATTTGCTTTTCAGTGACTCAGACAAGCTCCATTAACTGTTTTCCACCCCCTCTCTTCCCTCATTCTCTCCTGGATTGTTTAGCACTTCAGGAGCCCAAAATAATCGCTGGTCTAAACCATTCAGATCTGACACAGGTTCTTCTACCCCAACAGATCATGTCCCACTATGAGCTTGGCAAAAAAAAAAAAAAAAAAAAAAAAAAAAAAATCTCATTATTTCCAAAGTTCTTGTTGAATAATTTTTCAGCCGTGAATGTAGACTGTAGAATACCCATCTGTGAATGTTGACCGATCTGGCCTGGTGAACTGCATAGCAAACACACATACTCTCTCTCTCAAACTCAATTTCCTTAGCAATGCCTGTCCTTCTTCTATTGCCTCTCAGTCCCTGGTATTCATGGTAACCACTGCCAAGGACAACTGTCTCCACTGATTCATAGGAGCCAGCCTATCAAGAACTGATTTCCCTCGTGTGGCTTCAGGATATACAGCTTTTGCCTCAAGGAGGCATGAGTAGTTACGTTTCTCAGTTTCTCCTCTTTCCCAGGACTCAGACCGATCCGACCCATCCTGATGTCTCACTGCCTGGCTCAGCCAGGTTGTAAAAGGCTCTTTCGCTTCTTCTTTGAAAGTCTTTCTCAATTCAGGAAGTTCAGAGGCAGTGCGCTTTGATACTCATAGTTTCCTCTACTCGGCTCTTATTAAGGCTTCAGACTACATGTTGAATCATGTATTTCCCCTCCCTCTGGATTGAAAGTCAGACTTCATGTATTTATTATCTCGTCTACCTCTTTTCTGTCTGATTCTTCCATGGATTCCAAGTTGGGCCCTAGAGAGGGCTCTTGAGAAGAGATATGGTTTATAACGTCTTTCCCCCTGTTCTGCATCTCCATCTCATTTTTCCCTTTTCTTGCCAAATCAGGTCTTTTCCTGTGGTCATTCCTCCTTTAAATATGCAACTTCTTTCTGGGCAACCACCTTACCCTCATGTCATGTCACCACAGCAGAAGCTATCCCATGTCTCCGTGGCTTTACTATCAGGCTCTGTATATGTTAATATCCAAGACTGCAATGTAGGCTTAACTCTATCAGCTGTTTGGAGACATCCCTGTGCTAGTCAGGGTTTCTATTATGTGACAAACACCATAACCAAAAGCAACGCAGAGGGAAGGGATTTATTTCATCTTATAACTCTCAAGTCATACTCTGTCAGGAGGGTGAGGCAGGGCAGGACTTGGGAGCAGGAGCTGAAGCAGAGGCCACGGAGATATGCTGCATATCGTATGGTTCTCATACAACCCAGGACCACCTTTCCAAGACTGTCAAGCAAAAACAAAAATTATAAGAAATCTCTGACCTACAGGAAATCTGACAACTCTAGATTTGTGTTAAATTAACAGTAACAACAACAACAAAACCCCAACCAGCACAAATCACATAGTCTATGGTAAACACTGTTTATCAGGAAGAGGCTGGGCCCGTGAGGACCCAGCCGGTGCATGTGACCCTATACCACATAGGAGCCATTATGGAAGTCCCTGCATAGATACACCACCCTCAGATGTCTCAGCCTCAGTTGCTTGTCTAGTCATCTAGAGCAGAGACCATGCAGCTGCTCCTCTCAAATGCATCTTTGGTTCTTTAAAACCCTGTTTGGGCTCCTAGAGTGCTGTGTTCCTTTCCTGGGAAGACATGAACAAAAGTCAATTCATGTTTAGTGAGGACACTGATGACAGTCTAAAGGAACAATTTCACTCAAGTCTATCTTAGTGAATCCATAAATGTACTGGGGTCTCTTCTACAAACACAGGTGAGGGTTTAGATAATGAGTGGCTGCAAAGAAGCTACATCAACAAACAACTCCCTCAGCCTAGGTGACAAAGTACGAAAGCTGCTTCCAGGCAGCCCAGCAAACAGTCTCCTCTCTCCAGCAACTGTTTAGCTCATCTAACATCAGAGAGGGGTCCTGAGAGTTCCATAACTTTCTTACCAATTCATGCTCCCCCCACTCCCTGTGGGGTTCTCTGTGTTGCCCTGGCTGTCCTGGAACTCAAACTGGGTGGGCCAGACTGGCCTCAGTTTCACAGAGATCTGCCTGTCTCTGCTGGGATTAAAGGTGTACACAACCATATACCTGGCAATTTTTTGCAATTTTAAAAGGTATATCTGTTCCTTTATTTGTGTACATCTATGTCATGCATGTGAGTTTGAGCATGTGTATTCAAATGCATGTGCATTGCAGCCATAAGAGGACACTGAGTGCCCTTGTCTATTGTTCTCTATCTAATCATTTTGAGTCAAGTTTTCTCCCTGAATCTGGGATTTTCTCAGCTAGGCTGGAAGTGAGACCTAGGACCTTCCTATCCCTACCCACTTCTCAGAGCTGGGATTACAGGCTTGCACAAGAAGCCTCTCTTGTTATGTGGGTGTAGGAATCCGAACTCTGGATCTCACCGTTGTAAGGCAAGAGTTCCGATTTGCTATCTCTCTAGCCCCTGAATTCTTGAAACTTGCTTCTGAGTTTTGGGAGTCTCATCCTGGTTTCCCTCCCAGAGGAAATGTTTCTGTCCAGATGAAATAACTACAAACACTCTCTCTTACTTCAATCTACTAAATTCTATATAGATCTCTGTAGCCTCAATCTTAGAGATCCAACTGCCTCTGCCTCCCAAGTGCTGGGATCAAAGGCATGTGCCGCTACTGTGCTGCATCCTAGATTTAATTTTTACACCGGAATTCCTGTTTTTTTTGTTTGTTTGTTTGTTTGTTTCTGGTATTATAGCTTTAAAAGATCTCTCACAAAATAAGATCTTAGGCGAATGAGCCTGATAAGAGACATCTTTATTCCATGTAGCTAGTTATTCTGGGCTCTGACTTCCTTCCCTCACGTTATTCTAATGTCTGCCAGTTCCTTGTGGTGGATGATTAGAATATATTTCATTGGGTAATAGATGGCAAATGAAGAAAATAAGAGGCAATGTCTTGCCGGGCAGTGGTGGCGCAGTCTCGAACCCCGCCTCCCCCCCCCCCAAAAGGGCAATGTCTTTTGTTTTGTTTTTTTTCGAGACAGGGTTTCTCTGTGTAGCCCAGCTGGCCTCAAACTCAGAAATCCGCCTGCCTCTGCCTTCCAAGTGCTGGGATTAAAGGCATGCACCATCATCGCCCAGCAGAGGCAATGTCTTAAAGCCTAAAGCAGCATGCTCTTTGTCTGAAATTTCATCCTCGAAAATTAAATCACATGGCCAAGGGCTGGCAAGATGGCTGAGCCATTAAGAGCACTTGTGGCTCCTTAAGGAAGACCATATTGGGTGTCTCTTAACTACTTTTAATTCCAGTTTTGGGGGTTGGGGGGATCTGATATCCTGTTTTGACTCTGCAAGCAGCCATACAATATAGTGCATATATACACAGGCACAAACACAACCATATAAAAATAGGACCAGGCATGGTGATGCACAACTTTAATCCCAGCATTTGGGATAAGAGGCAGAGGCAGGGTAATCTCTTAAAGAGTTTGAAATCGGCCTGATGTACGTAAAGAGCTCTAAGCCAGTCAGTGTATATAGTAAGACTGACTCAATAAAATATAAATTCCCGAGTACTTGGGATTAAAGTCATGCGTACCACGCCGCCAAAGCAGCTCATCTTTATTACTAGTTTTTGAGCTTTTGCTGAAGGTGAATATTGGAAGATCCTTGGAGGCAGAACATCTCTTTAAATACCTTGACAGAGCATGTCAACGTTTATACGCTTCATTTCGAGAGCGCTTTGACATTCTGACGGATACACACAGATCCAATCAACTCTCAGAAAACATTAAGCGACCTGTCAGGGATGTATGTAAAAGGCAGAAAGACCCTACAAGCTAAGGAGAAGATGCTGACGTCAGCCGGGGAACGCCGGGAGACGCCGTCACCCATCCTGACGTACTTCCGGCGCGACACGTTTCCCTCCACGCCGGACTGGGCTGTGGGGGAGGGAGGCGGTTAGTGGGCTTTAGCGCCTTTCCTGACGGCGGTAGATTTGAAGCGCTTTACAGGACCGGGCCCGGAGAAGAGAAGCCCGTGGCGGTGCAGGTGAGAGACGCGAAGGCGTCTGTCGGCGTGGCGTCATTTTCTGCGGACCTTGGGTACAAGAGCGGGAAGGGCCCAGGGCGAGGGGCGGAGCCGCGGCGAGCGGCTGGGCCGAGGTAACCGTCTTTCCGTCGAGGTCTCTAAGCTGCTCGGGCTCCGAGGGGTGGCCCCGGGGACCGCGGCGCGGCCTGTGGCACCGTGGTGGTCCGGCGGCTTGCAGCCGAGCCCCGGGGCGCAGGAAGCCGCTCTTTCTCTCCAGCCCCCGCCCTCCCCGCTCGGCGCACACCTCCTCCCTGACGCATTTTGCCGCACAAGCTGTAATATGGCGGCAGCGACGGCGGCCTCGGCTCCCGGGAGCTAGGTTCGTTTTGGATGCTTCCAAACCGTGGGACGGAGCGCTGCTGCGTGGTAGGTGGGACGTTTGGTTGGGGAAGGGGGAGGCGCAGCGCGAGGGCCTGTCAGGTTAGGGTTAGGGAGGGACGGGCGCAGAGCCAGAATCACCGGGAGTAAAATCGACACGGAGCTCTCCTCCGACCTTTTCCTCTGGTAGGACAGCGGCTGTCGTGCATGCCTAAGTGACACAGGCCCTTGGTGATAAGGATACTCCTAAAACTCAAGCGGGAAATGTTAACCTTAGGTCTCTAGAAGTTTTCCCATGTTCCTGAGCAACTGGAAGCGGCCGGGCCTTTGAGGAGGAGGATTCTGTTTAGGAGAAGATGGTTTCTGAACCCCCGTTCGCCGTTACAACAGTACTGATTTGTTCCGTATTTACTCTGATGTCGAACAAAGTCAGCCTTAGCCGGCAACGATGTCTAGTTGTTTTGGGAAACCTTAGGAAAGCACCACCTTGTGCACTCAGTTTGATTTCTTAGCATGAGTACATTCCTTGCGCCACAAGACTCTTTTTGTTTGTTTGTTTTTGATCATCAGTACATGTAAGAAATAATAGAATGTTTTGAAGATTTGGAGGTTCCGTATTAACTTTCAGAAGCTAAATCCAGAAAGGATAAGGTACATATTTGTGTTCGTGTCACTCCCTTTGTATAAAGAATATGACTAGTAATTGCTATTTTGTAACAGATACTGGGCATGCCGTTCGAATAAACGTTTTTTATAAGTTTTTAAAGATTGCCATAAAGTCCAGGAACTGCACAGATACTTAGAATGGCTGCTTCTTTATTATTTTTTTTTTTAACATACCTAAAAGTGAAACTCCTGATCTGGTGTCACAATGTCTATACTCCCAGGCTGAGGAGAAAGGATCACCAATCAAGGCCAGCCTGAACAATGTGATAAGACAAACAAAAACACCTTCTTAGGAACCCCACTCTTTAATAATGTGGAGTGTGATTAGTCATGTAAGAGTTTACATTCTCTGTTTAAAGGAAGCTAATTGCTTAACAGTTTCTTTAAGCTTCATTGAATTGATTGGATTGCCTGCTTGCTCCCTAAGTAGGTTGGGGTGTATGTGTATTTTTCACAAAAATTGTATTTTTATTTCTATAGGCCAAAATTGGACCTTGAGATTTGCAGGCAGTACTTCAAATATTCAGAGTAGACTGCTATAATTGGACCTTTGTGTTTTACGATAGGGAACATTTTCTGCTTTGTTTTAATAGTTGGCATTGTCAGGTCAAGTTACTCTACCACTAATCTGTATCCTAGCCTTGTTCTCCACTTGTGTTTCTGTGTGGAGTCAAGACAGACAACTGTGAGGCAAAGCTAGATCACTGGACCACAAACCTAATCCCTAAATTCTCAGAATACCTGTTAAGTGTTGTGTTTCCACCAGCTCAGTTTGTGTATACCACCAGTAATTGTGTATATCAAACATTAAGAAAGGGTTCTATTTGAAGAGCATAGGTGTCTTTTCCTGACAACTCAAAATGTTGGCTTGTTTTACTTAATTCATCAGTAGTGTATACATTTGAAATATATGCAAATGTTTCTAATTTGTTAATTTTCATTTCTTACTTGATCCATGTGCATACTTTAGAGTGAGCTGTATGAAGTTCGAATGTTAAAATGCTTCCCTAGCAGGTGATTTTTTTTTTAAAGGAGGGATACATTTTTGGCCAGTTTTGGAGGTCTCAGTCCGTTGTTGGCCTATTCCTTTGGATCCTGTGACAAGGCATTACGTGGTGGGGAGCATACAATAGAGTAAAATGTCTTCTTTGGAGTTGAGGAAGCAGAGGATGGAAGGAGGGGGGCTGTCCCAATACTACCTTCAAGGATTCACCTCCAGTGAGTCAACTTCATTCCATTAGTCCCCATCTCCTAAAAGATCCACTGTCTCCTAGTAGTGCCAAAGACTGGCAACCAAGCCTTTAACATACTGCCTTTGGGAGACAATATCTAAACTTCAAAAAAGTGTCTTGTAGACCTGACAGGGAAGATGAATACAAAACAAATCTCAAGACTTGCTTAAAATGACAAACATCAATTGACATGCCAGTATGGATTAGGAAAATTTCAGAAGACCCTAACACTAGATGAAGAGTTATTGTCAGTTGATGACTGCTGAGAATGGGAAGATTTAAGTTCTCTTTAGAGATGAGACCCTGATAGGTTATCCAATCCCAAGTAGTCCTAAAACACATGCACATATGTACAACATCAAATGGGCCCAGTAGGTTGTGTGTGTGTGTGTGTGTGTGTATGTATGTAAAACAGGTCATGCATTTAAGAGGACTTTTGGGAGGATGAAGGGGAGGGGGTGTTAGAGGCAATTTAAATAAATAAAAATAAATAAAAATACTCATGTATGGAATTCTCAATTTTTTAATTAGTTTTTTTTTTTTTTAAATCCAAATGTAGCAATGGTTCCCTTCTCTTTGTATTCAAAACTTAGTCTTCCTTGGGAGTAATAGTAGAAGTAATATAGAAGGTTGAAAAGTGACTCAGCAGGTAAAAGCACTTAACACTAAGTCTGAGAATCTGAATTCTCCCTGGAAGTCACATAGGAGAAAGAGAAAATCAATTCTTCTAAGTTGTCCTCTGACCTACACACATGTGCATTACATATGCCCCCCATTAAAAAAATAAATGTAAAAAATTTTCAAGGGTAATGTAGAAAATACAAAATAATGATACTTGTATTATTAGATGTTAATGTTTCTGAAATCTGCTTATCAGTGTAGCATTAATCAACAGTTAGAATATTGGTTTTATGTTTATATGCACATATTTTTCTTTTTTAGAATTTTATGTGTGCATTGAGTGTTTACCTACATGTATATATGTGTAGCACATGTGTGCCTGGTGTCCTGGGAGGTCAGAAGACTAAGTATGTCAGACTCCCTGGGACTGGAGTTACAGATGATTGTGTGGATTCTGGGAATTGAACCTCAGCAAGAGGGACAAGTGACCTTTATGGCTGACTCAACTCACAAGTCCATGTACATATTTTCACAAATACCTTAATCTATATATACTGTAGATGAATAAAACAATCTTTTCTAAAGATACTACAGTTAAAAAATTGTTCAAGTTTTTAGTGAAACATTTAGTAAACAAATTTTAAATTTGACTTTAAAAACATGAAACATGGATACGCTGATATCCAGAATTTTTTCCAGGAATGACATTTTGTTTTTATGTATCATACCATATTTAACTTTTCTCTTTTTAGATTGTCAAAGAATCGAGCTAGCCGTTTGAGTATACCATTTTAAATGTAATTTTTATGCAATTAAGGGCTTATAGAACATGTTGGAATTCCTTTATTGGTAATAAGGAATATTTGCACTTCCTCAGTTATATTGTTTTTGAAAGTTGAAATAACTCAAAAGAAAAGAGATAGTAGGAGCTGGAGAGATGGCTTAGAGGTTAAGAGCACTGACTCCTCTTCCAGAGGTCCTGAGTACAATTCCCAGCAACCACATGTTGTCTCACAACCATCTGTAATGGGATTTGATGCCCTCTTCTGGTGTGTAAGTGTACATACAGATAGAGTACTCATATGCATAAAATAAATCTTTTTTTAAAAAAGAAATATATTTTTTGTTTATGAAGTGCCATAATTCAAAAAAGAAAACTATATATAAAAAAGGTGATTTAAAGATCCAATATAGCTTTAGTTAATTTAACTTACTTGAGTCCTATACAAAAACTGTTATTTGTCAATAAACCTATCAGATCAGATGCTGGATGTGCTATTATACTCCTTTAATCCAGCAGAGGCTTGTGGATCTCTTTTTTTCTAGACCAGCCCAATTTCCAGGATAGCCAGGACTACATAAAAAACCCTGTCTCAAAACAGCAACAACAAATACTAAATTTTTAAAAATAAGCCTATCTGATAAGAACATGTTATCTTTCGGGAGAGTCAATAATAACAGTACCTCACGTAAAAAGCATACATAGAGGGGAGAAAACAGCACAGGTTATATATAATAGGAAACACAAATTCTACTTTTTTTTTTGCGGGGGTCGGGGGGGTTTGAGACAGGGTTTCTCTGTGTAGCCCTGGCTGTCCTGGAACTTACTCTGTAGACCAGGCTGGCCTCGAACTCAGAAATCCGCCTGTCTCTGCCTCCCAAGTGCTGGGACTAAAGGCGTGCGCCACCACCGCCCGACTCAGGAAACACAAATTCTATCTGAGTATTTTGGTACACACTTGTCACCTCAGCAGTTAGGAGGTGGATACAAGAGGATCAGGAGTTTAATGTCATTCTCAAGCTACATAGTAAGTTAGATGGGAACCCAGGTTACATAAAGCTATCTTTAAAAAAAAAAATGAAAAAAAAAAAAAAAAAAGCCAACAACGGAACACTGACTGGTTCCAGACATATTTGCATTACCTAGCATTCTTTCTGTTTGATGATGAAGTCCCTGGGGATGGCACTCTGCTTTGTTTAGAAGACAAAGTTTTAGAAGGGACTTGTGATCCTGGCAGCAGTGGCGCACGCCTTTAATCCCAGCACTTGGGAGGCAGAGGCAGGCGGATTTCTGAGTTCGAGGCCAGCCTGGTCTACAGAGTGAGTTCCAGGACAGCCAGGGCTACACAGAGAAACCCTGTCTTAAAAAACCATAAAAAAGAAGGGACTTGTAACACAGGCTTATAATTCCAAATACTTGAAAAACTGAGACAGGAGGATGTTAAGTTCATGGCCTGCCTGGGACATAGGGTGTGTTTAGGGCCATCTTTGACAACTGTAGAAGACCTTGGTTTTTTGTTTTGTTTTTTTAAAAACAAAAAAACAAAAAACCCAAGAAAAGCCAGAAAGATTTTGGCTGGTGGATTTTATAGATGAGTTTATAATTTTCACCCAGGGAGGATCATTCAGCCTGGAGAGACAAGTTTCTAGAGTACTATGGCGGAAGTGACTCTTATGGGACACATAGCCAGAGGAATTAGAAGGAGTAAAGAAGGAGAGTGTTGGTTGTCATCCTCCTCATTTTAAAGAGTCCACTTTCTATTCCTTTAAGTGTTGAGACTCAGTATTGCTGACTCTGCTCTTTAGTGTGATAAAGTCACTACATTACTACCTAATTACGAATACCCCATTTAATAATTAGCTGCCTATATACTTACCCTTTCCCCCGGCATCTTAAAGATCCATTAGTGTGAATATGGAAATCATTTTACATATGAAACTGTAAAATGAATTTCTGATTTTTCACTGATGTTTCTGAAACAGTTGAAGAAGTTTAGCATTTTATGTTTATAAATATTATTACTGTTTATTGTTAACATGTAAAGTGATTAGTAAACATTTAAAACAAGATCCTAATCATTCATGGAAAGTAGAATGAAATACAAATAGTAAAAGTTATAGTTATTAAGATTTAGTTGTTACGGGTTTTTGGTGTGTGTGAGCTTATTAGCTTTATTTCTTATTTTAAAAGTATTTTCATGCCAAACATCATGATGTACTCTTGTAATCATAGTACTTAGGAGCTGGAAGCAGGAAGATGGAAAGTTGAAGTTTAGCCAGAGCTACATTGAGAGACCCTGTCTCAAAAAAAAAGTAGTTCTAATATGAAGAAAACAATTCAGTATCACTCATTTCTGAGGAAGTCAAATAGGTAAATTGAGTTTATAACATCAAGTAGATGATAATGGTTACAGTTCATAAGCAGTAATGGAAACAAGGTCAAACTAGAATGTGCATTCCATCATGATAATGGGAGCAGCATATGCTGATCACTGTACAAAATGGGGCACTACGCCAGATGTACTTATTTCTCAAAAAAATTCAAATCTGGGTTTTATGATATTACCTATTAACTCATTCAGGCTAAATGAATTTGTGGCAAACAAATATTCACAGATAATTAATCCCAAAAGATTTGATTATATAATGAGACAACTGGTGACTAAATTTTTTTCCCTCCTGAAATGAGTCTTGCTACATAGCCCAGGTTTCTTTTAGAAGATGACTCTCTGGAATGCTGGGAATACAGGTTTGTATGGCCTTTTTCTTGAAAATTTTATGGACTTAATTTTTCTTTGAACTAAATTTTCTTTATCTTAGTAATGTAATCTTGGTAATCCTGTTTTTCTTGGAAAAAATGAGAAATTGATTAGACGTTTATCTTATGGTTTCAGATTTTAGATATTATTCAGTAATATTTAAGAGTCATAAATGCAGAGAAAACATGTTCTATTTATAACTAGCAATTGTTAAGTCTCTAGTAATAATTTGTAATAGCATCTTAGCAATTTTACTTATTTTAAAAATTATTTTTTGTGTGGGGGTGTTTTGCCTGCATGTATGTGTGTTCAAGTGTGTACAGTGTCTATAAAGGTCACAAGAGGACATTAGATACCCTGGAACTGGAGTTACAGGTGGCCATGAGAGATTATTGGGTCCTGGGACTCAAACTTTGGTTTTCCTGAAGAACAGCTAATTGTTCTTAACTGCTGTACCACCTTGCTGGTCCCATTTAGTAACTTTAGAGACGTAGTATATAAGTCATCTTTTGTGTCACCATTGTTCATTAGGTTTTTTTTTTTTGTTTTGAGACAGGGTCTCTATTAATGTAGCTCTGCCTCCTGCAACTCTCTTATGTAGATAGACTAGGATAGCCTCTAGATCTACATGCTTTTGTTTCTCAAGTGCTGGGATTAAAGGTATGAGCATGGTAGTTTTGTTTTGTTTTAAGACAGAATATCACTGTTACCCTGACTTTAGTTCCCCAGTGTTTGGACTAAAGAGGTGCACCATCATGTCTATCCTTCAGTTATTTTCTGTAACAATCATCTATAATTGTCTCAGAATTTCAGCTAAGCTATGCAAGAGTAGATATAACTCAGTGGTAGAATACAAGTACCATGTGTGAGGACAGCACCCCCCCCCCCAAAGAAAAAAGACAGAGAAAGACAGACAAGACAAAGATTCAGAGTGAAGAATATAGACCTTTCAGGGTGTTTCTTACCTGTATAATATATCACAGGCTGTTTGCTAAGGCACCTTAGTAATTTAGGTGTGGTAGTTTAAATAAAAGCATGTGTATTTCAATCTCTTCTGAGAAAATGAGATGGTTATTTTTGTAGTCTGTTTGGCTGTTATTTAATACTTGCCAGTTTTGCTTTATCAGCTCTTCACCTTACTGTATCATTACTCTATCAAGTATTATAATTAGATATTATAAATCCTTAAAATAAGTGATTTACAAAAAGAATGTCAAGTAAAAGGTACCTGCTATGTAAATAAAGCTACCTACATAGTATTTCACACATTACTATGTGCCTGTCATAGTCATAAGCTGCTAGTTGCTCATGACCTGAAGTAACCTCATGTAAAAATGAATATGCTTTTGACCAGAATTCTATCTACTTTATATTAATATCATTAAAATACCTAGCCGGGCGGTGGTGGCGCACGCCTTTAATCCCAGCACTTGGGAGGCAGAGGCAGGCGGATTTCTGAGTTCAAGGCCAGCCTGGTCTACAGAGTGAGTTCCAGGACAGCCAGGACCAGAGAAACCCTGTCTCGAAAAACCAAAAAAAAAAAAAAAATACCTTACATGTCAGGTGTAGTAATATACACCTGTCATCCCAGCATTCAGGAGTCTGAGGCAGGAGGATTGCCACAAATTGTAGGCCATCCTAGGCTACATACTGAGTACAAAGTTAGCCAGAGATACATAGTGAGATTTTACCTCAGAAACAAAACCTCTTCTTTTTCTTCATAGATGATTTATTTTTGGTTTTGTTTGGAAACTTGAGTATTTTCCTTTAATATCTTGCATTTTAATCAGAGCTCTCATTTTTCTTTCCTAGGAGCAAAACAATTGGCTCTGTTATCCTTGGTGGGTTTTTGTTTTTTATTGTTTCCCCCAACTTAAAGGTAATGTACATGTTTTGTTCTCTATTCTCTAGTTTTACAGACTTAATACAGTATTCTGTATGGGGTAGCAATCTGGTTTTGGTTGGTAAAATAGAAATTTATTATATGATAATGACTGCTCTTTTTAGGGGCACATTTACTAAAATTGGAATAATAAAGAAGATTAACATAACTCCTGCCCAGTTATTACTATGCCTTAATCTTTAAAGTCTTTTCTGTTTTCCTCAAAGTATAGTCTAATCTCCAAGAATCATGAGTTACCCCAAGGAAACAAATGTAAAGTAAATTCAACATTTGTAGTTTATGTGCAGTAGATTTTGCTTTTAGACAGTAATAGAAAATCCTTGCCATTTTAATTGGCTAGCCTAAAACTACCATATTATACTCACAGATTGAAGTGTTGGAACCATGGGAATAAAGGTCCAGCGTCCTCGATGTTTTTTTGACATTGCCATTAATAATCAACCTGGTAAGAATATTATTGTTTCTAATTAACATTTTTGTGCTAGAATATAAAATTGTAATCAAGAAATTTAAAGCAATTACCTTCTTTTTCAGCTGGAAGAGTTGTCTTTGAATTATTTTCCGATGTATGTCCCAAAACGTGTGAGAACTTTCGTTGCCTTTGTACAGGTTTGTTTGCATTTTTAGTTGTCCTAATTCCTAGAAATACTAGCTGTGAGCCCTGCATTGGGGTGAAGACATATAATGTCAAAACTTAGGCTGAGGCAAGCGCATGCATTCAAGACTATTCTGAGCCACATGCAAAGTGTGACTTGCCTGTAATCCCAACCCTTGGGAAGCTGAGATGAGGATTGTGAGTGTAATGGCAGCTTGAGTTACATAGATAGACTTGGATTCAAAAAAAAATCCAAGTTAATTAATCAATTAAAAATAAATACTAGTTGTAATAAGATTTTATCTGAAATTGATTTCTGTATTCTCTAGAAAAATATGGGCTTTACTAAAACTTCAGTCTTTTCATTGATCTATGACTGTTTTTTTCTCCAGGTGAAAAAGGGACAGGGAAATCAACTCAGAAGCCATTACATTATAAGAGCTGTCTCTTTCATAGAGTTGTCAAGGATTTCATGGTTCAGGGTGGTGACTTCAGTGAAGGTGAGACTTTGAGTCCCATAAAAAGACAAGACATTTATATTTTTTGTTAAACATAAAGGTTTTGGGTAGTGTGTGTTGAACAGAGAGGTGGAGATCAGAGGACAATTTACAAGAGTCAGTCCTCTTGTTATTGAAGAAATTTAAACCAATTACCTTTTTATAATTTGTTCCTTTGAGTGTAATTGATCCAGAATCATTTGTATACATACTTGATGAGAAGTGTTTGACTGAGTTTACTATCTTGAATTCTAAGAGTATTTTTCATAACTAGGGAATGGAAGAGGAGGAGAATCTATTTATGGAGGATTCTTTGAAGGTAAAGTTTATACATTTAATTGTTTTTTAGTATTTTTTACTCATTTCATTATAAATTACAGTAGGTCTGAAACTTGAGTTTTCATACAACTATAAGCATATGAATATAGAAATAACTTAATGGTTTTTATATTTTACTTTTGGTATTCAAGAGAATATTGTTTCAAATTTCTCATACTTTTTTCTCACTCTAATCAAAGATTAGAAGAAAAGTTGTTATTGAAGTAAATAATGCTCTGATGGAGGTTAAGTTAAAGAGTCTAGACTATGATGTTTATCTCTCCATGCTCATGAATGACGGGGATAGAATGTGAGGAAATACTTCTGGACTTTTATAGTATTGCTGTTTATTTTTAGTACAGTGCTGGAATCAAATCCAGGGCATTGTTCATGGTAGACAGAATTTTTTAAGTATTTTAGACTCAAAGATAGAGTGCTTGATAGCATGCATGGGGCTCTGAGTTCAATCTCTCACACCAGGGAGGAAAAATTGGAGATAATCTAAAATAACAGCAGTAAAAGTTGGTTCATCATAGGTTCTTCCTTCCTTCATAATCTTACTTTGTCGGTTTTGCTGTTTGACAGTAAAGAACACATGCAGCCAGGCATGGTAGCAATGCTCTGTAATGCCAGCACTGGGGAGGTTCAGGAGGGATTTGGAGGCCAACTTAGTTTAATGGCAAGACCCTATCTCAAAACAGACAGAAAAATATCCATTGTGAACAAGAATGGAAAATGAATTTTTGTGAGTGTGATGTATATGCAGATGTGTGAGCAAATGTGAGCATTTCCTCATGTGTACAGACTAGAGGAAGATACCAGGTGTGCTACCATTCTGCCTTATTCTTTTGAGACATGGTCTGTCACTGAACCCCAAGCCAAGCTGTCAGCCAAGAAGTCCTAGCAGTTTTTCTATTACTGCCTCCTACAGCACTGAGGTTACAAGTGTGCAGTGGTCAACATGATTTTCTACATGGGTCTTCATGTTTGTACAGCAAGCCTCTTAACCACTGAGCCAGCTCTCCAGTCTTGGAAAATAAGTGTCTTGGAGCTTATACTTTTTTTTTTTTTTTTTTGGTTTTTTGAGACAGGGTTTCTCTGTGTAGTCCGGGCTGTCCTGGAACTCGCTCGGTAGACCAGGCTGGCCTCGAACTCAGAAATCCGCCTGCCTCTGCCTCCCAAGTGCTGGGATTAAAGGCGTGCACCACCACCGCCCGGCGGAGCTTATACTTGTAATATAACTAAAAATTTTCTTCTCTTTATATATAGATGAAAGTTTTGCTGTTAAACACAACAAAGAGTTTCTCTTATCAATGGCCAACAGAGGGAAGGATACAAATGGCTCTCAGTTCTTTATGTATGTATTTAAGGTCTCAAATATCCCTGCTAACCTTCCCCATTGCCTTTATAAAGAGAGAGATTGTAAAATTATAGGAGAGGTGAAACAATTATTGAAAGTATAGTAGAATGGTTACTTAAAATCTCAGGTGATAGAGCTTGCTGAAAAAGTAATAGGTGGCCTAAGGCATTTCCCTTGTCAAAGAACAAACTCGGGAATCCATCCACTACATTGGGTACTATCCTCTACTGTACCCAGCTTTCCATATGAATTCTAGGGATCAAACTCAAGCTTGTACACCAAGTACTTAATCTAGCTGTGAGAGAGTTTATGTACCAGTGTGTCTCTACATAACCAAATACTAGGCTTTTAACTACATAGTTTTAAGGTTGACCTTGAGAATAAAAGGGGGGCAGGGGTGCTTGAAAAAAAAAATGCATTGAACAATAAGTGCTTTCTTTAGATACAGGTGAGTTTGTTTTGAAAGTCTCCTGACCAGGCTCCTTGAACCCCATCTTAGCTTCCCCGGTACATGTACCACATTATGCTCTTCTTTGGAGTTGACCCAGTTTAATTCAACTTTCCTTCAACATAAAATTTTAATCAGTATCACAGATAACAAGCTCAAAAGCCTAGAGAACTTGAATAACATAAATAAGCCTGTTGGAACATGAAATCTCAACTATTAAAACGTGTGTTGAAGAAAACAGGAGCACTAAGTATTGGTCACTTAATTCCACATATTTTCAGATATTCTAGAGAGGTCTGGAACTTGGATTTTCATACAGAAGTGCCTACAATTAAATGTTGGCAGTTAATTTTTAAAATATGAAACTAAGTGGACTGTTGCTATTTAGGTTCATCAAACATATCTCAGAGCCATCAGAGTGACTGTTCCCACCTCTCTCAGTTTATGTAAAACCCTCCACTTCAACTGTTTAAAAAGTTAAGGTGAAAAGCACCGTTGTTAAACCCATAAGTGATTTGGTAAATTTGGCAGTGTCAATACAACAACATCATATAACCAGGAATATTTAATAACAGCCTAGTTACAAGTAGAAATACAAGTGGATAGAAATAACTCTAAATGTCAACTACATGCACTTATACTGTACAATAAATAGGTATGGCCTTTATATTCAGAACAAGCTTTTTAAAAACGTGTATGGGAAACCCTTTGTACTCATGAGGTTCTGCTATGTAAGGATAGCACGTGATTTCTTATTTTCAATGCATTCTTTTCTTTTTATAGAAGCTAACTTTGTTTTTCTGTTTTTATTCTTTTATCTGTCTGATGACTTCCTAAAGAACAACGAAACCAACTCCTCATTTAGATGGGTAAAGATTTTTTACTATCTTACAGCATACTTTACTTTGTTGTATTAAAGTAAGAATCTTTTATATAGTAATCTTTACTTGACATTTTAGACATCATGTTGTTTTTGGACAAGTGATCTCTGGTCAGGAAGTTGTGAGAGAGATTGAAAACCAGAAAACAGATGCTGCTAGCAAACCGTTTGCTGAGGTTCGGATACTCAGTTGTGGAGAGCTGATTCCGAAGTCTAAGGGTAAGAATGGGTGCACAGTTAAGGGAACTCTTGCTTGTATAAGGCAAGATTATAAGCATGAGGTTTTGTGGGTTTAGATGTATTCTGTGCTGTCAGTTTTTTCTACATTGTGTGTGTGCTTCTGCACGTATGTGTCTATGTCACAGCACAGCCTCATTTATGGTTCTTCAGAAGTCATAGACAATATACCATAAGTACAATATACAATAAGAAAATTAGGGCTGGAGAGATGGCTCAGCGGTTAAGAGCACTGACTGTTCTTCCAGAGGTCCTGAGTTCAATTCCCAGCAACCACATGGTGGCTCACAACCATCTGTAATGGGATCTGATGCCCTCTTCTGGTGTGTCTGAAGAGAGCAATGGTGTTGTATTCATATGCATAAAATAAATAAATACATCTTAAAAAAAGAAAGAAAAGAAAATTATACTTTTTATACTTAGTGTCTAAAAATTGAACAAATTCCATTACTGTAAAAAACGAATTTCAATCTCTTTCTGGTTTTCTTCAAAAGTAATGTATAAGGTCATTTAAGATATATTTCATACACTTGGTAGGAAGAATGAGCTTTTAATTAGCATGTGCACTGTGACAAGTGTTCATACACACACTGTAATAAACAAAATCAACTGCTGTATGCCTTTATTTTCATTTTGCTTAGAAAACAGATCTGGTATTTCTTTGACTTATATTCATTGTGAATTAATTTTCTTTTATAAATATCTTTAAAAGTTGAATATCTCCCACCCTTTGATTATTAAAAGTATATATAAGTAGATTTTTCAGTTTTTGTATCTGCATACCCACTCTGTTTTGTTTTTGGGTTTTGTTTTTTTTGTTTTGTTTTTTGTTTTTTTTTTTTGGTTTTTTTGAGACAGGGTTTCTCTGTATAGCCCTGGCTGTCCTGGAGCTCACTCTGTTTTAATGTTTTAACAGCTGTAATTGTCTTAGATTCAGATTAATAATTGGATTCATGAGACAATATAGGTTTCATTCCACTCAAAGTTGACTAAGCTTTAAGAAAGAAGATACAGGAGCCGGGCAGTGGTGGCGCATGCCTTTAATCCCAGCACTTGGGAGACAGAGGCAGGCAGATTTCTGAGTTCGAGGCCAGCCTGGTCTACAGAGTGCGTTCCAGGACAGCCAGGGCTATACAGAGAAACCCTGTCTCAAAAAAACCAAAAAAAAACAACAAAAACAAAACAAAACAAAAAACCAAAAACAAAAAAACCAAAAAAAAAAAAAAGAAAGAAAGAAGATATAGGACAGGAAATAGCATGGCTGGTGTAACAGTAGCCCTTTGGAGATTGCATGATTTCTATACACAGCTTGATTATGCCCAAGAACTTTCTATTTGCTATGTTAGTGATCTAGAGGAACTTGACTATGTAGGCATGGGCTGCCTTAGTTTGTTGAAACTTTGGCTGTAGAGGTCTCTTCAGCTTTTACACCTAGTTCCCACAAGCTGGTATAGTGCTGCTGCATAATGACCATGAATCATGGTCAGCAGTCAAGGTTCTTGGTCAAGGACATAGTAACTTCAGAGAGATGCTTCTTTTATTTTGGGTTTAATATGCTCCAACAGATACTGATTTAAGAAATACCAGGCTTGTAACAAGGAAGCCAGTGGAGTCCAAAGATGCAAATTTTTTTCCTTCAACCTTGTTGAATTATAGAGAATCTTAATACATATAAGTAAGTATAATAGGCATATTCATCACCCAGCTTCAACAGTTCACACATGGACAGTTTTGTTTTACCTAGCTCCATACAGTGTTTAAATTTTTTATTTCATATGTATTGGTGTGAGGGTGTCAGATCCCCTGGAACTGGAGTTTCAGAAAGTTGTGAGCAGCCATGTAGATGCCAGTGGAAGAGCAGCCAAAGCTCTTAACCACTGAGCCATCTCTCCAGCACTCCAGATACACATTTTATCTACAGATATTTTACTTATTCCCTTTAGATAAGACTTTTAAAAGATAGTCAGTGCCATAATCTTACATGCTCCTTCCTGTTGATTGATCAAAAACTTAGCAGTGTTCTGATTTCTAATTGTTTTATTAACGTTAATCATTTTGTTGCTAGTCTGGACTTAAGGGTTGAACATTCAAATTGGTACTAAAGTTGTTTTTGTTAGTTTATGCAAGGCATAACTGTAGTCTCAGCTATTTGGGAAGTTGAGGTATAGAATCGTTTGAGGCCGGAGCTTGCCATATAGCTAGGTTATTTATGATGTAGCGTTTTCATAATTCTACTTTTCATAGTATTATGCTTCTGTTTGAAATAACTTAGTAGATCCATTTAGAAAACTGAAGAGAATCAGCTTTGTTTTGTTTTATTCCCCAGTTCCTGCCCCGTCCACCAACCCTTTTGAGACTAGGAGTCACACAGGGCTGTCCGGTTTTTCTCTGCTCTGCAATTGGTGTGTTCATTCAGTGCCTCATTAGGAGTTTCCAAAAGACTCCAATAGTACTGCCTTTGTTATTTATTGCTGGAACTCTTCTGATAAGAAGCAGCATCCCTTTGTTTATTGATAAAAATCGTGTAGGAAAAGTGGAATGGTTTATTTATATTTTAATTTATTAATACCATAATGACCTGATGGATTTAAGTCTTAATTATTTATTGTTTGCTAATTTATTGAAATTACTCTTTCTATATATCTTGTTGACCCATTTTTGGCCCGAATAAGTATCTTCAAATCCATTCTGGTTTGAGTTAGAATAGCTTTAAATGGGTCAGGTTCTACCTCTTGAAAAATTCATATCCCCTATGTGTGATAATTTTACTTATGTTAATATATTCCTTAAAGCATCCAAGTTTCAAGACACTCTAAAAAATTATTTCCTAAGCTGAGAAAATGGCTCAGTGGGTAAATATGCTTGCCATGTAAGTTTGATGACCCTAGTTTAGTCCATGAACCTATCTAAAAGTGAAGCTCTACAAAATTGTCCTCTAGCCATGGCACGCACATCATAGCACATGATAGTAATAACAAACTAATTTTAAGAAATTGATTGCCAGCCGGGTGGTGGTGGCGCACGCCTTTAATCCCAGCACTTGGAAGGCAGAGGCAGGCGGATTTCTGAGTTCAAGGCCAGCCTGGTCTACAGAGTGAGTTCCAGGACAGCTAGGGCTACTACACAAAGAAACCCTGTCTCGAAAAACCAAAAAAAAAAAAAAAAAGAAATTGATTGCCAAGCTAGGTTTAGTGACACACACCTTTAATCCTAGTACTCAGGAGGCAGAGACAGGCGGATATCCAAATTTTGAGGCTAGCCTGATCTACAGAGTGAGACGAAAAGAAAAAAATTGATTCCTTAACTCAATAAAATTTCAACTTAAGACTTTTTTTAGAGACTTTTTAAAAAAAGATTTATTTATGTATGAGTACTTTATCTGCATGTATGCCTGCCTGCATGCCAGAAGAAGACATCAGATCCTGTTATAGATGGTTTGTGAACCGCTGTGGCTGTGTGGTTTGCTGGGAATTAACTTCTGACCTCTGGAAGAGCAGCCAATGCTTTTAACCACCAAGCCAACTCTTCATTCCTTTGTAGAGACTTTTAAACATAGTTATTATTGATAAATTACTGATTATGAGATTGTGCTTTAAGCTGTGTTTCTAATCATTAGAGGAATGTGTGCTTAGTCATGGAAGTTGAAGCTTGGTGCCAATGAAATATTCCTTCCTGTATTAACATAGTAATGTGTTTTGGGTTTTGTTTAGGGGTTTTTTTGTGTTTTTTATTTGTTTGTTTTTACCTTCAGCTTTGATAGAGGAGAAGAAATGGGAAACTATCATACTAGAAGCTGGGGAATCTAAGATGTTATTCTTTGCTTGCAAATTTTCTGTTCAGGACTGGAGAGATGGTTAAGACCATTTGTTGCTCTTCCAGAGGTCCTGAGTTCAATTCCCAGCAACCACATGGTGGCTCACATCTATCTATAATGGAATCTGATGCCCTCTTCTGGTGTGTCTGAAGACAGATTCAGTGTACTCATATAAAATAAATAAATAAATCTTAAAAAAATATTTTTATTCAAATGTTTCTTAAAATTAACATGGTTTAAGCCGGGCGGTGGTGGCGCACGCCTTTAATCCCAGCACTTGGGAGGCAGAGGCAGGTGGATTTCTGAGTTCGAGGCCAGCCTGGTCTACAGAGTGAGTTCCAGGACAGCCCGGGCTACATAGAGAAACCCTGTCTCGAAAAACCAAAAAAAAAAAAAAAAATTAACATGGTTTAGAATTTGGAGCTTGCTTATTTTCAGAAATACTTTGGCTTAATAGAATTCTGGCTCATGAATCTGGAAATATGGGTTCTAACCCAAGACCTAACTGCTTTGCTCTCGTTTTAGTTGAGATGACTAAATGAACAAAATATCTAATACTGGACTTAAAAATGTATAGAAAAAGTTGAGTTTTAACCTCATAAGTGTGCCTGAAATTACTGAGTAGAATCTTTTGTTTTTAAAGTTAAGAAAGAAGAAAAGAAAAGGCATAAGTCATCATCATCATCATCCTCCAGTGACTCAGATAGCTCAAGTGATTCTCAGTCCTCCTCTGAGTCTTCTGATTCTGAAAGCGCTTCTGAAGAAAAATCCAGAAAAAGGAAAAAGAAACATAGGAAAAATTCCCGAAAGCATAAGAAGGAGAAGAAGAAGCGAAAGAAAAGCAAGAAAAGGTCTTTAATACTAGTGTTGTCTATTAAGGTTTTTTTTAAATCAGTTATGTAAGAGTATTAAAATAGAAAGGTTTTATAACAGTGGTGTGAGATCATGAAACAGAAGTTGCTCTTAGTTAATTGTATGTTCTCCCAGTGAAGTGATGCTTTGGTTTTATGTTACAGGACTTTTAGTTGGGTTTCATTGAGGCATTCCCAGTTCTTCAGGCTGCCTCAGATTCATAGTTTTTCTGCCTCATCCTCTGTTGTATGATAGAACTTTTCAGCAAACACGTCTTCTTGCCCCAGATAGGAATCCATGACACGATAAAGTATAGATACCCAAAGTCCAGCTTGGCGAATCAGTGAGTTTTATTGGGGTTACTTGTAAGAGCAGAAATTACTCAAACAGTCATATCACCAAAAGCCCACCCAGCATAGGTGACAGCTTATAAATCTAGGAACCTGAAGCACATTGCACATCCTACAGGGAGTCCAACAGGTTGGATCATGTCCTTTCCAGGTGCCAGAACTGATCTAAACCTCATCCAGGCAGCTTGTTTAGTTTCTGCTTCTAGGCAGCTGGTCTGGTCTGAGAGTCATTTTCAGTTTGTCTTGTCTGAGAGTCTTTGCAGTTTGGCTCTGCTTTTGCAGGGAGAGACTTAGTCTTGTCAGTTTCAGGAACTTCCTGAAGTTGTTTTGAGTTGGTTATTTTCTTGCTTAATTAGCTTCCTAAAGGATAGAATATTTTAATCTCAGAGGAAACTGTTATACCACATCCAAGTAGCAATGATTGCAGGTCCACAACATCATTCCAGGTTTGGATTAGATTTGTGAGATAGATTTGAATTACAGCAAACCAACAGTTATGTCCTTGCTTTGTAGCAGTACATATAGGTCCCTTTTTCTCTTTTGCTTTGGTAGAAGTATATGAATAGAAAGCAAATGATTCTGTCACTATTTTCTGCTTTTGTTTGAAATGTGTTTATATTAAAACTTAAGTATTACCTTAACTTAAGTATTACTATTACTTCAAAAGCAACTAATTTCTTTAGTCTATATTTGTATAAAATTTTGTTTGTATGTGCATAGGTGCTTACATACTCTGCCCGTGGAGGTCAGAAGAGGGCATCAGATCCCCTGGAACTAGAATTAGAGATGATTGTGAGCTGCCATGTGGATGCTGCCTTTTGAACCTGTGTCCTCTGGAAGAGTAGCCAGGGCTTTTCACTACTGTGCCATCTCTCCAGCCCCAGCCTGTATTTTAAATTTATCAGAATGTATTACCTACAGAGTTTCATATTTTAGATGTATCTTACAGAAAAGTATTTTTGAGTTTGGTAGCAAATGGTTTTTTTTATTTGGTTGAGTTGGTTGGTTGGTTAGTTATGGGGAATGGAGGGAGATTTTTACCACATGATCACATCTTTGAAAGGGACAGGTTGATATATATCATTTTGATACTAAAGAAATGCTGGGTTGATGAGATGAGTCAGCATGTAAAGGCACTAGCCATCAGACCTACTGACCTGAATTTACACTGGACGGAGATAGTGAAAGGGGAAAGACGATTCCTGCAGGTTGTTCTCTGACTTCTCATGTTTACCATGGCATGCATGCTTATGCACACATTCTTTTTAAATATTATGTAAAAAGAAAAGAAATGCTAACAATTGGAAATTTTAAGTAGGTACATAAAAGCCAAATGTAACTTACTTTGATTTTACTTGTTAAGCCCATCCAGTGAAAGTGAAGCAGAAAATGTTGATGCACAGCCCCAGTCTACTGTCCGTCCAGAAGAGATCCCTCCTATACCAGAAAATAGATTTCTAATGAGAAAAAGTCCTCCTAAAGCCGATGACAAGGAAAGGAAAAACAGAGAGAGAGAAAGAGAAAGAGAGTGGTATGTGAATGTGTGTATTTTATAGTTCTGTCATGTATTACCATACATGTTTTTGTTTTCTTTTTGAACTGTATTTGTTTTTGACAGTATTAAACTGGTGTTCTTATCAGAAACCCTCTTTTAATTAGGAAGAAAAAAAAGATGCTAGCAAAGCTCCTTTTTTGCTAAATACATAACATAAATTACTAAAAAATAACTTCACTTACCAGCAGATTTTGAGGAAATAAGTTCTGCAGTGTAAATAGTATGTGTTAGTTGCCATTCCAAATGGCATTAATAACAAGATAATATTAGACCAATAAAAGAAGATACTATTTTGGTATGTTGCTCATATAATTTTTAAAAAGACTCATTTTGCTATTTTGTTAATTTTGTGTATGTGTGCACACATAGGTATATACATGTGTTCATATGAGTGTATGTATATGTACATGAATGCAAGATCCCTCCTGAACTAGAAATAGATTCCTTTTTTTTTTTTTTTTTTTTTTTTTTTTTTTGTCCCCTGCCCCTAGAAATAGATTCCTAATGAGTAAAGGTCCTCTGAAGCTAGTAACTAAACAAGAAAAACAGAGTGATATGAAAATGTGTGTATTTTCCCCTGGACCCTATGGCTTAAGGAAATGCTCAACCCCTACAAGTTGTCTGAGCATGAGAACTGTAGTTTCATTGCTGGAAATCTCTGTTTTAAAAAAAAAAAAAAAGCTGGGTGCAGTGGTGTGCTTGTGATCCGGTTCTGGGGAGGTAAGATGGGTGATCCCTTGGGCTTTTCTGATTAATGAGCTTAGCCTACTCAGTAAACTCTAGGCCAGTTAGGGATCCTGTCTCAAAAACAAGCTGAATGACCCCTAAGGAATGACACTCCAGGTTGACCTCAGAGCTGCCCTCACAGATAGGTGCACCTGAATTTACATACACGTGAGTTCACAGACAGACACACCAAATGAGAAAAATGAAGCTTGTTTTATAAATTTTATAAAAGTTTTGCTTTCCAAACCTGACTTTATACTGTAATGAAATTTGGGATGTTCAGTTACTTTGAATAAATGAATAAACTTATTAATGTTACCACCTTAATGTTTTTTATGAGTCATTTTAATAATGAGATGGCAGGCTGGAGTGATGGCTCAGAGGTCCTGAGTTCAATTCCCAGCAACCACATGGTGGCTCATAATCATCTACAATGAGATCTGGTGCCCTCTGCTGGCCTACAGGCATACATGCAGGCAGAACATTATGCATAATAAATAAATCTTTTAAAAAATGGTATGAGAAAAGTTTCAAATTTTTCAAATCTTTTGTAGTCATGATGAGAAATATAGTTGTAAAATGGAAAAAATTTATAATCATAATACAACAAAAATATGCCATGCTTTGCATAATACATAAAAATAAAAGATCTTTAAAATCGGAATGATTTTGATTTATTGAGTGTAAAAGAGTAAAAGAAACGATTTCACTACTAAAGTTAAACTTTTCAAATATCACTTATATTAATATTACTAATGTGCTGGTTTTATATATAATTTAAAGTTTCATGTTTGAGATATACCATAATATGAGTAGTATTTGGCTAATTCATGCCAACTTGTCTCTACCTAATATATATTGCTTAATTTGTCCATCATTTTCTTACTAATGCACAACTGTTCATGGTAGATAAACATTTTATAATTTTTCTTTCTCTTGTTTGGAAGCTCTCTGGACTATATTATAGTTTGGTTTCCTGAGCATTATCAAGTTAGCTTTACCTTACCAAATAAGTATTTCTTTCCAAGATCAGTCACATTCAAGGTGGTGCAGCCATAGGCAGTAGTGCCAGCTGGGGATCTGACAATAGCATTTTGTGCTAAAAACTCCTAATTATGTAAAGGAAATTAAATGTATTAATTTAGATCAGTAAAGCTATAGTTTCAAGATTCTTCTTTATAGAAGTAATATGTTTAAACTTTCCCTTTGCTTGCTTCTAGTAATCCACCTAACTCCCAGCCTGCTTCATACCAGCGACGATTCTTAGTTACTAGGTCTGGCAGGAAAATTAAAGGAAGAGGACCAAGGGTAGGTGATTCTTTGTCAGAAATGTTAATAATACTTCACTTGTCTTTCTTAAGAGTTCAGAGTGCTGGCTCTGAATTTATGATTGCCCAGCACTACAAGGAAAAGAAATTTAATGCTTTAAAAAATATTTTTACATGTATTAAAGTTACTAAAAACCAGGGGATATACATGTTTTAAATTACATATATACATGGTTTAAAATGGGATTAAGATGGATGTGGTGGTTCATACCTTAGGAGACTAAGGCAGGAAGATTGCTGTGAGTTTGAAGCCAGCCTAGTCTACATAATGAGTTTCAGGCCAACTTGGGCTTAGCATGAGATCCTGTCTCAAAAATAAGTAGCATTAAAATAAAATCAGGATATAAATGGTATTAAAGCCTTTTGACTTTTGGTAATTTTCTACCCTTCATAGCTCTATTCTTACCAAAAACTAAATAAAAATTAATGATATATTCTCTCTCTCTCTTTCTCTCTCTCCCTCCCTCTCTCCCTCTTTCCCTCCCTCCTTCCTCCCGTAAGTTTTCCCATCAGAATTTAAATAACTTTGTACAAAGCTTTTTTTTTTTTTTAAGAAACTTAGCTATACTTTAGATCTTAGATCTTGACTCTTGGCTTCTTACCCAGGTGTTCTACTTTCAACAGTCTGCTGAAAACAGCATTTCCAGTCTGGTTAATCCTCTCAGTATTACTTAGTATCCCTCCTTAAAATATTCTCTCTATTGTTTCATCTTATCTTTTCCTGTCTCTTAAGCCAGTCTGTCTTAAACGTAGACTACTATTTTGCATCCTGTATATGACCTCTACGTCAGGACTCTAGTTCATTTTAAACTACACATATGTATTTTACTCCCATGGATGGCTGATAATTCACAGCTCCATCTGCTCACCATCAAGAGAGTGCAGCATAACCACTTACTCTTGGAGCTCATAGCTCTTTAGGCTGCTGCTCACAATGATTCATGTGACCACCTGTGTACTTCTTTCTCTAGAGCCAAGAATCATTTTTATTATCTTTCTTTACAATTCTACACAACTTATTTATGTCAACTTTTGTCATTTTTGTCTCCCCACTACTCTGACATGTATCTGTATCTATAAATCTTTACTCAATGCTGACTCAAGTTAGAATGGCTTCCAAACTTGGATTTGGTAGAAGATTTTTGTTGTTATTGTTGTTGTTTAATTTGTCAGTACAGATTTAAACTTAAACCTTAAATGATTATAGACCCTAAAGAGCTTTTGTTCATGTGAGTTATATTTATCAATATTGATTCTTTTAGAAATTAGAGCTAAGAAATATTCATCACAAGTAGAAGTAGCTATGAAAGTAGTTATATGTTTTATAGTCTGAGTGATCATGATGTGACAGGTGGAAAGGGCATATGTTGTATTTAACAATAGTCACAGTCAATAAAAAATGCAAATCTAGGCTGGAACTGAAGTTCCACTGATGGAGTATTTGCCTAGCATGCAGACGTCCTTAAATTGAAGATCTTAGCTAGCACTTTTGGGCTTTGGGCAAGTCTGATTATGTTAGTCCTATAGTATTTAGGATAAATTTAAAAATAGCATAGACTGAGCCCTCACCAAAAAAAAAAAAAAATTGTTCTGTTTATTTCATCAGTATGGTCAAGTTTTGCTTTCTGTTGGGATTTTTAGCTTTAGCCATACTTGACCTGTCTTGTGATCATTTCTAAAATAATGCTGTTTCTGTCCCAGAATTTTCAATACAGAGCTTTCTTATATCTTCATCTTTGCTTCATCTTTGCTTAGGTAACTTATAGACATTCTTTTATTTTTAGCTTTTATTATTTTACATGATCACACTCCTATACTGAGATCTCTCTTTGATTCTTTTACCACCATTCTCCTTCTGTAATCATTCTATTGTGGTTTAATGTATGTGATTATATATCTCCCTTTAACTTTGTAGAATGTAAAGTTCTAAATCTTGACTTACTGGTATTTATTTCTTCAGTAAAGTGGTTAGTCACCCATCCGAAAACTGAGTAAATTTTGGTTGAACAAAAGACTTTTGTGATTTTATTCTGTGTCTCATGATGTTTGCCTTGGAAAGTGATATATATGTAACATTCAAATAATAACTTGGGAATTTGTAATATACTGAATATTAAGTATGTATCTTAGGTATGGTATTGCTTTTAAATTTTTATATGGTCTTTTTTCCTCTTTTTATTTTCTTAAGCGTTATCGAACTCCTTCCAGATCCAGATCGAGGGATCGATTCAGACGAAGTGAGACTCCTCCACATTGGAGACAAGAGATGCAGAGAGCTCAGAGAATGAGGGTGTCAAGTGGTGAAAGATGGATCAAAGGGGATAAGTAAGATTTAATTGTTATTTAAAATTTGTGATATTTTTTACTGTTGAGCACAATTATTTTATTAGGAGCCAGTTTATTTCTATATACCTTAGAGAAAACACAATAGCATTATAGCTTACATGCTGTTCTTTTCCTAATAATATTTCCAAATATCTTTTCTTCCTTTACTTTTTAGGAGTGAGTTAAATGAAATAAAAGAAAATCAAAGGAGCCCAGTTAGAGTAAAAGAGAAAAAAATTACAGATCACAGACACATGTCTGAGAGTCCAAATAGAAAAATAGAAAAGGAAAAGAAAGTTAAAGACCATAAGTCTGAAAGCAAAGAGAGAGAAATCAGAAGAAATTCAGAAAAAGATGATAAATATAACAAAAACAAAGTGAAGAAAAGGGGCAAATCCAAGAGTAGGAGCAAGAGCAAGGAGAGATCCAAGAGTAAGGAGCGAGACTCGAAGCACAGTAGACACGAAGACAAGAGGGTGAGGTCAAGAAGTAAAGAAAGGGATCATGAGACTACTAAGGAAAAAGAAAAACAGTTGGAGTCTAAAGGGAAAGATCAGGAAAGGAGTAGAAGCAAAGAGAACTCCAAGCCGGTAGAATCAAAAAGTAATGAACATGATCACAGCAAAAGTAAGGAAAAGGATAGACGTGCACAGTCCAGGAGTAGAGAACGGGATCTGACTAAAAGTAAACACAGTTACAACAGTAGAACAAGGGAGCGGAGCAGAAGTAGGGACAGGAGCAGAAGAGTGCGGTCCAGAAGCCATGACAGAGATCGCAGCAGAAGCAAGGAGTACCATAGATACAGAGAACAGGAGTATCGGAGAAGAGGAAGGTCACGAAGCCGGGATCGAAGAACACCAGGACGATCGAGAAGTAAAGATAGGAGGAGGAGAAGGAGAGATTCCCGGAGCTCAGAGAGAGAAGAAAGTCAAAGTAGAAACAAAGAAAAATACAGAAGCCAAGAAAGTAAGAGTTCACACAGAAAAGAAAATTCTGAGGGTGAGAAAAGAATGTACTCTAAAAGTCGTGATCATAATAGCTCGAATAATAACAGGGAAAAAAAAGCTGATAGAGATCAAAGTCCAGTATCAAAAACAAAGCAAAGCGGTCAGGACAATGAAGTGAAGTCCTCCACGTTAAAAAATCAAGAGGATGAGAAGACCAGATCCCCAGTGGAAAAAGAAAACCAAAAATCAAAGGGTCAAGAAAATGACCACGTACATGACAAAAATAAAAAATGTGATCATGAATCAAGCCCTGGAACAGATGAAGACAAAAGTGGATGAGTGAGTTGTGTACACTTATTACCTTCCTGTCTCAAATTTTAAGTTTTCAAGACTTAATGTTGAACCTTCCTTTTTTTGTTGTTTTCATTGTTTTGGAGTTGTTTTATGTTTGTGTCCCCCCTCTCCCCTTTTTTTTTTTAAATGTGGACTTCATTGAGTTGATCTTTTGATAATCTGCTACCTGGATAATTTGTACTGCTAAAGTTTTAATAAACTTGAAATGAAAAGAAAAACAACACTTTGGTGTAATACTGTGTGCTATGTTAAACTCTTATGTATTCATTTTTGTGTTGCAGTCAATAGCAGCCTACTTTGCTTAATCAGCCACTTGAAACAAGCTTAACAGTTGCAGTACATTGTTATACAAGCTTGTGGGTTTTTTATACAAATCCCTTTAGAAACCACTTGAAGTTTTGTATAGCTTTTTGGGTTTTGGTTTTTCATTTATAATTAATGGGCTTACAGCAGTTTCCTTAATTAGCAGAAGCAGGATCCTTATGTGATCTTCAACCTTCACTTGATTTTGCAGTTATTTGTACTTTAGTTACCTTTTTTGTGCTTTATACCTTATACTTTACAACTCCAGCTGTATGTAGCTTGTTTCTTACTACTGTCCGCGTTGCTCTGTGAGCTGTAAAAATGAGATGAGTGGTGTTTTCAGTTCATGTGCTGATTGAGCTTCAGTTGCTGTCATACAGCATTTGACAGAAATTAGACCTTGGAAGACCAGCCTGTAATTTTCAGTCCTTTGTTGCTTTTGGTGTGAAGAGCTGAAATTGTTGCTTTTTAAGAACATGTTATTACCTTTTTCTACAATTTAAAAAATGCATTTCTCATTAAAACATACTACTTGTGTAGGTTCTTCTTAAGCTAGACAGATTCTAAAAAGCGTTAGTATTGGAAATAAGATTTCCCTATTTTGGCTATTAGCCTATATCACATTGAGTGTTAATTCTGCATGATTTGGGTTTTTTTTAAACTTGGACTAACTTCTCTAATTCTCATAGCTGTGAATATGAAATGTCAAGAAGATGCATCTTTCTATATATGTACCATGATAGGCTGTAGCATGTTTGTGACTCTGGTTTCTTTCTGTTCAGATGGCTTTAGACGAGTTAACATTAATGCTGTTAACATTATTTTAACTTGGCATGTATAACATTGCCATATAGAGTAGAATAGAAAGTTGCAAAATATGATACCGTACAGAGTTAAACACTAAACATATCCAAAGTCCATTCAGAATTTTGTGTGTTGTATTTTGCTATTTTTGTGATGTGTGGCCTTTTATTCTGTAATATCCTTCTAAATAAAACATTGAACATCCAGCAAACACAAAACCTGCCTCATTTGAGAAATATTTCAAAAATCCAATTAGTAGCCTTTAGAAAGTTTTGTATTCTAATATTTGTCAGTATAGTGTCTACTTTTACCAAGGTAGCTTCTTGGTAAACGCAGTAGCTTTTCAATGATATTTGTACTGAATAAAGTGATGCTTAATATACTTCCCATTTATTATTATGGTAAGATATATTTGGCATTGTAGCTGATACAGAATGAAGAGTGCAGTGATTATAAAACTGTTTGGAACATCCTAAAGCAAATACCCACAATAAATTCTTTACAAATTGTTTTTCTCGGTGGGAAAAGTTAATATATACATGATCTTTACATGTCTTAAAAAGTTGATTATGTCTTAAATTCAGTTGTGTTGTAAAATATATCCCAAACTACCTGATCTTTAAGAAAGGAATTTCAACGAACATTTTAAAATCCACACTAAGTAAAATTACTTTTTTTTTTTTCCTGATCTAGAGCTTTTACCTGTTAATATATACATTATAAACAAGGACTTTCCAGTTCTTTAGGAAAGTAAACATGGGAGAAAATTGGTAATGTCTGTAATATCCTCCAAGAGAGCAGCTCAGTGCTGAGCATTTATAGGCTCCCCCAACTCCTGCTTTGTTAGGTTTTTTTTGTTGTTGTTATTGTTTTGTTTTCTTCAGTATAACAGATAATGGGGTAAAGAGTTGAGACAATCATTTAGATTTTTTTTTCAGAATAAAAAGTGCATCTAAAAAAACTAACAGCATTAATTGTACCCCAAGATTCACAGTTATCTATTGCACAAAGCTTAAGTTCTTGTTTTAGTAGTTATACTAGTAGATTTTTAGTTATTTGCATGTCATATTCTCAAAACTATTTCCCATTTCAATTTTACCATCACATTGGCTTTATAGGAATATCTAAATTTACAGTTAATTTATAATTTGTCTTAATACCCTTTGAAAGTACTTTCACTTGTTTTTATTGCTTGATTCCAAAGCTGAGGAAGTTCTTTCAATATGTAAGACTTTAATGATTATTGTATGGATTATTTTTCTGGGTAAGTTGTCTACCACAGAAATTGACAGCACAAAGAGAGAAAGTAGAGAAAGTAAAGCTACTGCTGGCATTATAGCTGATACAGAACAGATCAGTGCCACAAAGACAAGACTTTGTCTTGGAACAGATATCCACAGTGAATTCTGGCGATAAGGAAGCCACTGCTTGTTTAAAGCATTCTTTGACTTACAGTTATGCTATCATAGAACTAGTTTTATTAAATTGCTTTATTGGTTCCCTTAGAATTTGTCAAGAATTAATCTGCTAGCTCTTTCTTTGCCCCAGTGTGATCCAGCTGTTCACAGGCTTTGCTTGTATCCAGTGGTAGGTGTTAAACTAAGAACCTTCATGTTCTGGTACATGCTGGGTGTCTGGTATTTTGGATAGTAGTATTAACTGCTGCTCCTACTTTAGTTTCTAGTGACTATTTAGAGCAGTTAGTATAATTGATACTTTGTTCCACGTTGTAATAGCTTTCATCACGGAACCTTTTACAGCAAATTTCTGTTAAGTTTCCCAGAAGAGACTTAGACTTAACTGATTGGTATAAAGAAACTAAATGAGCATTTTTCATTCTTTGGTTTCTATTTAATTATTCCTTGTAGAGTTTATGCATTTACACTTGACAAACTCTGTGTAGTTTGATAAACTTTAATTGTAAGAATATTTTTTTAAACTAATTGTTTTTAAAAAAAATAAAGTATATCCCAAGGAAATGCAGTGCTGATTGCATTACTGCTTGCATTGAGCTTCTCTTTGGTCTTGAAGGGATTCACTTGCTGTGTGACAAATAATCAACAAATCACATTCTTTTTTTTTTTTTAATAAATAAACAGGCCACCCAGGCCAAAGAAGGAAGTGTTACGGTTTGGCTCATTTGCTCTGCCTGACTCACCCCTAGTGCTGGAGGATATAAGGGCATTCATTGATTTGTGTTCTCTCTGGTTTTAGTTTTCTTTTATAGACAATTCCATATTACTAAAAGCACATGCTCTGTATTTTCTGCCCCACCCTCTTTGTGTGTTTATAGTATTTTTGAAAGATTGATACATAAATTGGGTATTTCTATGGAATTTTAAAGCGTGGCTGCTCTCTGTGGAAGGGGAAAGCATAATTAAGTTAATGCACTTCTTTTCCTAGCTCCAAAGTCACTGTGATGTATATTTTTTTAATGGAATTTAGAAAACTTGTTTTCTCAATTGTAAAATTAGTTTAAAAATGCTGCTTCTCTTATCATTAGTCTAGTAAATGTTGAACTGTTTTCTGCAAATTGCATTTTACAAAATTTAAACTTCAAAACTGTATTAACTTTTATAGTTAAACATTGTATTAAATAAAGTATACTATAATAAATAATTTGGGATTGTACTTTTTATTTGTCTTATTAGAAATTAGGTAACCAATAAAATATTTTGTTATATAATAGAAATGTAAATTCATTTGTATTTTGAGAAAAACGGGTAGTTGACAAAAATGGACCTAAGTATTTACTGGTTGTGTCTTCTTTTTTTACACTTTTTTCCAGGCTGGCCTTGAACTCAGAAATCTGCCTGCCTCAGCTTCCCAAGTGCTGGGATTAAAGGTGTGCACCACCACTGCCCGGCTGGTTGCGGTGTCTTACACCTTTAAGTCCAGTACTTTGGAGGCAAAAGCAAGTGGATTTCTGAATTGAAAACCAGCCAGGACTGAGTCTGAGAGCCTAAGAATTACAGGGTTGGTAAAATGCTGCAGTGAGTAACGGTGATTCTGCCAAGCCTGCTGACTGCCGCTGAATCCCTAGGTGGGCCCCACGTGATACAGAGAGGACTGACTCCACCAAGTTGTCCATTGAGCACGTGTGCTTTGACAAAAGGTAGACAAAAAAATAAATTTAATCTCAGAAAATTTTAGACCAAATTTGGGATTTATGGTAGTGCATTAAAATTCTCTGCTTTTTAATTAAATTTCCTAGTACTAGAAACAATGCAATTTTCTGGGTTTTTTTTGGGGGGGGGGGAATATTGTTTTGTTTTTGTGGTGTTTTTGTTTGTTTGCTGCAATGGTTTTTGGGTTTTGTCTTTGTTTCAGGCTGGCTTCAGAGTCAATAGGTAGCTACCAAATTAAAGATGAGTTATCACACCCAACTTACATGATGCAGACAATTGAACCCAGGGTTTCCTACATGTTAGGCAAATATTCCAACAGCTATGTCCCTACCTACTTGTGTGTTTTAATACTAGTTGTAAAGCCATTTTAACCTTTTTATTCTTTTTGAGACAGTATCCTACTTCACCGACCAGGCTGTCCTTGAACCCACAAGAAATCCACCTGCCTCTGCCTTTCAAGTGCTTACTTAGCATAAAGCTATATTTTTAAGATTTATAAGACATAGTATTTTGGGTTTAGTAGTATTTAGATAATGTTTAGAGAAAATGCCCACAGTTGAGAGTTAACAAATGTTTATTTTCTAATGTATAGGTAAAAACATCCTGAGTGTTCTATGGTTTGTATTATGTTAATGAGTATATATTACCTTGCCTTTGCATTTCAGTAATTGTATCATAATTATCCTTAAAAATACCTAGCAAAAGAAGTACCTAGCAGCTATGCTTATACAGTAGTTCATAGAGCTAAAGTATCCTAAGAATCTGTTGAGGTTTTGATAATTAGTTTTTATTCTGTAGCCCAGGCTGGCTTCTTCAGGAGGGGAGTGGGGAGCCGTGGTACATCTGAAGTCAGAGAATAGGAAGTGGTTCTCTTCCTCCACCATGTGGATCTCAGGGTCAAACTCAGGTTGACAAGCACTTTTACCTGCTGAGCATCAGGTATAAGCTGTCACAGCTGGCCTTTTATTTCATTATTCACTACAATTCATTGCTGAGACATGTTTTGTGCAAGTATTGGTTATAGAACAATTTCTCAAGCCTTGGAATCAGATTGAACACCCAACTCTTTGCCATATTACGTTTGTGTGTGTGTGTGTACTCGCGCGTGCCCGCTTTGAGTTTTATTCTATAAATGTGGCCTTACAGAGATAGAATCTCATCAATGGAGTGCTTCACCCAATATAAACTGCCCTAAGCTGCTATTAATCTGACAAATGACAGATTACTATTTCCTTCAAGCTTTAAAAAGATCTCATCTATCCCTTTGAGTTCATTATGGTCCAGGACATCTTTGCACACAATTTTGGAATCTGTTACAGTGTTCTTTTTAAATGGCTGATGCTTTATTCCTTTAAGGAAGAGTTAATTTTTATTTTATTTAGTTACAAGGTCTGGTGTCTCCTATGCAGTTCTGGCTGACCTGGAATTCACTGTGTAGAGCCAGATAGATTAGACTCAGAGAAATTCCCTCTGCTTCCCAAGTGCTAGGATTAATTGTGTTGCCAGCACACCCAGCTGAGATTGGAATACATTAAACACAGTGATTGGGGTGAATCACATCTTTCAAAGTTATGATGGCTATTATGTCACACAACTATAGTCTCGAGCGTGGATCACTAACACAGTCTGGGTGTTATGAAGTCCTGATATTTACAAATTTTCCTCTTTGTATTTTACTGGTGAAAGAGCATGTAATTTTCCTTCCTCAGTGGATTGTGACACCGAGTTTTGCTGTAGGGTTTTGGAAAGATATCTAAGCTGTTAAGAGCAAAATCTGACTGCTATTCCAGAGAACTTGAGCATAGTTCCCAGCAACCTGGATGGTAGCGCGTAGCCATCTGTAACTTCCAATCCCAGGGGTTACAACAACTCTCTTCTGGCATCCAAGGGCATCAGGCACACAGGTGGTACACAGACATATATACAGACAAAACTACCATACACAAATTGAAAATTTTTCACTATAAATTTTTATCTCTGATGTATGACTTACACCTTTGATATTCTTCTTTGTAGGAATCGGTCTCCAGTACACTGTCAGAAGTATGAAACATTCACAAAGCTATTACAGAGATTTGTAATAGTAAAGGACAAGAAACTACCCAAATATGCCGTTGCCAGCTGTTGTATGAACTAGCATACTCATGCAGCTAAATCTGCCAGGGAGAAAAGGAAAAGCAATACACTTTTGATTTAAAAAATAAACAGTAGGCACTGAGAGAGAGAATCTATAAAGTGCTTTGTTGTCCAAGCATAAAGACCTGTATTGGACCCCCATCACCCATTTAAAAGCTGGCCATGGTGATATGTGATTTGTGATTCTAGCACCAGGGGAGGGAGAATAAAGACAGAAGGGTGAGCCCCTGCTTTAAAAAAAAAAAAAAACGCTTTTGAGGAACACCTAAGGTTCATCTCCGGCACACACAAAAAAGGGTTGACAGGGTGATGCCTGAATATAATCCGAGTGGTTGGGGAAACAAGATTAGGTTTGAGACCATCCTGAGCTACATAAGATCTTGACTCAAACAGAAAAAACACACATGCAGTAACAAACCACCAAGGTCAAATTCCAGCTCAAACTAATCAGACACAACCTCACAGTCACTTAGAATGCAGGTTGCTTGGTTTGAGTATGGCTCTAATGGGATGCAAAATAGTGCTAAGCTTTAGAAAGTAAAGCAGCAGGTGTGCTAGCCCACACTTGTAAGCCATGAGACAGTTGGGTGGTATAAAATCAAGAGCATGAGAACCACCTGGGCTACATAGACATGTCTTAAGAATAAGAAAGAAAAATTTAAAGACATACTGAGACTGTAGAGATGGTTCAGTGACTTGCTGCTCTTGCAAAGGATCAAGATTTTGTTCCCAGTACCCACATGGTAGTTTATAACTATCGGTAACTCCAGTAGCAGGGAATCCAGCACTCTTTTCTGGCCTTTGTGGACACAAGTCATGCATATGGTGCATATATATACTTGCAGGCAAAACATACACATGAAAGTCATTTTTTTAGTGTGAGTTGTATAATTCTACCTATGTGAGTTATTTAGCCAGATTAGATGATACAGACAGTGGTTGTTTAGAAAAGTTGAGGGATGGAGGGAATGAATGAGGAAACAGGATAATTTAAGTGAGTATAGAGTTTCAGTTTGCAGAATGACAAATGTCCAGAAATTACAGAGCAATATTGTGGTGCTTTGAATAAACTTGGCCCATAGGCCTTGTTGGAGGAAGTGCATCACTGTGAAAGTGGGCTTTGAAGTCCTATATGCTCACCCTCCGCCCAGTGGGGAAGACACCCTCCTAGCTACCTGAGGAAGATAGTCTCCTCCTGGCTGCTTTCCAATCAAGATGTAGAACTCTTGGCTCCTCCAGCACCACCATTGTCTGCATGCTGCCATGCTCCTTGCCATGATGATAAAGGACTAAACCTCTGAGCCTGAGCTGGGCGGTGGTGGCACATGCCTTTAATCCCAGCACTTGGGAGGCAGAGGCAGGCGGATTTCTGAGTTCGAGGCCAGCCTGGTCTACAGCCTGAGTTCCAGGACACCCACGGCTACACAGAGAAACCTTGTCTCAAGATAAATAAATAAATAAATAAAATTTAAAAAAAACCTCTGAACCTGTAAGCCAGACTCGAATAAATGTTTTTTTTGTTTGTTTGTTTTGTTTTTTTAAATAAAAGTTGCCTTGGTTATTGTGTCTCTTCACAGCAATAAAACCCTAACTAAGGCAAATATAAATATACTTAGCACTATTAAGTCATACTTAGAAGTGTGTGTCCTATCTCATGTAGCGCATGTTCTTTTGTTTTTTTTTAAACCACAATTAAAAAAAACTAAGGGAGGTGTAGTTCATTAAAAACTCAATGAGCGCCGGGCAGTGGTGGTGCACACCTTTAATCCCAGCACTTAGGAGGCAGAGACAGGCGGATTTCTGAGTTTGAGGCCAGCCTGCTCTACAGAGTGAGTTCCAGGTCAGCAAGGGCTATACAGAGAAACCCTGTCTCAAAAAAAAAAAAAAAAAAAAAAAAAAATGAACTTGTATATCAAGTAGACATAACTACATATATAGAATTATTTTAAGTAATTTCATATCTAGGAGATACACTCTACACAATAACCCACAGAGAAGTTGAAATTATATAAAGCATATTAGTAACAATGAAGTTTTTTAACAATTGAAACAACGGAATGACAAGTACGCACATGGATTTCTGTTGAGGAAAGTACTATCTCTTATTCAGCCAAAAGAACAACAAAATACTGGCACCATGGTACACAACACAGAAACACACAAGTCCACGACATGGCTGCATTCTTAAACAATAACTAGGACAGGACTGAGACAGAGCAGAGGCTATGTGGAGGGAAAACGGGGAGGTGCTGCTCAATAGGTGCAAAGTCATCACGACGCAATCCTGTGGGTGCACTTCATCTACTGAAAACATTTTAGATGAAATGGACGTTGTGTGACTGAGTATATAGCCCGGTCAATAAAGTGAGGAGCTGACTTTGACCCTCAAAGCCACATTAAAGAAAAATATCCAGTGTGGTGGTACAGACTTGTAATCCCAGTACCGAGGAGGTAGACATAGGCAGATCCCTAGGACTCACTGGCCAGCCTGCTTGTTGAGTTCCAGGCCATTGAGACATCCAGCTTTCAAAAAAAAGATAGATGCAGTGTAAGAAACAAGACTGTTCTCTGGCATCTACACACACATGCACAGGTACCTGAGCTTTTATGTGTACTTAGTGTAAATACTGCAAAGAATCAAAACAGGCAACACATTTAGATAAATACTGGCTTTATTATGAGAAATTCCATTATATTTGTAGCTCATTACAATAAATTTTATCAATCAAAATATGACCCTTTTTACCAAGTAAAACCTAGCCTTCTCTTTGACTTCTGAAAATCATTATACTTTGATCCTTGACTTTTATAAAAAGGGAGCTGGACCCCAGTGGCATCGTTTGCCTGATAGCTTGGTCTTATCCCACCTCTGCCTACAAAGGGTGGTCCACGTCCACCTCCCACTCCTTCCTGCACAGCTTTTACCATAGGGTAGCTGTATTTCTTTGTTGATTCAGATTCAGAGTTAATTACTTCTCTGGCATACTTCTCAAATTCTTTCTCCTTCTCAACTGTAAGGGCTTCAGTAAGTCTCCAATAATCTAATTCTTCTTCCTTCAGTTGTTTGGTATTAAATTTATTTATGGCCTATTTGGAAGAAAAATAAATTTTAATATTGGTCAAAAACATGCTTTCCAAATATCTATGTAATTTTAAGATGTAGTTAAAATTTTATAAACTTGTTATTTTACAAATATGCTATAACTCATCAATTTTTTATGCTTCTAAGAATATATTCAAAGTAGATTAAATATTTAAATTCATAGCTTTATGTGATACATAATGTAACAAAATTAAAAGCATAAATAAAATTTAGGTTAAAAATCAGGTAGCTATAAATACAGTTCTCTTTCAATCATTTGCATATCTGATCTTCAGTAAGTTAAAAGGCATATACACAATTATTGTTCCTGTCCATCAACAGAAAACTAAGGCAACAGAGAATACCTAAGTTATATGCAACCAGTTGCATTCTGTTTCTCAGGAATGTAAAACTAGAACAACGAGTGACATTAATCTATGAAAATGTATTCAGAACAGAGGAAGTAAGTACTATAGGCAATCTCCCAAATATATTACTTTAGAAAGACTTTGTCATATGATGTTACATTAATTTATTTTGGAAGAGATATTTTAATGGCTTTTTTTTGTGAAATTTTGATTGACAGATTTCAATTTTAAATTTGTAACATTTTAAGAATATTTATTAAAATATTTTAATAATCTAAAACTTTAACATAAGATCTGATCATTCCTACTAATTGAAATTTCTAAGGGAAAGGCACAAGTATATCAGTTTGAAGTACCAAACTTTTTATCACTAAGTTCAAAAAGTAAGGCTTATGTTCTCTTTGCTGAATTGGTGATAAAATATCCAGAGTCTTAAATTAGTATACAATAAGAACAGAAGACAGAAGAATTTAAACAATCTCACCAAGGGGTAATAAGATAAACTGAGATATCCTTGTTTGCATATCAGAAGAAGAAGAAGAAAAAATAATTTAAAAAAATAGTGCTTGGTACATAGTAGACACTGAGTTATAAATACATTGTAGGGGCTAAAGATGTGGCTCAGCAGTTAAGTGCACTGGCTGCTCTTCCAGAGGACCAAGGTTCAGTTCCTAGCACCCACGTGGTAGTTCACAACTGTCTGTAACTCCAGTTACAGGGTTTTCAACTCCCTCTTCTGGCCTCCATAGGCACCAGTGTGTGTGTGTGTGTGTGTGTGTGTGTGTGTGTGTGTGTGTGTAGGCCCTTACACATATAAGCAACTGAATCCAGCACAAATACACACACACACACATTTTTAAAAATGCATCATAATCAAATAGGACTAATCACAGGAATACACTCTTTCCATGTTTAAACTTGTTCAAGTGCTAGGAGGTGGTGTTTCAATGGATAAAATACTTGCCCTGCAAGTCTAATGACCAGAGTCTGGATCCCCAGAACCCAAAGAAAAGCAGGGCAAGGTAGGGAGGCTACCTGTAATATCCACACTCAGGAAGCAGAGATAGGATTCTCTGGGGCAAATTGTCCAGCTAAGCTAGCTGGAATCTGTAAACAGTAGGTTCAGCTAGAGAACCTGCCTCCAAAAATGGGAGAACAATTGAGATACCCAACATCAACGACATCAACTTTGGGCCAAAAACCACACACACACACACACACACACACACACACACAGTTCCAGGGGATCAGACACCCTCACACAGATATGTATGCAAGCAAAACACCAATGCACATAAAATAAAAATAAATAAGTTGAAAAAAAAAAACAAATCAAAACAATTGTCAACAGGTTTGAATAGATACTTTGCAAAAGAAGTCAATAAACGTCCAACAAGGATAGGCAAAGCAGGTCACTGAAGACAGGTTAAGCTACTCCACCAGAACAATTAACATTCCAAGATGTCAATACGAAGGCTGGGAAGATGTAGAACGACTTGTGTTCATTCATGTTGCTGGCAGGAATGGAAGAGGAGCATGTATTTGGAAAAGATTCTGCACAGAGGTGGCTGGACACCAGATTCTCTACCCAATCATTTAAATCTCTGATATTCCTTTGTCTCACAATCAAATCCCACAAGATCCCAATCAACATGGTTGTTGGGATATTGTTGTAACGTTGGGGAAAACAATGTTTGGAACTCTAGCTAGAGGTAGACTGCATTAGAATGTGCCATAAAGTAAAGGGGGAGAAAAATGGCATAAAAGATTTGCATCCGAGCCTATGGATGCTATGCATCAAAGAATGCACACCAGAGCCCATGCCATGTGTATGCATCATCCTCAGTATTTACTCAGCATAGCAGGCTCTAAAGAAAGATAAAAGTTGTAAGCAAAACCCTAGAATGAGAACCGTGGGGAGCAGGTGCAGCCCTGAGTTGAATGTATACGGTTGCCATGAGCACAAACCCAATGCCTCATGGAGTGGAAAAGCCTTCCCAAATCCAAGTGTGGAGGCTGACAGTGTGTGCAGAAAATGTCCATGGCAGCTTCCTCCTCCTGGATGCTTACAGCCTCAGACTGCTTCCCTACAGAGATAAACTAAGCCTGACTCCTTACGTATATACTACCCTCCCGTTTGAGCTGTACATAGTAACCCTGCCTCTTCACTTCAGATGGATGAACTAAAGGGCTGGAGTTTCCAGGCGGTTGCTGGTGTGTCTTCATCAGAGTGCATGGCCCACGGGACCCTTGCTATTCTGTATATATGTCTCATGCTTCTTCTTTCCTGATGCTCCAGTTAGATCAATCCTTAAGCCATCACAGCACAGAATCACAGAGCAGAGATCCTAAAGCTAATTTCACATGTTTACTATGTTTTTATTGTGACACCGTAACGATCATTTATTCCTGTCTGATGAAGGAAACCACTTAAGAGAAAGAAAACCAAAGTGAAGTCTCTGTTACGTATTTATTTTTTAAAATCCCCGGGAAAGTGAGAATACTCACTATTTGCTGAATGTGAGCATCTTGAATTTCCAGTCTCTCTTTGGTAGCTTTGAGGGTTTTCTCCTTTTCGAGCTCCTGGAAGACCTTATCTGCCTTCAAGACAGCCTGCAAGTGTTCCTTAGCCTCTATTTTCCTTTGTCTTTCTTCTTCCTCTTTATTTTTCATCTAGATGTTTAATGGCAGGAGAAAAAACTAAAATAAGTTTCAGCAACCAGTTTTCATTAAAAAGGAGTCAGAATGTTTCAAGCACAGAGCCAGGAGCAGTGTAAGGACAAAAAACTACACGTGGCTGGGTTAGTTTGCTTTATTCTCCTGAAGAGCAGAGGCACACTTAATGAAAGTGTAGGAAGAGTAATGTAGACCAATGTCTTTGATTAAAACCAACAACACACACAGTGGTGGGAGTAATGCATGCCTGTAATCTCAGCAGTAGAGATAAGGAAACCGAGGCAGGAAGATCACGAGTTCAACCCATGGAGCCTGGGCTCCAGAGGGAGACCGTGGAAGGAGGACAGGAAGCACAGGGGACAGGAAAGCCAGGTCCAAAGGTACAGAACTACTGCCATGTTAACAATTAATTGCTAGAATGTTTAGGAGCCATGCAATTTGAATGTTCAGACAGACATGAAAGGAATAGAGTAGGGGATCCATTTTCTAAGATTAAGTAAAACAGAAAGGTAATCAGGTAACTTATGTGGCTTTTCTTGGTCTTTTGTTTTTTAAGAATTTTTAAGGTTTTTCGAGACAGGGTTTCTCTGGGTGGCCCTGGCTGTCCTGGAACTCACTCTGTAGACCAGGCTGGTCTTGAACTCAGAAATCTGCCTGCCTCTGCCTCCCAAGTGTTGGGATTAAAGGCGTTTGCCACCACTGCCCGGCAAAGTTGGTTTTTTTTATTTTGGTTTTTTTTTTTTTTTTTTTTTTTTTTCTGGGCTGCTGTCAGCAAGCACAGGCTGGACTCGAACTCAGGAGAGACAGCCGCCTCGGACTCCAGAGCGTGGGGCGACTGCAGCAGTGCGCCACCGCTGACCGGCTTTATTTATTTATTTATTTATTTATTTATTTATTTGGCTTTTCTTAAGACATTTAAAGTAACATAAAAAGCAATCCTGTCGCTTAAGATGTTTCTGAAAAAGAACTTGTTGCTTTGCATCCATAAATAGCTTGCAAGAGGGCCGGAGAGATGGCTCAATGGTTAACACTGATTGCTCTTCCAGAGATTCTGAGTTCAATTCCCAGCAACCACATGGAGGCTCACAACCATCCGATGCCCTATTCTGGTGTGTCTGAAGACAGTGTACTTACATACATGAAATAAATAAATAAAAACCTTTTTAGAAAAAAATTGTTTGGCAGAAGGGAGATGTGATGATTTGTTTATGTTTGGCCCAGGAAGTGGAGCTACTAGGAGATGTGGCCTTGTTAGAGTAGTTATGTCACTGTGGGCATGGGCTTTAGAATCCTCCTCCTAGTTTCCTAGAAGCCAGTCTTCTCCTAGCTCCCTTTCGAACAAGAGGTGGAACTCTCAGCTCCCCATGTCTGCCTAGATGCTGCCATGCTCCCACCTTGATAATAATGGACTGAACCTCTGAATCTGTAAGCCAGCCCCAATGAAATGTTGTCCTTATAAGAGTCATGGTGTCTGTTCACAGCAGTAAACCCTCACTAAGACAAGTGAGGAAGGGTGTGCTGGAAAAGTGACTCAGCAGTTAAGAGTACTCGATGCTCTTCCAAAAGTTCCAGGTTCGGTTCCCAGCACCCACACAACAGCTCATAACCATCTATAACTCCAGTTCTGGATGTTACTATCCTCTTCTGAATTTCATGGGCATCAGGCACACACATGAAGGCAAAATATACATATAAACTAATAAAATAAATAAATGTAAACAAATACCTTTAAAAAATATCTTGTGTATAACTAACTGATGGCTATACTATCTTCTTCTTTTTTTCTTTTTTTGGTTTTTCCAGACAGGGTTTCTCTGTGTAGCCCTGGCTGTCCTGGAACTCACTCTGTAGACCAGGCTGGCCTCGAATTCAGAAATCCGCCTGCCTCTGCCTCCCAAGTGCCGGGATTAAAGGCGTGCACCACTACTGCCTGGCTACTATCTTCAGTATAAAGGTAAACATTGGTTTTTGGCAACCAGCGAATACTGGGCAACTAGGCCTCTAGCTTCTGCAGACCAAAGAGCACCCTGTAAACAATGGTCTCAGAGGTCAGCACAGGGGCCAAACTTTAGCTCCAGTATGTTCAGAGTCCCCTGAGAGATTAGACCCTTGATTTTATGGTCTCTGAGGTAATTAAAGTTGCAGAACTCTGCTTTCTGAGGTTCCAGCAGTCACTGCAGGACCTGATGTCTCTGTTGCCATGGTCCCAGAGGTTATTTGGTCCTGTAACTATAACTACATGCCAATACAGTAGACAAGCTTCACTGGGTTTGAAGTTTAGTATCCTGCCTCCAGTGAGTGCATACAGTCCATGATATGATCAAGATTTGATGCCAACTGGTCACCTTGGTGCTGAGTATGCAGCACTATCCTTGCCCCTGTGGTCACATAGCCAAGACAGGCTCACTTCAGTAACTCATTCAATATTCAACATCAGTTTTCACCTGCTCCACTAGCTGAACTTTGAAATATGAATCATAAAAAGCAGAATATCCTAATAAGCTCAGAATAGAAGGAAGTAAAAAAGAAAAATCCACTTTAACAGATGTATAAAACATGACAAAGCAACACAAACACAAATTTGACACAAGTACTATACATGTCCCACTTCCTACTAACTAACCAACTAACTGCCTGTACCATGTAGTTTTTGCTACCTTACTTTAAGCCCCAGGCAGACTGCACTTCCAGCTCCGCCCAGGTTCCCTTAGATCTTCAGATAATACACACATACACACACACACACACACACACACACACACACACTAACTTAATTTTCAACCTGACTTATGGCTTAATTGCTGGGTGCTTCTAGTCTCTAGTGGCTAGCATGCTCTTCCTAATACTCTTAGCTCAGCACCCTAAATCAGTCCTCAATTTTAGTTGCTCAGTTACCTTCTCCTTGTTCAGAAACCCAAAACTGCCCTCAGCTTTAGTTGTATGTCTAATCTCCCACCTGGGGAAACAGCCTATGGCTGCTCTGCCTGAGATCTCACATGGCTGGTCCCCTTTTCTCCCTCCAAAGCAAAATGAGAATGCCCTCTCTCCCCTGCATCAGCTAGCTTGCCTGCAGGGACTTGGAAGCCCCTCCCACTCCTCACAGCTCATTGACCACTAGCATCTCTATTGATGAATCAAGAGCCAATGGGGAAGAGGACCTCAGCATCGGACCCACCCCTACAAACTGCCTACAAGGGAGTCAAGGCTTAATGAGAGCTGAAATGTCTGAGAAATAATTTAGTCTTATGTTCAAAAGAATTAATGACCCTAGAGAAGAGTCAAAAAGATGTAAGAATTATGGAAATCTATCTAAGACCTTGACAAGACAGTCCCCAAAGTCAACATAACAGTAAATTAGTGGCAAAAATTCAAAATTTAGAAGAAAAATTTGGCAAGGAAATTGAAACTGAAAAAAAGCAATCAAATAGAAATACTTAAGATGAAGGATGGTCAATTAAATAAAAACCACAACAGGCACCATTACTAACAGCCAAGTTCATACATTTGCAGAGAAACTAAGTCAGGGTTGGAGGACAAAGACAACAAAATATAATCAACAAAAATATACTCAGGAAAAGAATTAATGAGCACAAACAATATTTCCCAGATGTCTGGTATATGTTCAAGAGGCCACACTTGAGAATTCATGGTGTAAAAGAAGGAACAGAGTTAAAAACAGAATAGACAGTTTTGTAAAATCAAAGCAGAAAACTTTTCAAACTTAGAGAAAAAAAGTAGGCATCCAAACAGAAGGCATATGTAACTCCACAAAGACATGAACAGAGAAGAAACTTTCTAAGACATACTATAGTGAGGATGTCAAAAATTCAGAGTAAAGAAATACACCTAAAACCAGCATGAGGAGACATCAACTCACACACAAGCACAAATACCTTGGTTACTCTAAACTCTTTATCAGCAATGATAAGAGCCAGACAAAAGTTTTAAGACAAAGACAAATTGAGGCAATTCATGATGACAAGCCAACACTGCAGAAAGTTCCCAGTGGAATACTTCACAGGAGAAAGATGAAAGACAGCCTGACTACAGATAAACTAGGCATGGGGAAGAAGCACCCATGCCCAGCACAACAGATCAGCAAACCCTCATAACTAGTGTGGGAGAAAGGAAAATACCAATAATCCAGCAAAGCAGAACATCACTGAACAAGTTTATGCAAATAACAACCCCCTTTCTATGATAGATACTTAAGTGCAAATGGCCTCAATTCATCACTAAAAATATTCAGACTAGTGAACTGGATTAAAAACAAGCAAACAAACAAACAAACAAACAAACAAGAATCACTGGGTGTTGGTGGTGCATGCCTTTAATCCACTCAGGAGGGAGAGGCATGTGAGTTTGAAGCCAGTCTGGTCTATAGAGCCAGTTCCAAGACAGCAAAGGCGACTCAAAAAAGAAAAAAAAAAATCGAGAATCAAAAATCAAAAACAAGCCGGGCAGTAGTGGCGCACGCCTTTAGTCCCAGCACTTGGGGAGGCAGAGGCAGGCGGATTTCTGAGTTCAAGGCCAGCCTGGTCTACAGATTGAGTTTCGAGGACAGCTAGGGCTATACAGAGAAACCCTGTCTAAAAAAAAAAAAAAAAAAAAAAAAAAAAAAAAAAAATCAAAACCAAAACCCTGTCCCAAAAAACAAAATACCCAAAAACCAAAAGCAAGAACTATATATGGTCTCCAAGAAACACACTTAGCTCGAAAAAAAAAATACCTCAAAACTTAATATTAAAGGATGGAAAACAAATTACCAAACAAGCAAAATGTTAACAAACAGGTATAGCCATCATTCTATCAGACTGGGTAAGCTTTACACCAAAACTAATTAGAAGGGGCTGGAGAGATGGCTCAGTGGTTAAGAGCACTGGCTGCCCTTCCAGAAGTCCTGAGTTCAATTCCCACCAACCACATGGTGGCTCATAGCCATCTATAATGAGATCTGGAACCTTCTTCTGGCTATGCAGGAATACATGCAGACAGAACAATTTATACATAATAAATAAATCTTTTAAAATATTGTTTAAAAATAATTAGAAGAGATAATGGGGGACACTAATATTAATAAAAGAAATAATTCATTGAGAAGATATAACAGGGGTTGGAGAGATGGATCAGCAGTTAAGGCACTGACTATTCGTCCAGAGGACGTAAGTTCAAATCCCAGCACCCATGTGGCAGATAACAACTGTCTGTAACTCTAAGATCTGACACCCTCACATACACATACATGCAGGAAAAACACCAATGCACATGAAATAAAAGTAAATGCAGTTTTTAAAAAGATACTATCTTTTTTTTAAAAAAGAAGATATAACAATTATAAATTTTTGTGCACCAAATATTGGAGCCCCTGACTTCATAAAACAAACATTAGAACATTAGAAAACCACATAGATCTTGACACAATAATAGTGGGCACTGCAATACTTCACTCTCATACTTAGATAGTTCTTACAAACTTTCAAGTAAAGAAGCTGCAGAGCTAAAACATATTAGGACTGAACTGGATTAATAGATATATGCAGAATATTCCACCCAACAGAAAGGAGTATAAACTTGACCTTCTCCAAAATCTACACCAGAGAACACAAGCCAAGTTTCAACAACAACAACAACAAAAAAAAAAATTGAGACAATTCCTTGTATCTTATCAGATCATAAGATGTTAAAATAGAAATAAACAATAAACTATAGAAACAACAAAAATAGTTTGAAACTAAACACATTTTTGAATGAACAGTAAGTCATCCAAGAAATCTGAGAGGAAATTTAAAAATTCCTAGAGATAAGTGATAACACACCCTATCAGAACCTTTGGGAGCCATCAAAGAGAGTCACAAGAAGAAAGTTTATAGCAACAAGTGCTCGCTCATGTGTTAAAAAATCTGAGAGCTATCAAATAAATACTCTATTGATGCACCTCAAGTTCTTTTTTTTTTTTGTTTGTTTGTTTTGTTTTTTGAGACAGGGTTTCTCTGTGTAGCTCTGGCTGTCCTGGAACTCACTCTGTAGACCAGGCTAGCCTTGAACTCAGAAATCCGCCTGCCTCTGCCTCCCAAGTGCTGGGATTAAAGGCGTGCGCCTCCATACCTGCTGGTGTTAGATGATTATTATTTTTTTTAGCAAGGATTTTCTTTAATCGTAAAGTTTATAAACAGAAAAGTTTAAAAGTAAGTATTTGTTTCAAAAATATAAGAAGATAATTTACATACTACTTTTCAAATCTGTGTTAGTTTTTTGAGAGAGGAGAAGAAGTAGCCATGGCAGGAAGGTCTCAAATTTATGCAATGTAACTGAATTGTTTACCACAGAGGTTCTATAATCTGCAATTGCTTTCAAGTCTGCTTGATTTTTTTCATGTTTTTCTTTTTCTCTTTTCTCCAGTTCAGTGTCAGTTTCAGCAACATCTCTAGCAATAATCAAATCTTCAGTATCAAGTTTCTCTTTTATTAGTTCACTGAGAAAATTATTTATTCTTCTCTCCGTTCTTCCATTAGCCTGTAACAGAACGACCACATTTACCAAATGACCCCGAACAGCTCTGTAATAGAGTTATAATACTTTCATTAGGGAATCTGAAATAAGTTAAAATCATCTAAAAAGAGATCTGTGGTTCCCTTTACATATACAGTTATATCAAGTAGAAATTAATTTGCCATACACTTAAAACAATTTAATTCTTGAGATAAATAAGGAAATTAATTTCATAACTACAAAGTAACATATATACTAAAAATTTCCAAGTGAGCAATATGTACAGTATAATCACATGTGTACTTATGTAAGAAAGGTGCTAAAACTCTGCAGAACACTGGAAGACACTTTTCATGTGTGTGGTGTACGCTTGTGTGTGCTCATGGGTGTTTGGTGGGTGCGAGTGAAGACCAGAAGCTCATGTTGCAATTCTCCCTCTATAGCTCTCAGCGTTTTTATGTTTTGAGACAGGGTTTCACTATATAGCCTTGGCTAGCCTGGAACTGCTGTGTAGACCAGGCTGTCCTCAAATTTACAGAGATTCTCTCATCTCTGTTTCCCAAGTGCTGGGATTAAAGGCATGCACCACCAGGCCAGCTTTTCTTTTCTTTTTCTGAATCTCACCAGTGGCTGCTGTGATCCTTCAGGATCCACTGATCCCCACCCCTGCCCAGCCTGGGGTTAGCTACACCACCACATACAGCATTGTGTGTGAATCACAGCCGCTTGTGCAGCCCAGAGGATATTTTGGAATACTTTGCTGGGCTGTTCTGCTTGCTCTAACACTGAGACTTACACTATAAAAATCCTTTCTTTAAATAAAACCTTGGAAATAACTAAGTTACCAAAATACTAAATAATTCATCCTTTCACTACATCCCATCTGGAACCAAATCATAGATGTGTTGATTTCATCTGTTTATATATATGTCCCTCACATCATGACGTTTCTGAGGTCAAGATTGTATGAATTCTCTCCCTAATCCAGGACCAAGCATGTGTCTGAAACATCATATACAGTAAGCACATTTTATTGAAGCAACGAGAGAAGGAAACTAAACAGAAATGTTTTAATTAGTTATGACAGGTTCACTAATTTATTAAGTGAGTTTGTGAGGTCTTGTATGAGAAATCATGAAAAAGACACCATTCATGGGTGAAAAGAAAGTAGACTCTGAAGTGGAAAAGAGATGGTATGTATATGCATATATGTATATATGTATATATGCATATGTATAGATGGCAGATGGTGGTACAGGCCATGAAAATGCTAGAGAGCCATACAGAACACTGTAGAAAAGTAACATTTCAAAACACTGTTCTAAGCCTATTTACAGGGAGAACACTTAACTATTTGAATATATTATTTTTGGTACTGAGAGCTTAACAGTAAAAAACGCGTTAAAGACGTCCACCCTTCTGTAAGTCTTCTCAGTGCTTTAACAAAATGCCTAGCTTAAGAAACTTGGAGGTATTATTTATCTCAGCTCACGTTTTCAGAGGTGTCCTGGATAAAGAAAGAGCAGGGGTGTGTGGAGAGAGATGGCTCACCAGTTGAGAGCACTTGTTGCTCTTCCAGAGGATCCAGGCTGGATTCCCAGCACCCAGTACACCATCCCTAACTCTAGTCCCAGGGGAGCCAATCTCCTCTTCTGACCTCTGCTGGCACCAAGTACATACGTGGTGCACAGACTGACATGAATGCAAAACACTCATACATAAAATTAATAAATCTAATTTTAAAAATTAAAAAAAAGAAAAGAAAGGGCCGGCGAAGGCTGTGGCCCCAGGGACGTGGTCCACTAACGCGTTCCTTCCAGTTAGGCTCCGCCTGGTCACGCCCCTCAGAACCGCCGTTTCGACAGATGCGGTGAGCAGCTCTCTCCAGTGTGCGCTCCCACCTGCTGTATTGCTTTGCTGTGGTTCCAAAAGCAACAATATCAACTGACTATGGACTGAAGCCTCCAAATCTGTGAGCCAAAATCAAACGTCTCTCATTTTAGGCTGAAGAATGAGGTGTGTCCTGCAATATTGGAAAGCTGACTACTAAAGTGTGATTTTCTTTATTTTTTTTTAGTTTTCATTTTTGGATTCTACTCTAGAAAATGCAACTTTTAATTGAGATAATCTTGAAAATCTTCCATGGGAAGGGGATACTTACTAAAGATCTCGGTGTGCAGGCCTTTAATCCCAGTGCTTGGTAGGCAGAGGCAGGTGGAGCTCTGTGTGTTTGAGGACAACCTGGTCTACATACTGAGTTCCAGAATAGCCAGGATTATAGAGAAAGACCTTGCCTCAAAAAAATAAAAATAAAAATAAATGCCTAAGACAGTGTTGAGGCACACACTGGGAACATCTGCTGTGGCATTTCCAGAGAGGATTATTTGAGAGGGAAAGACCCATCTGAATATGGGCTGGGGTCTTGGACTGAATAAAGAGAGGAAACGAGAAAATGAGCCGAGCCCGTGCCCCAGCATCCATCTCGCTGTTCCTTCTGGTCCACGTTGATCTGAACAGTCTCATGCTTCTGCCTCCACAGCATGAGCAGCTCTGGCCACCCTGCCTTTCCCCCATCCAGGGCTGTGAATACCCTTAAACTGTGAGCCTAGATAAACTCTGCCTTCTTTAAGCTGTTTCTTGTCAGGTACTCAGCTACAGCAATGAGAAAAGGAAATGTATAGACCATGACTAATAGAGCCTCCTCCAGCTCAGTGCTCCCTCTTCTACAGCATACCATCTACCAGAGAGTTCTGGAATATTCCATGGTACACCTCAACTCTCATGCCCCAAATGGAAACTATCAGGTCACTAAATGTCATCTATGAGCTTCAGTTCCCAAAGACAACTATCATAGTGTAATTTCTGAGTCACTGGAAAGCAATCTCAGATAGCACTTGGGTGATTATATTACGTTAAAGTCCTACCTATGGGGCTAGACAGACGGCTCAGCAGTTAAGAACACTCACTGCTCTTGCAGAGGACCCAGCACCCTCATGATGGCTGGCAACAACTCACATCCCAGTTCCAAGGAATGCAGCAGGCACACACGGATGTGGTACACTTATATGCATGCAGGCAAAACACTCATACTCATGGGTCAATACACCTGAAAGTATTTTTAAATCCTACCTGTTTGTTTCATCTTCTTTGTCTCTCCTCATTTGTATAAGCCGTTTTTTGGCTCTGATAAACTTTCTAATCCTTTCGTCTTCCTCCTCTTGCTGCTGCTGTTCTACAGCTCGGATGATGTTTTTATCCTGCATATTGTCCTTAAGGAAATAATTATGTATTGTCACTGAAGTCACTTTCAGTAGTCTACCAAGGGTCTGTCAAGTGGTCACGGTTCACCCACTTATTTCTCTTCTAAAAATTTATCCCAAAGTAATAATCAGAAGTTTTAATAAATGTTTATGTAAGATTTATTGAAAATTAGAGTCAATATACATTTGGCAGAATTTATTGAATATATGGAAAAACCAAATGATCAAAATACAAAGTTTAAAAGGTCAAAATAAAGTCACTAAACAAATGAAAATCAAGATAGAAAGTAACCATTTGTAATAGTGGGCATAGTAATGCATAGCTGTGATCTGTGTGGCTGGGGCGGGGAAGGACTACAGCAGGGGAATCACAGATTTGAAGTCAGTCAGGGTTGTATAGGGAGACCCTGTCTTAAAACAAAATGACAATGAACGTTCACGTAATGCAAGGGCGGTGGTCCAGAGCTTGGATCTGCAGAGGCGAGTAGTTCCACTGTCCTGGTGCCGCCCTCAGTGTGATGTGTGGAAAGAGTAAGGAGCTGAGAAATGTACTACAAAGGGAGAGCAACAGACCTCCACAGCCTGGACAAAACGCAGATAATGGCTGAAACTAATTAACAATCACACTGGTAGCATTTGGAGTCTAATTTAAAAAACTACATACAGGGACTGGCAAGATGGGTCAAGGAGGCAGGGTAGCTGAGCCTTCCAGTCCTGAGGCCTCAGGCCTCCTGTGGTAGGAGGAGACTCTGGGAAGCAAAGGGGCTGAGCAATGAAGCACCTCTCCTTTTCCAAGCTCTCAGTGCTTGATGTTTTAACTTTGCAGCACAAATCTTACTTTAAAAAAATGCTGGGGCTGGAGAGATGACTCAGCGGTTAAAAGCGCTGGCTGCTCTTACAGAGGATCCAGGTTCAGTTCCCAGCATCCACGTGGAGGTTCACAACCTTCTGTAACTCCAGTTCCAATGGACCCAGCACCCTCTTTCTGGCCTCTGCAAGCACAGCACACATGTGGTGCACATATATACATGCAGGCAAAACACCCATACACATAAAATAAAAATATAAATTTTAGAAGTGTTAGAGACAAATAAAAAATCATGAAATCAAATAAATTATGACATCCCTAAGTTATCACAGCAGAAATTATACATAAATAACCCAATTCATTCCTAACAACTTTTGTTTTAAAGAAATTCATTTCATATCAAAAACTTACTATTTTCTTTCCTATGTGAGATCACACCCACACAAAGCCATACTGACTGGGACCAGCCAGAGTGTGCATTCTCTCGGGACACAGCTCTCTGGATGCGTGTTTCTACCCCAGCGTGTCAAGACAGGCGTCTGACTGTGTAACTGCCTGACTGTGGCATTTGTGACTTACAAAGAACAGTTTCCTGTTTGCATCTATCTCTTCCTGTTTCTTGCTTAGGTTTTTCTTCATCTCTATTTCATACAGCAAATTCTGCCGCTTTATCTCCTCGGCATCTTTTTCTTCATTTTTCTTCCTTGTTTCTTCTTCCTCCTCATGCTCCTTTATTCTAAAGCAAAAAGGTAAGTGTAACTGAGAGCAAGGCAAAAAAAAAAAAAAAAAAAAAAAAAAAAAAAAGAGAGAGAGAAGAACCAGGTGCTATGAATATTAAGGAAGGACGTAGGGAAAGAAAGTGACAGTAATGGAAACAATCTGAATGACCCTGGCTGCCCACATTTGCTGGGCTTCAAGCCCATTTTGTTCCTTGACAAAAAAGAACCTGACAGCAGGCTCAAGGGCTCCGTTTTCTTAGAAAGGGCATTAGCTGAATAAGAGAAATGGAGATGTTCATGGGCCCCAGGACAGAGGCTGATGGTGCAGAAGGCACGGCTGAGGTCCTGAGAGGTTGGTTTTGATGGAAAGCCGTGGAGGAGGGCTCCATACGCAATGGGCCACTCTGGTTGTTATTCCTCCTGTAGTTCCCTGCTAGTTGGCTAATGCCTTCTGAGTCGTAAGCTCCAAAGGCTTGCCGACTCTCAAGGCTCCTGGATGAGTTCCCCGGGGATCGGGATCGCTGGAGGCTGGCCTCACAGCCCAGCCCTGATCAGGAAGCTTCCTCTCCGGCATCACCCCTTCTACTCACTTCCCACACCCCAGGAACTCCCAGCAGCAGCAGTTCCTAGCTGACTTTGGATCCCTGGGGCCCCACACCTGGCAGGCACCTCTGAGCACACAGCAAGACTCCTTGTGTCCCTCGGGTCTATGACCTACTCTAATTGTTTTTCCTTCTGAATAGGTGAGTCAAGAGAAGTCAACAATCTAAAGACACAGCTAAAGAATGAGCTTCTCTCTCATACGCATGCAAGGAAGTCAACATTCTCCCGCAGTCTTTTTGCATCAGGGAGAGAAAAACTCCCTTCTGCTAGGCCGCAGAGGACCACACAGGGAAGTAGGCCAAGAAATTTGACACAGACACAAAGTAAAGAAGCTTAGAAATGAAGAATGCTCCCTCCAGGAGGAACTAAAGAAACCATGGGTTGTACTGGCCCTTTTAAGTTTAGGACAGAACAACAAAATACAAAATGTTGCAACTTTAGGGCTAGAGAGATGAGCTCAGTAGATAAGAGCACTTCTGTGTCAGGGCCACAACTCCCTGTCACTTCAGGTAACTATAGCTTCTGGTGCCCTCTTCTGGCCTTTATGGGAATAAACCGTGTGTCTTATTCACACAGACACAAACACATACACACAAACAAATACAGGGTTTTGTTTTGTTTCTGATCAGCTTGACAGTCAAGATTTACCATCACCAATACCAAAACACTCTCGTGATGTAGTCAGATATAGCTGAGTAGTTAAAAGTTGCCCAGTGTATTGGGTTGAAAAGGACCAAGACTCACTCAGGAGGAGGGGGGTGGTGTGGATGACTGATGTTTGCTGGAAACCTGAGAGTTGAAAATAAGATACAAATGTTTCTATTTGTTGAGCCAGAGGACCTGAAATTTCCACAAACATCCTAAATTTGCATTAAATCAAATTACCCAAATAAGGTAAAAATCTTTATTGACAGGTAATTAAAATTCTAATTGTTAAAAACCCTACCAGTCAATGACAACATTGACTTTCCACTGGTAGAACAGGTGCTTCCCTCACGTTCATGCTCAGAATGCATAACTGCTTTCTGCCCAAAGAATGAATCAGGCAGTGGATGCACAGATATCATTTTTTTTTTTTTTTTTTGGTTTTTCAAGACAGGATTTCTATGTGTAGCCCTGGCTGTCCTGGAATTCACTCTGTAGACCAGGCTGGCCTCGAACTCAGAAATCCACCTGTCTCTGCCTCCCAAGTGCTAGGATTAAAGGCGTGCGCCACCACTGCGCAGATGTTTGTCTTCCGGATTGGCTAACACATTCTAAAGCAACTGTGCTGTGCTCTGATGGCAGACAGCCTAACGGTGTTAAAGAAGATTCACACTCTCACTGTCCCAAGCTGTGTGGGTCGAGATCTAACTTCTCTCAAGCTGGCCCATACTCTCAATAGTTCCATAAAAGTAATGAAGAGGCTGGGCGTGGTAATACATGCCTTTAATTCAGCACACAGAGACAGAGGAAAAGGCAGAGGTAGAAAGGCAGAGGCAGGAGGATCTCTGTGACTCAAGATCAGCCTGGTCTATGGAGTTCATGCCAGGTCAGCCAGGGTTACCTTGTCTCAAAGATTGATTGATAGATAGATAGATAGATAGATAGATAGATGGATGGATGGATGGATAGATTTTTGTCATTGCAGGGAAGTTTGGTCCTTATAGTCAATCCAGGAAGCATCAGTGCTAGACTAATTCCACAGCCACCATACATTCAGTATGTGCAAAGCCAAAACCATCACCTTCTTCTTCTAGGTGGATCCTTGTGGTCTCATTTTGGTGAACAGCACCATCTTTGCAGTTGCCTATGCTGGAGGCCTGAGTCCCTCTGTAATCCTCAGTCCCTTATTCAGTTTTCTAATAGCTGTCTATTGAAGTCCTACCTCAATGATGAAACAGCCACGAAGGAACTTACATTAGAATTAGGGACTGCATCTAAACACTGTGATACGTCATAAAGAAAGCAAGAGACATCCAGGCAGTGGTGGTGCACATACCTTTAATCCCAGCACTCGAGAGGTAGAAGCAGGTGGATCTTTGTGAGTTCGAGGCCAGCCTGGTCTACAAAGTGAGCTCAGGCTACACAAAGAAAAGCCCTTTCTTGGAAAACAAAACAAAACAAAACAAAACAAAACAAAAGCAAAACAAAAACAGGAGGAGGAAAGAGAAAGAGAAAAAAAGAGACCAAGAAAAAGAGTAACAACAGAGTCATACAGACCTCTCTAGACTGAGTTGTACACCAAGAGACACAAGCCTCTCTAAGATGGTAAGAAGACCACAGATAAAGAACAGGGAAGTAAATTCCGGAGAGAAAAAAAAAGCATGTGAGAAGTAGTGAAGCCAGAAAGTTCTTAGCAGGCACTCAAGGCCCTGGAAGGTAAGGGCATGGGTCAGGGTAATGAGAGACGGGCAAGTGGTAGGAGAGAAGCTTGAGATAAGATGGGATTAGACTCCACAGGCCCAGGTCCTCATTTTACTTTAAATGAATGGAAAGCTACTGCAGCACCAGAGCTAGAATTCAATTGTCTTTCATTTTAATGGAATATCGTAACTGAAGAACAGCAAAGGGAATAGGGAGTTAGGGAGGGCGGTGGATTGAGAGCCGGTGCAATAACCATGCAATAGATGGAAAGAGCTGGCCTGAGGCGATGGCTATAAATTCAAGACTTCTTTTGGAGTAAAATAAGTTATCACAAACTGCTTATAGATGGGACATCTATATGCAGTGGGACATAAAGGAAATGAGAGGTCAAGGTCGACAGTGGGATTTCTGGTTTGAAGTGGGCAGATATGGGTGCCACAGGGCAGTTCACCCCAGCGACAGGGAATCCATAATCAACTTTGAGGTACCTATGAGACTGTAAGGGAAATCTCTTGGAGGCAGCAGGATGTGTAAAACTAGAGTTCAAAGGAGTGGTTGAGCTCTCTAAGATGGATAAAGCCACTTTGGCCCTCCTCTCTTTCTACCCTTCTCATAAAGGAATGTAACCAGGGGAGAGTGCAGCAGACCCAATAGGATGCAAAAGTAATCAGTCAAAAAAATTAAGACAGGGTCTTACTATGTAGCCTTTGCTGGTCTGAAACTCTCTATGTAGACCAGGCTGGACTCAAGCTCAGAGATCTTACTGCTTCTGCCTCCCAAGTACTGGGAATCAAAGGTGTGTGCCACCAAGCCCAGCAGTAAAATTTCCTTAAAAGGGGTTTATGAGGCTCTTCCTACAGGAATTAATTACCTACAGAAGGAATGAGAAACACGTATTGTCAACAGATACTTGGCTGTCTTTGAATAAGTATTTTTAATTTCTTGGTTAAAATCGCTCTACTTCGGGAATTGTGTCCACATAGTTCTTTATTTGCCTCATCTTCAGGATGCTAGTGGGAAGCAGACTCTTGTACTGGACACAGCTTCAAAGGAGATTAGCCTGCCTGAGTCTGGTGCCAGGGCACTATTTACAATGTTGATATATGTCATACTTTTCCGGGCATGGGGCCAGAAGTTTTAATAACTGATTGCTGAGTACATCAAAATACAGTGATTTAAAACAACAAACACTCTGTCTTGTGCATTCCTGACCAGCAGGATGAGGAGGAGCTTAGACGGGTGGCTCTGAAGAGACTGCAGTCAAGCTGTCGGCTGGGGCTGTAATGGGGTCATGGCATCACTAAGGCTAGAAGACCCACTGTCACACACTTGAAGTTTTCTGCTACCTGTTCCTTCCCATAGACCTGATTTAGTATCTTGCAAGATGGAAATCATGTTCCCCCGTAAACTCACTGAGGGATAAGCCAGGAAGAAGCCAGATATCTTTAATATCCTAATCTGAAATGTCACAATCACTCTGTCACATTCTGTCCAATGGCCATGAAGTAATATGTGTAGCCTGTCCTTCAGACAGTAGAAACAAATTAAGCTCTATCCTTTGAAGAAAACCTAAAGAACATATAGATATATTTTACACTATCACAACGCAATTTCCGGGTAGTACCTGGTAATACATTTTGTTTTGTTTTGTTTTTGCTTTTTGAGACAGGGTTTCTTTGTGTAGTAGCCCTGGCTGTCCTGGAACTCGATCTGTAGACCAGGCTGGCCTCAAACTCAGAAATCCGCCTGCCTCTGCCTCCCAAGTGCTGGGATTAAAGTCATGCACTACCACTGCCTGGCCCTGGTAATACATTTTTAAAATGTTTACTTATTGTATGTTATGAATGTTCTGCCTACATGTATATATGTGCACATGCCCATGGAAGGCAGAAGAAGGTGTTGACTTCTCTGGAACTGAAGCTACAGATGGTTTTGAGCAACCATGTGGGCACTGGGAATCACACCCAGTCAGCTCCTAACCACTTAGTGGATATATGTGTATGTACCTGTGTGATGAATGTGGACTTGTGCACTTGTAAAGGTCAGAGGGCAGTTTTATGGAGTTAGTTCTTTTCCTTCCAGGGACTGAACTTATCTCAGGCTGTGTGACAGATGCCTTTACCCACTGAATCATCTCAATGGTCTTTGTTTTGGCTTTTGAGATAGGGTGTTATTATGTAGACCAGACTGACCTCCAATTCCTGATTTCCCTGCTGCAGTGTCCCCAGTGCTACGAATGTATATCAGCGGTCGCGAATGTATCACCACCGTTGTCTCTAATAGTGAGTTTTAATCTTTTTAAAAATTTTCTACCATGTTTTTTAACAGACATTAATTTGAAAATCAGAGGAAAAGCTATATCCATTATGAGAAAGACACATAAAAGCTCACTGCTGTATACATACTGTTTCAGATGATCGTTGGCAAGAGCTATTCTTTCTCTGTGCCGTTTTTCTACTTTCTCTTGTTCTTCTTTAATAGCTTTTTCATCGTCGAGTTTCACTTGTTCCTCCCATTTTTTATCTGATTTTACTGCATTCTTTTTGTACTGAATCTGGACATCACGCTCTTTCATAACTCTACTGAGAAGAAGTCCTGACTACAAAAAAATCATACTATTTTAAGAAAACTATATATAATTATATAGAGAAAACTGTTAACTATGCATGTTAAATATACATATATATAAATAGAAGAGAAGCCAGATAGTACATGGAAGTGTTTCACTCTCTCTGTCTGGTAAAACTGATACTGCTTTGCATTTTCGATGGCCTTCTTTCTTTCTCCTTGTTTGTATATTTCTTCCTCCAGATCAAGAATTTGTCTTTCAGCCTCAATCTCTTCATCACGCTTTTGCTTGGCTTTAAGTTTCTGTTCTTTCATTCCCTGTGAAAAGACAAAATAATCTCTCTTTCTCTTTTTCAGTGCTGGGGATCAAACCCAGGATCCTATGGTCAAACCCCAACACAAAAGCAATCTTTTTGTTTTTATTTTTCAATTTAATTGACCCATAAGTTAATATCAGTGCATAATCACTTAAATTTCATTATGAATTTTTATTGTTTGTATAATTCATTAGTAAACATGAACAAACACTTTGAATTAATTTTTAAACAGTGTTTAGTTAGTTTATGTGTATGGCTGTTTTGCTTGTATGCATGTCTGTGCATCACATGCTTGCCTGGTGCCTGAGGAGGCCAGAAGAGGTTGCTGGATGCCCTGGGACTGTAGTTACAGAACATTGTGAACTGATACGTGTGTGCTGGAAATCAAACCCAGATCTTCTGGAAGAGCAGTCAGTGCTCTTAATCACTTAGCCATCTCTCCAACACTGAACTATTTTTTAATTTAATTTTTTAGATGGGTAGTGCATTTACATGATTCAAAATCCAAAACATTTCTCTCTCCAATCCTAAGACTTCACTAAGATTAAAAACTTTTCTGTTGACCCATCATTGAGGTATCTACTTGTAACTCCAGCTACTCTGAAGACAGAAGCAGAGGCAAGAGGATCACTTGAGACTGAGTTTGAGGTTGAGGTGGTTTGAACAGGAATGGCCCCCAAAGGGTCATGTGTTTAAATGCTTGGCCCATAGGAAGTGACACTATTAGGAGGTGTGGCTTTGTTGGAGGAAGTGTGTCACTGTGGGGGCAAGTTTTGAGGTCTTATATGCTCAAGCTACACCTAATATGACACACAGTCTCCTTGTGCTGGCTGTGGATTCAGACGTAGAACTCTCAGGTCCTTCTCTAGCACAACATCTGCCAGCAAGGTGCCAAGTTTGATAATGGACTAAACCTCTGAAACTGTAAGCCAGGTCCAATTAAATATTTTCCTTTATAAGAGTTGCCATGGTCATGGAGTCTCTTCATAGCAATAGAAATGCTAAGACAGAGGTCACCATGGACAGTATAAAGAAATCTCAAAAACAAAAAAAACCAAAACCAAAAAAAAAAAAAAAAAAAAAACCCTTGTCTTTTAAAAGATAAGGTAAGTAAATAATAATTCAAGCTATATACTGAGAGGAAATATTTTCAAATAATGTCTTCTTGAGACAGGGTATCATAGAGTTTGGGCTAGCCTTAAACTCACTGCATAATCAAAGATGACCTTGAACATTTCATTCTCCTTTTGCCATCTCCAAATGTTGGGATTATAGGCATGGGCCACCATGCTCGGCATTAAATGGCATTACATTCTGAGTCCAGGGTCCCACGCCTGCTAAACAGGCGCTCCACCAGGTGCTCTACACCCCTAGCCCTGCTTTTGTTACACTTCTTTTGTTGTTTTGTTTATTGAGGCAAGGTCTTGATACTTTGACCAGGTTGGTCTTGAACTTACTATGTAGTCCAGGTTGGCCTTCAACCCAAGGTCTCTCTGGGCTTCCTGAGTATTTGGATTACAAGAATGTACCACCACACTTATCTTCAGAATATGTTTTTAAAGTTCTCTAAAATCAATACAAAAAAATCTAATCATGAAAATTTGAAGAGGTGGAAAGCAAGTTCATCAAAAGATGTTTAGCCAACAGTCTAGTCTCCTTTCCATTGCTGTGATAAAAACACGTTGGCCAGCCGGGCAGTGGTGGCACACGCCTTTAATCCCAGCACTTGGGAGGCAGAGACAGGCGGATTTCTGAGTTCGAGGCCAGCCTGGTCTACAGAGTGAGTTCCAGGACAGCCAGGGCTACACAGAGAAACCCTGTCTCGAAAAAACAAAACAAAAAAGCCACGTTGGCCAAAAGCAACTTGGGTGAGGAAAGGATTTATTTGGTTTATACTTTAAGGTCACAATCCATTGCTGAGGGAAGTTATGACAGGAGCTCTGATAGGAACCTGATGCAGACGTTATGGAGGAGTCCCACTCGCTGGCTCGCCCCCTGGCTTGTTCAGGCTCACATTCAGGAATGATGCTTCCTTCTATAGGCCAGGACACCTGCCTAGGGATGGCGCCACATACAGTAGGTGGGGCCCTCCTACATCAACTTTCAGGCAAGACGATCCCTCACAGACATGCTCACAGATCAACCTGACAGAAACAATTACTCAGCTGAGACTTTTCAGGTGATTCCAAGCTAGGTCACATTGAGAGTTAACATTAACTAAAACAGCTGGTGAGAAAGCACTGCCACCAAGACAGTCATCAGGAGTTGATTCTGAGAACCCACATGATGGAGAGAGAAACGACTCCCACAAGCTGTCCTCTGACCTCCACATGTGCATGACACATGGGTATACAGTAAACATTATTCTTAAAATATTTAACATTTGTGATTAGGAAAACTCAAATTCACACCACATGGAAAAATTTACACCCATTAGAATGTCTGTAATGAGAACGACTAACCATCCCTATTGATGAGAACACAGAAACAACAGAGCTCTCAGCCTGCTGGTGGGAGGGGGATATAAAATCATAATTGCTTTATGAAAACAGTTTGGGAACGTCTTACAAAGTTAATTTTTTAAACATTTATATTTGTGTGTGTGTGTGTGTGTGTGTGTGTGTGTGTACACGTGTACAGGTATCTCAATCGGCCAGAAGAGTGTCAGATCTTCTGGAGCTGGTGTTACAGGTGATTGTGAGCTGCTCAATGTGAGTCCTGAAAACTGAATGCAAATCCTCTGAAAGAGCTCTGATCAGTTTTGAGCCACCTCTCCAGCCACTTTTTAACCCACTTACAAAGTTATATATACAGTGATTATGATTTCTTTTTTTTTTTTTGTTTTTCGAGACAGGGTTTCTCTGTGTAGCTTGGTGTCCTGGAACTCACTCTGTAGACCAGGCTGGCCTCGAACTCAGAAATCCGCCTGCCTCTGCCTCCAAGTGCTGGGATTAAAGGTGTGCGCCACCACCGCCCGCGTGATTATGATTTCATTATATATATTTATATCAAAATATCTACTCAAGATAAATAGGAATATATATCCATAGAAAAACTTGTATGAATGTTCACAGCAACTATATTTATAGTAGTCAAAAGATGGAAACAACTCAGATATCAACATTTGGTTGATGTCATATCATCAAGTGAGCAGTTAAATAAACTGTAGTGTACCAAACACTGGACTATTACTCAGCTAATACAAAGAATATATATAATCTCATAAGGGGAGAATAAAACCTATAATAATAAATAGTAGTGATGCCTCACTGTCACTCATTTCTAAGGAAGACTGACAAGGAGCTGAACTTCTAGGTGATGAGTATGTTCGTTATCTTCACGATAATGATGGTTTTGAAGGTATGTACATGCCACAATTTTAACAAAATGTTTACCTTAATTGAGTCATTTATGGCATGTTACTTAAAGATCTTTAAAATGTGTGTTATTGTACTTATGACAGTTTGAACATAAAATTATCTATACAAGGTATAAGGCACTATTCAGAAGCAATATTCAGAAGTTACTGTTCAAAGCATGTGAGTTCTGAGAGGTTGAGACTTACTGCGTACGTGTTAGTCCAGTGTTTTACCATCTCTTGAGATTGCATATGCATGTTTTTCTTTGCTGTTCTTTCTGCACGAAGGACTGCTGCTTCTCTTGTTAACCTGTTGAGGCTGTCCCGGATCCTTCCCACTCGCATGTGGGATTATGGTGATCTGCTGGAGATCCACCTTGCTAGGTAGGAGAGGTGGATAGGGAATCTCGTCTTTTTCATAGTTTGAATCCATTCCTAATGCATTCAAAAACATAATTATTAAATACTTTTCCAGGAAGAGTTCACATGATTTTTTTTCATAAACGTCTAGAGTGGAGTGGTATCTGAAAATTGCCTCAAATGTGTAACTTAAGATTGGTTGAGGGAAATAATACAAGGCTTTATGAAGTCAGAGTGAAGTGATCAAATCTTTGGTGATTTCCTTTGTGTGTAAACTTGGGCAAGACATTTAACTTTGTAGAATCTTGGTGGAAGAACTCCTGATCAAGAGAGTGAGGTCTACAGCTGGGAGGAGACCAAGCATGCTAGCTGGGATTGGGATCCAATCACGTTTGCTAAGGGTCCGTCCTCCAACTCTGCTTCAGCCATGCTAATGAGATAGGCAGAATTCGCTCTTTTATAAGATCCATTTCATTAAATTTGACAAATATGCCTCCAAAGCCATCATTACAGTTCAGATAATAGCCATAGGACACCAGCAGTCCCCACGCTTTGTTTTACTGCTTGTCATCCCTCCTCAGGCTCTATTAGGCCACATTCATCTACTATTTTTATTATAGATTTTATTCAAAAGAATTGCTTTGAGATCCATTCATGTTGTTATATACATGATTTTATTGCTTTATGTTCTTTCTTAGAATCCCTGTCCCAATCAGAATGAGGGTCGCCTAAGATCATTGGAAAACACAGAGCCTGCATGTCCAACTTTCATGCCAGTTTAAGTAACACAGCTCTTTCTTTCCTCCGTGGGCAGCAATTGAGCTTTTGCAGCTTACCTGTCCTGCAGTTTTCCTTTTTAATAAAATTGTTCTTGAGCTTCTATTTGAGTCCATTCTTAAATTCTTTTATCGAGACTGAGAATCCCCAAAAGGGACCTTGATTTACCCTGTATCATTGGTATCTTCTTCTTTCAGACTGTGATCAACAATGACTATACCAGTTGGTTGTAATAAAAGCATTTTCAGAGTTAAGTGTGTCATTTCAATGGTGGATACCTTTAGAAACATCCAGCTGTTGCATTTGCAGACACTGTGATGGACACTATACAACTTCTTCCCCATTGAGAAGGCAACTTGAAGAACCAACTAATCTTGGGCCAGGTGTAGACAGTTTGACTATACAGATACCTCCCTTACCAACAATTATTTCTCTAATGTTAATCAAAGAAACAGAAGAAAAAGCTCTTCTTTGTTTTGGGAGAGACACTCAAGAGACTTTAAAGCTATGCACAACCAAGAAAGTAAGAGAGATGGATAAGGGGGCCATTCCATGATCTCGAGAGGAACCAGCTTGGGATGAAACTGTTCGTATGAAATGCAAACAAGAAGCAAAGGAAGAAGCTAGAGCAATGATCATCAGATTGGAGTGGTAATTAACCCACTCTGAATGCTCCATAACTAAATAACTAAGTACATTTCCTTATTTTTTAATATGACTGAGTTGGGTATTCTGTTACATAAACTCAAAATATCCTAAGTAATACAGTGGAGCTCATTAACAACCCTCCTCAGAAACATGCTCAACTCAGGATCCTCCTGCCTCGGCCTCCTAAGGAGTTAGGATTCTATGTATTTACTACTGTACCTAGCTTAGATCTCAACACTGCTCAATGCTCCCAGCCTGGCAACATGAACCTATGGGGGATACCATGGTATTTAAATCACAACACCAAATAACTACTAGACATAATGAATCATAACAATTACTTCTGAAACATCTGTTGTAATAGTTAAAACTGTGTATGATTTTTGACTTAAACAGAAAGGGGGACTGAGAGATGGCTCAGTGATTAAAAGCACTGACTGCTCTTCCAGAGGTCCTGAGTTCAGTTCCCAGCAACCATGTGGTAGCTCACAACCATCGGAAATGGGAACTGATGCCCTCTCTGGTGTGTTTGAAGACAGCTACAGTGTATTTATATGCATAAAATAAATATTTAAAAACAAAACAGAAAGAGGAAAGATGTAGAGGAATTTTAATCCAGCTACGTGGCTGCTCTGGCAAGGGATCACATACAAAAGCCTTCTCTAGGTCTGTGTGATCCAGCTGGAATAACACACACTCTGGCTGGAATATAGACATGTCCTTAGGACACAACTTTAATCCCTAACAACTAAGGTAAGTTAGTTTGAAGAAGAAAACAGCCATGTTTGAAAGTGATGTCTAATTGAGGACAGATAAAGTGAGGAGTCAGAGAAAGATTTGACAGAATAAGATATGCCTAACTCTCACAGGGACAGGACAGAGAGGCAGCACAGCGTGGGTTTGAGTGGAGAGCAGTTCAGTTTGTGCAGTCAGCACAGTTCAATTCACAGAATTCAGAGGCAGTTTTCCCAAGAAGAGCAATTCAGTAAGAGGCTGAGAGAAGCCAGTTTGAATCAGTCAGCTTAAAGAGGAGTTTGGGCTTGAACCAGAGAGACCAGAGTTCAGAAAGAACTAGAAAGGGTAAGCTTATTCAGCAGTAAGCCTCCAAGACAACAATTACATCTGGTGAATAAAAATTACTTTTACAATGTCCTTGTGTATGAATCAAATTTCCTAATGTTCCCACTGACCAGATTGTGTCTATCCTAGGGTGCGCGGTGGGGGTGGGGGTGTTACTGCTACAGAACTCAAGCAAAACATGAAGATAGTTCAAATTTCCAAGAATCTATTAGTTACCATGACAACAATTAAACTTGTGGTTGGACTTAAATATTTTGTTTTTAGAAGTCCTACTTGCTCACATCTTTGGAAAAAAAAATCAAATCTTAAGTCACCTTAATTACCGTATTTTTTACATTATCAAAGCATTTGACTAAGAGAGTTTTAACTTTAGCGTGGAAAGAACTGAGATATTTCCTAGAGCTTTAGAAAAGACTACTCAGCAGGTCTGCAACAGAATAAAGACTTTGATAGGTCAATAACGTTTCCAAACGGCATTCCAAAATGTATTCAACGAATAACAAAGTTTAAGAGCCCCCTGAGTATCTGACCAGCTAAAGCTGTGGTAAGATGTCTAACTTTCTGCTTTTTCTACCCTATTCCTGTAAACTTTCTACTATACGCCCCTAGTCCTCTTTCATTTTTCCATTCATTCACCTGAAAGCCAACCTGCTACACTTCAAGGATGCTTTTCTGGGAATGCTTTCGACTTGGTAAAGCCTATTTCAAAAGGCAACTGAAGCCCTCACTTTGTCACCCTATGCCGGGGTTCTAGAAACAATCCCAGCTCCAGCACGGGCCAAGGCAGCTCACCTGGTCTTTCCTTCGCCTGTCCGGAGCGCCGTCCAAAGCGCACCTGCATCTTTAACAAGTTGAGCCCCGCGAGTCCTGAGCCGGTGAGACTATTTCCAAGCTGAAGTTGTGACCGAATGATAGCTAAACCATTTGGTTGTTTAGCAACCACGCCGGAAGTGACGTTATCGCCATCCAGGAACCAGGAAGGAGCCCTGTCCGCGGCTGAACCGAGGACGAAGCACAAGTGTGCGCGTGCGCGGTGCAGAGCGGTGGGCGAGCCGCGGCGCTAGCAGTTCAGCGTCGACGTAAGGCACGAGAACCAACTGGTCGACGCTGGAACGGATGCTGGCGGTCGGCTGCTACCCAGGCCTGGGTCAGTGAGGAGCGCTCCGTCCCGCTCGGCCGGTTCCGCTTTTCTCAGACGCTGTGCTACTTTGGAACCGGCCGGTGTGCGAGTCGAGGCCCAGGCTGGGTGTGAGCTCCTACACTGCGCCTCGCTGGCTGAGGTGAAGGACAGCCCTCTTTGACCACAGAACCCCAAGGATTAAGGGATATAAAAGGTGTTTTTAAATGATCTGGTTTGTGACGCATAGTCAGGACTAGATGAGACCCTGTCAATTGCTACACAGGACTATTAAAACTTAAATGTTGTCCCCAGAACATTCAGGTTAATACCTTTAACATATATTAAACTGTTTGGTAAATAAATTCTAATTAGTGTGCCTGGGGACCAGTGAGTCTCTAATGACACAAAAAGTGGACTGGCACTTGATCTCAAAAGAGGCTCTCCTGACATAACGATGTACAACTGATTTCATTACTAAATTGTTGGTACTGTCAACTCATTAGGCAACATTTGTCGTTCCTCAAAATGAAAGTAAATGCGATTGTCAATAATGAACATTCTAACACATAGGTGTGCTATCTCTCTCCAGGTTTTCTATCAGAGATGTTCCACTGTAATAATGCTGGTAAGTATGGAAGGACTAATAAAAATTTCTGGAGACAGAACTTTGTGTGCATGTCCTAGTAAGTTGGAATCTCACAAGGACTGAAAAGGTCAGGGATTGTTCTGTATTTCCAGGCAAACAGCCACTTTCATAGTTTGTGAGAGAACGCGCCGCCTAGTGAGGGATCAGTGAATTACACAGTGCTAGCTGAATCAATAGCAAATTTTGCCTTTTCCTAAGCCCCACTTCCCCCAAGGTGTGAGCAAGAAATTATGTGGATGTGATGTGTGTCCCATCATAGGACAGAAACTCTGAGCTGAGGGAATTCAAATCACAAGGGACAACATGGGTGCCTTTTAACCTGTTCACTGGAGAGACATCCTTGAAGCAACTGGGGCATTGAGAATATAACTTAGAAGACAGAAGTTGTGTAGACCATGTCTCTCAGTGAAAATCCTCAGGAGTTTTACTAAATTAGTTACAAGTATTGAACCTCATAAAATATGTCAGCAACTTTCTAATATACGGTCTTTTATTTCAAATAGAGTCTCATATTTGACTTGAAACTCCCGATTACAACTGCAACCTACAGCCCTTCCATACAAGTTGGTCTAGAACTAGTTGTTTTTTTGCCTCGAAGCCCTTATTTCTGTTGTAAATTGAAGTATTTGCACCCTAATTTGAAACAATTTAAATTATTATCGAGACATTTTAAAAACAAAATCAGAAGAAAAACAACAAATGACGATTAAGACCTGACCACTGTCCATAAACCATTTTATGAGTATTATACTTAGCTATGTGTATGTTTGTATATGTGTTTGTGTGAGGGTAAGTGCACATGATTGAAGGTGCCGGAAGAGGCTAGAGCTGTCAGATTCCTGTGGAGCTTGAGTTACAGGTGGTAATAAGCCACTCAAACTTGGACCTTCTACAAAAGCAGAATGTGCTCTTAACTGCTGAGCCTCCTCTGCAGTCCCTTATTTATTTACTTATTTAGGATGTGTGTGTATGTACACGTGCATGTGTGAGCCATGGAGTCTAGAGATATTAAGCCGCCTGGAGCTAGAATTGTACCACCAGACTTGATCTCTGAGAACTAAACACTTGGGTGTTCTGCTAGAGCAGCATACACTCTTAACCAGTGAGCCATCTCTCCAGCCCTGAGAATATGGGTTTGGTTTTGTTAATAAAATGTATTATTGTGTGGTGTATTGAATGAGTGTAATGGCATACTAGTCAGAAGACAACCTTTAGGAATGGTCTCCACTGTGGGTTTCTTCCCAAGAGTGTCTTGCAGGGCTCACACTTGGCTTGTTAGACAAGTGTTTTCCCCATCCTCTCTGCTCACTTACCCTCTTCACATTGCATGTGTAACCTAAGCTGGATCCAAGATTGCATCTTATGTCTGCCTCAGCCTCCTGAGTGCTGGGATTACTGGTCTGTTTTTCAAATTTCCAAATTTTAGTAAAACAGTTCCCTGGTAAATTTACATTGTTAAAAGTCAGTCTGTGTACTTCCTTAATTTTTGTAGATTTTTATTTTAAGTACATCACTCATAGCTGAATATAAATAAAATGTAGTGTTTCCCTTTTAATGAGAAAAACTGAAATGATATTCAGTTGGCTTCACACTTGTGATATTATTAATCAGATAAAATATTTTTATATGACATACTTTTTGCATTTATTTCAAGTATATGTGTATAATCAAATTGTTTCTTCATTGCCAGTACATGTTTTTTGGTTTTTTGATATGAGGAAAAGAGATCTAATTAGAAAAAAATAAATTTTAAGCATTTAAAATACTTGTATTAATTTTAGGAGTTAAGAAGTCTTCGTTCCTTTCCTGCATATCAGAGCAGTTTCTCTGCATACAGAACTGGAGTAATGTTTACAAACAAATGGCAAATTGAAGATTGCCTAAGCTTTGTGTTGAAGTAACATTAATTGGACTGCAAGTACCAGTTTGGGTAAGTGGTTTTAATAAAAAATATTTTTACAAGACAGGAAAAAATCTAAAATTGAGAAAAAAAAAACCTCTTAGATCAACCTTAAATGTATTTTACTTCACTTGTGTTCTTCTCAGCCTGGTCTACAGAGTGAGTTCCAGGACAGCTAGGACTACACAGAGAATTCCTGTCTCAAAAAAACAAACAAAAAAAAAAAGTTAAAATTTTTCAGTAATTTGTGGTGAATTAAACCTATGCTTGAGGCATTATTCAACTAACAGTGAGTTACATTAGAGAAAAATTTCTTTTAGTATGGTGCTGGAGATCAAACTGAGGTGTCACACCTGCTAGGCAGGTCTCTCCCTCTGAAGCATGTATACATCCCTAGAAAAAAATTTTAAAATCATACACCGTCAATCTCCATGAGGTATATGTGGTGGTTTTGAATATGCTTGGCCCATGGGAAGTGACGCTATTAGTGGCAGGTGTGGCATTTTTAGAAGAAGTGCATCACTGTTGGGGTGGGCTTTGAAGCTCTGCCTAGTGAGGAAGTGACTGTCCTCCTAACTGCCCAGAAGACAGTCTTCTGCTGCCTTTGGAATGAGACAGTACTCAGCTCCCCTGCATCATGCCAACCTGGACACTGCCATTCACACCAGGTGATGATGGACTGAGCCTCGGAACCTGTAAGCCAGCCCCAATTAAATGTTGTCTTTATAAGAGTTGCCTTGGTCATTGTTCTCCTCAAAGCAGTGGAAACCCTAAGGCAGTATATTTAATTTAAATTTTTTGGGGGGAGAGGTGGGGTGTTTTTTTAAGACATTGATTTTTCAATAACCTTGGCTGTTCTGGAACTCACCCTGTAGTCCAGGCTGGTCTTGAATTCAGAGATCTACCTGCCTCTGCCTCTGCTGAATTAAAAGGGTGTGCCACCACTGCCCAGCTAACTGAAGTGTTCTTAGGTGATCAGTAATCATCAATTTTGCCTCTAAATTCATACAACAGCTGGGTATGTTGGCTCATGCCTGTAATCCCAGCACATTAGAGGCTAAACAAGAGGATCACAAGTTCAAGGACAGCCTGGGCTCCAGACTGAGCTCTGTCTCAAAAACCTTCCCTCACCAATATCATCAAAATCAGTAAGTTCCATAAGAGGAGATTCCCCTCTAGGTTATATATTCCCTCCATACCATAAAGTGACAAAGTACTTGTGTGTGTGTGTTCTATCTTTACTACTTTTTTTTTTATTTTGTTTTGTTTTTTGTTTTTCGAGACAGGGTTTTTCTGTGTAGCCTGGGCTGTCCTGGAACTCACTCTGTAGACCAGGCTGGCCTCAAACTCAGAAATCCACCTGCCTTTGCCTCCCAAGTGCTGGGATTAAAGGCATTCGCCACCACTGCCCGGCTGTATCTTTACTACTAATTAGCTTTTTAAATAAGCCAGAAAATACTTTAGCTACATACCATGTTTTCTATTTTTAATTGATTTCTGTATCTTTTTCCTATTTTGGATGTTTTACTTTTTTAGAATTTCTAAAATTATAACAGATTACAGCTTTTTTGTATGTACTTTAAGTTAATAAGGTTTTTTTTTTTTTTTAAAGATTTATTTATTTTATATATATGAGTGTTTTATCTATGCCACTGCATGCCAGAAGAGGGCACCAGATCCCATTATAGGTGGTTGTGAGCCACTGTGTGCTTGCTGGGAATTGAACTCAGGACCTCTGGAAGAGTAGCTAGTGCTCTTAACCACTGAACCATCTCTCCAGCCCTAGGTATTTTTACTTAACATCTTTTTTTTTTTCTTTTTCTTTTTTTTTTTTTTTTTTTTTTTTTTTTTTTTTAGAGCTGAGGACCAAACCCAGGGCCTTGTGCTTGCTAGGCAAGCACTCTACCACTGAGCTATATCCCCAACCCCCATCTTTTTGTTAAAATTAACTACTTGAAGCTGGGCTTGGTGGCACATGCCTTTAATCCCAGCACTCAGGAGGCAGAGTCAGGTGGGTCTCTAAGTTCAAGGCCAGCCTGGTCTACAAAATGAGTTCCAGGGTAGCCAGGACTAACTACACAGAGAAACCTCATCTCAAAAACAACAAACAAAAAATAAAAATAATAATCATTTAATCATAATATTGACATTTAGAATTGCATTTAATCTGAAAGCCAATAAAAATTATTTTACATTTTATAGAGTTACATAACTTAAATTCATTCAGAACTTTTGTTAATATATAGAATAGCGATAGTATATTATGGACTTTAATAATGATGATTATTACAGATGTTATAAGCTACTAAAATAACTGTAGTAGCTCTCTTAGGAAAAATAAGCGATGATTCTAAAAAAAAAAAAAATGCTTAATTGGGAGTTGGAGAGATGGCTCACTGGGTAGGAATACTTAACTGCTTTTTCAGAGGACCTAGGTCATTGCTAGCACCCATGTGGCAATTCACAATCAGTAACCCCAGCTCAATGGGATCCAAAGACCTCTTCTGGCCTCCTTGGGCACCAAACACAAATTTGGTACATATGGCATATGTAAGCAGAAAAAAATTTAAAATTTTTTTTACTGCATAATAAAAGCTGAGTGTGGTGGCATGTACCTTAATTCAAGCATTGGGAAGCACAAGCCAATGGATTACTCTGCAGTTCCAGGCCAGCCTGTCTACATAGAATGTTCCAGACTAACTGGGGTATATAGTGAGACTCCCATTTCAGGAAAAAAACAAAAAAAACACGTTAAGTTACTAATTTCTACTCCGTGTTTTAGCATGTTAACTAGTTTATTTATATGTATATTTTAGGTAAGTTCTCACTATAGAGCCAGGTCAGCATGAACCTCTTGTTCCTTCTGCCCCAACCTCTTTAAGTGCCAAGATGACAGGCAGGTGCTATCACAGCCAGCTCTTACAGGGCTAGCATTTGCTTCTCTTAAATCAGTATAACAGATATGTAAACACAGTGTGTTTAGGGAATAATATTTCTTCTCTTTCAGGGTAACCCAAGTCTGTTAGTGGAACCATGAAAGTTTTGTTGGTGTTTGACTTTGACAATACAATCATAGATGACAACAGTGACACCTGGATTGTACAGTGTGCTCCAGATAAAAAGCTTCCCATTGAGCTACAAGATTCTTATCAAAAGGGGCTTTGGACAGAATTTATGGGCAGAGTCTTTAAGTATTTGAGAGATGAGGGGTAAAAGAAGATGAACTGAAGAGGGCAGTGACGTCACTGCCCTTCACCTCAGGGATGATAGAACTTCTCAGCTTTCTGAGGATGAATAAGGACAGATTTGACTGCATCATCATTTCGGATTCAAACTCCGTCTTCATAGATTGGGTTTTAGAAGCTGCTGCTTTTCGTGAAGTCTTTGATAGCGTGTTTACCAACCCATCATCTTTTGATGGCAATGGCTGTCTCACAGTGAAAAATTGCCATAGTCACTCCTGCACTAGATGCCCCAAGAATCTTTGCAAAATACAGTTTTGGGAGAGTTTATAGATAAACAGTTAGAAAAGGGAGTGAGATATACACGGATTGTTTATATAGGCGATGGTGGAAATGATGTCTGTCCAGTAACTTTCTTAAAGAAAAATGATGTTGCCATGCCACGGGAAGGATACACTTTACATAGAACTCTTGCCAAAATGCTCAAAACCTTGAGCCTGATGGAACCGTCTATTGTGGTTTGGTCTTCAGGTGCTGAAATAATTTCTCACTTACAGTGTCTAATGAAGATGTGATTGCCAACCATTGAAATGTGTTCGTTAAGGTCGGGCTCAGCAACATAAAACTCAATTCCCAGTATTAGTACCTTTAGGATGTGTGAGGTTTTCCTCTTAAAGAATTCTGGTGGGATGTCAAGGCCACTTGGTTGCTTTTGGTTCTAACCCATGGTTTGAGATTGATATCGAAGCTCCAGTCCTCACAAAAAGCAGTATGACCAGCAAGAACCGGGCAGTAGGAGTTCACCCTTTGTTCAAGAATATTTTCTAATCGTACCAAACAGTTCTGTCTGAATACCACTAGCCAAAACCCAGTCAGAGCCTTCCCCAACTGCAAAGATGGGAAATGTAGCTTTCATTCCAAGTGGTCATGTGCCTGGGAAAAAGTGGAAAAACAATACATAATTGAGGTATGTGGAACTCATAGTCTATACTAAGGATGGTTAATAGATTCTGGTTTTTTTTTTTTTAATTATTTCTGAAGAAAGTAGCTTTATTTTACTCTTATTTAAAAAATATACACAATAGTTACAAATGTTGAAAGTAGCTGATGAGGTCTCTTCCCCTGCTGTCAGCAAGTCATACAGACACACATACAGAAGTGTGTTCAAGACTCAGCTTCTCCCACAACCTGCTTCTGTGGCCAAGGAAGGCGTTATTGCGGAAGTGTAATGGAGCACTGAAGACTGCCGTCATCCAAGAGGGCCCAGCATGAGGAGCATGCAAAGCAGCCAAAGCCTTAGGCAGATGATGCTTGAACCCAACTGTGATGAACCTATGTGTGTCAAGTTGGAGGCGTTTTGTGCTGAGCATGAAGATCAAATTAGGCATCTGTGAAAACGAGATCGGGAACCCTATAAACTTGGTTGTGGTGTGTTAAGGATGCTAATGAAGACTACTTCAGATGCAAGAAATAAGACTGACTTTATTTTCTCAACAACAACAAAAGCCCCATACTTTATTCACATAAGAATAAAAAGCTCTCAAATGTATATGTCTTCTGAAATCTGTTTTTAAAACAAGAGTGCAGTGTTTTACATTTTGTGTGGGGTTGAGGCATGCTGTGGTAGAGGTTAGAAGACAGCTTATTGGAAGTTGGTTCTCATTCCACTGTGTGGGTCCCAGGGATCAAACTCAGGTCATCAGCCTTAGTGACAAGTGCCCTTAACTGCTGAGCCATCTAGCCAGCCCGTGAGGCAGTATTTCTTGTTGGAAGTTTTTATTCAGTAGGGATTTCCTTTTGAAATAGAATATATATTATTCTTCCTCATGATTTTCATGTTTATATCATAGCACCATAATTACTATAATATGATACGCTGTTTTGTTTCAAGACGGAGCTAACTCTATAACCAGACAGATCTCAGGTTCTCAGTCCTGCCTGTTTGCCTCCAGAGTGTTGGGATTACAGGTATGTACCACCACGCCTGGCTTCAGCATGCCAGTTTAAACTGTTACTTATATTTTGGAAATCAGTTGTGAGAATAAGAACTTGTATGAATACTCAACAATTAAGAGACTGATGTTAGGAATATTGGCAAATTATCAGCTGATCTAGGCATTTTTATAAATTCATGCTAATCTATAGGTTTGTAATTGGTCATAAATATTCAATACATAAAATAGAGTTTTCTTTCTGTATTTTGGTTTTGGCTTGGTTTGGTTGTTTTGGGGTTTTTTTTGTTTTTGTTTTCTGGCTTTTTTTTTTTTTTTTTTTTGACACATGGTCTTATTGTGTAGCCCAGGCTGTCCTGGAGCCCACGACAGTCTGCCTTCTTCTCCTCCAGCTGGGGTTATAGGCATACATCACCACACTGATACAGTACAGTTTTCTTAATCTCCTAGATACAAATATTCAATAATGTAATGAGGAAAAAAATTATACTCTATGTTTTTTTCCAAATCCAAAGTAAATCTGTAATAGATCAGATTATACTGAAACACATTACTTATAAATTATTTGTCTATATCAAGGCCATTAACAAACTATATAACTAAAATTATAATAGTTTAATTTGCAATAAATTGACCAAGTAGTGTAGACCGTATGACTTCCTGAGAATGTCTAGACAAGCTGAAGCTAAACAAGATGGTGAGATCCCTGCCTAATTACCTCAGAGAACTGACAGTAAGGAGGCATTTCTAAGGAAATGCAGACAGGTGGCAGGGAGCTGTCTCTCTGTATGTGTGACCATCTTAAACTGCTGCCTAATGGTTATATCTGTAACTTCATTGACCATTGATGCCAGCAGCCATGTGATTTGGGAGGTGGATCCTGTCTCACTGGAGCCTCACCTGAGTCCAGCTAAATACTGTGTCAAGCTTAGACCTTGAAGCAGAGGACCTAAGCATGCAGAACCTGTGGGATAGCAAGATTTTGCTAAAACACCTTAATGGAATGTTGTTATACACAATAATAACATAGGTCTTCAAATGTAAGGAGTGTTTGAGATACACTGTAGGTCATTCAATAAAATAGCCTCACAAAGAGACATGAGTGAAAACAAGATTCCATTTTTATTTGCAGGACCTAAAGATACTAGGGTTTTCAGAGAAATGTCTAAGAATTTTGGCAAAGAATTGAAAACAGGAATTTAAAAAGGAAGCCATGGAACATGGAGGATGGCTCATCAGGTAAAGGCCCTTGGCACACAATACCTGATGAGCTAAATTCAATCTTGAGGATCAAGAGAGAACCAAATCTGCATTGTCCTCTGACCTTCACATGTACCACATGTGCATATATCTGTTCATATGCATGTCCACTAGTGTATAAAGAAATTATATTAAAAACAAAGTGGAATTGTAGCATGGCTGTATACATCTGGAGTTCTAGCACTTGGTATTTTCAGGAAGGGAGATGAGGTTAAGAGTAGTTTAGCTGCTTTGTCGGTTCAAGGCCACACTTAGGTTTGCTACACATTATGACCATATCCCAACAAAAGCAAAAAAGTGGAAATACTAGAACTAACAATTACCATGCACCACAATTAGTGTCTGTTAGGTTTTTTGTTTGTTGTTTGGGGGTGGGGTGGGAGGTTTTGCCTTTTTTTTTTTTTTTTTTTTTTTTTCTCTTTTAGATAAGGTCTCCTTCTATAGACCAGGCTGGCCTCAGAATCAAAGTTTTCAGTCTCCCAAGTGCTAGGCTTACAGGTATGTCCAACTATGTTCAACTTGAACTTAGGATCTTACAACAGGGTAAGCACAGCTGAAATGAAAGTTTGTGAAGAAAATATTCAGAATAACAAAGTACATTAAAAGGCTATGATAGGGAATTGGTACTCCCTGGAGAGGAGACTGGAGTGTAAGCAGAGTTAATGAGAGAACTTTACAAACTGAAGAAGACATGAAACTAGAGGTGAAAGAACTCTTAACAAACCAGATGTAGCATCTAGCTGTTGTCCCTGCTACACAGGAAGCTAGAACAGGTTGATGACTTGAGCCCAAGAAGTCTAAGCCATCCTTGTTAACAAACAAGGAAAAAAACAAAATCAGCTCTTAGCAGGACAAATAAAACAATTTAGGCTTAGAGTGCAACTTGGTAGCAGAATGTAAACTTGACACCTGCTGGCCTGGGTTCAGTCCCTAGCACAAAGCAAAACCATGATCACATAAAAACAAAAAATTCAAAAAGAATAAAGGAGCCAAAGGAATTACTAAAAAACACAACAGCCTACTCTGCCTGTCCTTAAATTGCAGGTAGTGATGAATTCAATAGTGACGCCGACCCAGAGTTTTCTGTTTTAAAAGATTTTTAAGCCACTAACAATCATTTAACATCTCAGCTCTTTGCGTTGTATACTTTTACTTAATTATGCTTTGCTAGTTTTTGAGTTATTTGTTGGACAAGTTACCTCAGAATTTAACAACTTAGCCTGGTACAGTGGTGTACACCTGTAGTTCCAATACTTGTGAGATCAAGACACACACACACTCACACACACACACACACACTCACACACACACACACATAGAGAGACAGAGACAGACTTGAGCCCAGAAATTTTAGACCATGCTGACAGCAGTGATATCCTCTCAATGATAACAAAACAAACTTAACACTTGGAACAATAAACATGACCGATCTGAAGTCAGGAGTTCACAAGCAGTTGACTAGATGGTTCTGGCTTAAGATAAAAGTGGTTCCAGGTACTGGCTGGCTCTTCAGTCAGATGAAAGACAGGCTTGAGGGGCCTCTTCCAAGGTAGGTCATTCAAGAGGCCTAGTCCCTCTTCCTTCTTCTTCCTCCTCCTCTTCCTCCTCCTCTTCCTCCTCCTCCTCCTCCTTCTAAATCAGGACAGCTTAGTTTATCACACATTTTTGGCTGGAGGCTTGGATTTACAATCACATAGGGTTCTGCCACATAAGTATGGGAACTTAAGTTCAGATCCCCAAGCACCCATGTAAAAGCTGGTGTGATTTCATACATCTATACTCCAAGCACTGGGGAGCATAGACTAGGGAATCCTTGGAGCTCAGTGGCTAGCCAGCTTAGTGGAATTAGCATTCAATGAGAGACCTCGTCTCAAAATATAAGACACAGGAGCCAGGTGGTCCATGCCTTTAATCCCAGCACTCTGGAGGCAGAGGCAGGTGGATATTTGTGAGTTCCAAGACAGCCTGGGCTACCTCAGAAACCTTGTCTTGAAAAACCAAAATATAATAATAATAAATATGTGCAAAGGAAACACTAATAGTAACCTTGGCCTCCACTAATTCCCACATGTGTATACATACCTACATGCACATGTGTACACAGGCAGAAAACATCAATTCTATGAAACAATAATTACTCTCATCTTTAAAGTCCATTAGGAGAGGGTTTTCATTTTACTTTGAGATTAACCATCACATTCCTTCTTTCCTTTTCTCTCTTTAAATAGCCCTTTTTAAAACCCTTACTCTATATGTGAAGGAAAAGTTTTATTTGTCTTTCTAAGATTTGCTTATTTCTCTTAACATGGTGATTTCCAGTTTTGTCCATTTTCCTATAGAGGAAGATATTTGATGGCATCCTGTTGTTGCCCTGTGTCATGGAGATCCTGCAGCTTTGGATCTGCAGGAACAGCCCTATCATGTGCTCCAGCAGTTCATAAATGTGGTAGATGCTGGGGTGGGCCAATTCAAACCCCTGGGTGGTAGTTGGGTTGGTCAGCCTGCCAGTGCTCTTGCAAGCACACCACCAGGAGGAGCTTTTCAGCACTGCCCCAGCTAGTTCTCCCAATGCAGCAGAGCCAACTCTCATGCTCTCATACCCTCTGGGCTAGCTCTCTCAAGCCCCTGTCTCCAGGGCCAGCTCTACTGTGCTGGCCAGGCAAGGTATAGGGCCTGCTCTCCCAAGTGCTGCAGCTGCTGAGGGCAGGGCCAGCTCTCAAACTCTTATGCCTCTGGGCCATACCCACACCACCAGGGTCAGCTCTACTGTGCTGCCCAAGCTAGGTGCAGGGCCTGCTCTCCAAAATGCTGCAGCATGCTGTGAGGCACTACTACAGAGCAGGGCACACATCCTCTCCAGCCTCAGCCTGTAGCCACCTTGAAGTACCACTACAGAAACTGCCATGGTGGCTGTACCACCTCTCCAGCTCCCCAGAGTGACTTCGTGGCAATGGTGCCTCAACCAAAATTGCCTGCTGCCCTGGCAGTCTTTCTGTCCTGATCCATGGGCTCAATGTAGGAAAAAGAGGGTGGAAAAACAAAACAACAAATATACCACCATCAACAAAATAACACCAATCCTTGAGCAGGAAAACTCACCAATCCTGAGTCCTCAAGCTCAAGACTTTAAATCTCACCAATTTCACCCTGGAAATTCTCTGCCCTAGAAAATTTTGCCCACTAAGAAATCCTACCCTGCCTTGTGATTCACTGCTGCTTCTCGCTGGAGCAGAAGCAGCCACCCTGGTTCTGGATTTTAATCTCCCAATAAATCTACGTGAGGTTTGCTGTGCTGTGTGACTCTGTGGAGCTGCGACACTTTCCCTGGAGCAAAGTGGAGCAGAACTCTTAACTTTTGTTAGGTAAACCCTTCCCCAGGGGAGCAGAGCCTTTCCCTTCAGAGCTGCAATGGTTTTCAGCTGGTATCTCCAGAGCCTCCTCTCTTCATAGTGGAATGGGAGAAAAAGAGTAGCAGAAAGGTTTGAGTTGAGCTGAAGCTTTTTAATTCCGTGAGAACCACTTGCCAAAGTTCTTGCTATTATTCCTTGCACCACTGGAGTCTTGTTCAGAAGGTCCTTGCCTAGGCCTGTATCTTGACCTATTCTCCCTCCCCGACTTTGTTAGCTCCAAAGTTTCAAGCTTTACTCAAGATCTTTGATCCATTTAGACTTGACTTTTATACAGGATGAGAAATAAGGATGGAGTTTCTGGTTTCTACAATGGACTCCAATTTTCTCACTACCTGTTTTGAAAAGACTGTTTCTTCTCCAATATGTTTGCTGGTTTCATTGTTTTGTCTTTGTTTGTCTGGTGTCATCTTTTTAAAAAAAGAAAAGAAAACTATAACTGGGTGGGCTTTTTTTTATTTACTTATTTTACACAAGGCATGTAGCTCTGGCTCCTGGAACTCTCAATATAGACCAGGCTATCCTTACACTTACAGAGGTATGCCTGCCTCTGCCCCCATTGATGTGGGAATTATAAATGTGCGGCCCCATAATCGGGTTCTATTTCTACTCATTTGTTGCTATTTCCATTACAGAGACTATTTTGTAAGTTGAAAGCAGGTGACATGAAACTTCCAGCACTGTTCTCTTTGGCCAAGATTATTTTAAAGTATTTGGAGGTTCTGGGTGTGTGTGTGTGTTTGAATAGAACTTTGTCCTGATTTATTTTTCAGTATGTTATTAGTATATATATAAAAAAAAAACCCTACTGATTTTGTATCTGATAATTTTCTTAAAGTGTTTATTAGATTTAAATTTTTTTCAGGAGGAGTTTTTAGGACTTTTTTAAAATGTAATAAGCCTAGAACCTGAAAATAGGGAAGATTTGACATCTCCATACTGTATTTGTATTGATTTTCTTTCTCTTACTGCCCTGGTTAAGAATTCAGGCTTTATACTGGGGAGACGAAGACGAAGGGGAAACTATGGTCCGAATGTAAAATAAAATTAAGATAAAAAACAAAACAAAGCAAAATAAAAACCCAGATCCCATACTTCCAACACACAGTGGCCAGGATAGACATTACCATTCCTAAAGGGAGGAAATGAATTGTGGCAAGTAAATACTGGAGCAAAACAAGACCAAAGCCTAGCAAAGCAAACTCCAGATTCTGCATCTCTAAGTCTGATGTCAAGTGTTCTTTAACTATACAGCATCATTCAGCTTTGCTGACTACAACACACGTCTGTATCTTAGGCTGGTTCTGCTCCCTGTTAGCAGCTCTTCCCAGCGGGTATCCCTTGACTCTGGCATCTCCAACACCTTGGGATCTCCAGCATAATGCAGGCTTCAGCTCACAGCTTCACACAACGCTCTCTCTGAGCCTCTTTCTCAGGGACATCCCTGACACAAGCCTGGCTTCAGCAGCTTTCCTTAGCTTCATGAGATCCCACAATGCCTTTCTCGTACCCTTGATTCTGAAGCCAGAACTACTCCTGTCAAAACTACTAAGCCCTGCTGTGTGCTTGGGCTGGGATTTAGCCTCCTCTTCCAAACACACTGTCATCAGCTTCTGTTTTGATGGTTTCCTTCACTCCTTAAGCTTGCCTTTAATTCCTTTTTAGACTGGAAGCTTAGCTGGGTGGCGTCCTGTCCTGAGGACACACACACACACACTCTCACACACTCACACCTTTATTCCACTTAGCTTCAGGCTTTAGACTTTAACTTTAACCCTTTCATCTCTTTGACTGGACCGGGCTCCAGCATTCCATTTTCTGCTGTCTTTTTTTCTCCCCAAACCACATTTTTTTTCCTTTATCGGTTTGCTCCTTTTTATTATAGATCTACATAAGAATGATCACTAATAATCAATCAACACAGTCCATACTAGATTGTCTTGAAATCTCTGCCAGTTCCATTAATCCAAATCAATTTGGCTTCAAGCAAATTTTAAGATGAGGCAAAAAGCAGCCACATTCTTTGACAAAATAATCACACACAAAAAAGGTCTTTAGGCCACTTACTTAATATTCTCCCTGTCTGAAACTTCTTGAGCTGGGCCCCCACAGTTCAAATTTCCCTCAGCACTATCTTTTATGTTCCTACTAGGATGGCCTAGGAAACCCCACTTAGAGCATCCAACTGCATTTCTAGTCCAAAGTCCGAAAGTTTTTCATATTCCTTCAACAATAGCATGTCACAGACATGTCACAGCAACACCCCCACTTCTGGTACCAATTTCTGTCTTAGTCACTGTTCTATTGCTGTGAAGAGGCACCATTACCAAGACAGCTCTTACAAAAGAAAGTATTTAGTTAGGGTTTGCTTACAGTTTCAGAGATTTAGTCCATTATCATCATGGCCGGAGCTGGTAGGATACAGGCAGGTATTAGAGCAGTAGCTAAGAATTCTATATCATGATTCTTAGGCAAAAGACTCTGGCTTGGCACGGGCTTTTGAAACTTCAAAACCCACTCCCAGTGACACACTTCCTCCATAAAAATCAAACCACTATACTTCAATGTTTTTCTGACGAACAAGGAGAAAATATCCTACAGATTTCTCCTAATTCTGTTTGATCTTTGATTAGAGTTCACCCCCAGCTTAGTCTGTCTTTCTATTTTGTAGATCAAGACAAGATACAGCAGTTAACTCACTAAATAAAAGTGTGTACTAATTGACTGGTTTGACCTAAAACCACAGATCGAGAGCATTTTCTCTGGATAAAAAAATTCTTTTCACAGAGTTTACAGCTTTGCTGTGACATGGAAATCTTCCTGTGAGTATTTACTATTTTAGGGATTGGAGAGAAGGCTCAGCAGTTAAGAATGTTTGATACTCTTGAAGATAACTTGAGTTTGGTTCCTGGTATCCGTCCTGGGTATCTCAACTGCCTATAACCACAGCTCCCAGAGACCCAAATCCTTCTTTCTGTTTCCAAGGGAAGCTGAAAACGTGTGTGTATGTACACATACACACAAACACACTTACACATACATAGTAAAAATTTTAAAATACATATATTGATACCTAATTCGGTCACCTACTTCTTATAACAGACAGGTACTAATTAATTTCCCTCCCAAATATTGTATGTGTATTGTGCTATCTATCTAGTATCTCAAATATGCTTTTCTTTTTAAAGCTGGGGTTCCATGTAGCCTAGGTTAGCCTCCAACTCACTAGGTAGCTGAAAATGATCTTGAACTTCTGATCCCCCTGCCTGCACCTCCTGCCTGAGTGCTGGGATTACAGGCTTGCATCCCATACCCAGATTGTTTTATTTAACTTTAATTTTTTAAATGCACATGTGTGATGATTTCTCTGTGTGTACCTGGTGCCCGTGCCTCAGAAGCCACTGCTGACTGAGGGTTATAGGCAGTTGTGAACCACCATGTGGGTATTGGGACTCCAACCTGGGTGCTCTAGAGGATGAGCCAGCACCCATAATGGCTGAGCCATCTCTCCAGCTCCTACACCTATTTTTTTAAATATGCCTTTTAAGGCCATTTGTATTGCAAATTATAATTATAGCTCTAGTGTACTTTTCCCAATACTATTTCTGTCCCACCCACATATTCAGTATTTTTACAGTATGTTAATTTTTATTGCCTTGTTGAAACTAACTCTAGGCATAGTTAGAGATTTCCCTTTAACATCTCCTACACACTGCTTCAAGGGACACCTGAGAAGCGCAGTAAGGTACCTACTGGGAGCCACTGGAATGGTTAGTGTTCTGTTAATGGTGTTTGAGTAGGCCTGGAGTTGAGAGCAACTTCCCCACTCAGTATGAGATAGGCTGTATTTCAGGATATGGGGGAACAAGTCCTTTATGTATCTAAGAAGATGAGAGGACGTACAGCCACACAGTAACAAACTCCCCCATCCATACTCATCCTGTGTACCCTCTTGGCTGCTCTAGCTCTGCTGTAGACATTTTTAGATGTGTTCTGTGAAGGTTTATGGGATAACTTATTCTGAGCCAAGAGCTAAATCTATTCTTGTTTATGTTATGCAAAGTGATGTCTGTGTGATGATGGTTCATATGGAAACAAAATATTATCATGGAAGTTTCCTAACAGGAACATTCTGGGAGACTCCAACTGTTTATGGAAAATGTTACTTAGAATGAAAGTTAGTTTCTCTTTTATATTTAAGTGATAGATTTGCAGTTGTATATGTAAACAGCTAGCAGAAAATATTTATGAAACTAAATAGTGGTGCTACGCAGGATTTTATAATCGGTGCAAAATGAAATTTTGCTTGTTCACCTCTTCCTTCCTTCTTTTATTTTTATTTATTTTTATTTTTAATTTTATTTTTAGTTTTAGTTTGAGACAGGACTTCTCTTGTATCCCTGGCTGTTCTGGGACTCTGTCTGTAGACCAGTCTTGAATTCAGAGATCCGCCTGACTTTGCCTCTGAGTACTGGGATTAAAGGAAAAAGGCCAGCTTTTTTCACTTTTTTCTAACAATCTACACGCACAGTCCAGCATCGTTTAAATTTATATATATTTGTGTGGGGTAGTGGGGGCTTTAACAAGTCATCAATTGGAGAATGAGGGCCCCTGAAGGCCAAATCAATCTTAATGTCCCTGTATTCTGCATTTTGTTAAAATACTAAAGTGCAACATTTAAATAACATTTTATCCTCAATTCAGTATGAACATGCACTGTGGGAGGGGCAGTGGTGCATACACATGAATTTGTTGGGCATACATGGACTCATGCAGAAGCAGAACAGGGTGTGGGTGTTCTGCTCCACTATGGTCTGCCTTACTGACTTGAAACAGTCTCTCAGTGAGCTGAAAGCTTGCTATGTGGGCTAGGCTTGCTGGCCAATGAGCCATTGGGATCTGCCTGTCTTCCAAATCTAATGCTACCATTATAGAACTCTTCAAACTTGAGAGGCTTTTACATGGGCGCTACTGAGCCAGCTCCCCAACTCCAAACACTTAAAACATTCTGAGACAGGACCTTACTCTGTAGTCCAGGCTGACCTGGAACTCAAGATTCTCCTGCCTCAGTGCTGGGATTACTGGCAAATTTAATATGAAGGTATACTCACACAGAAAACTATTGACAGCCCCTGGATGTTTAAATCCAGATAAAATTCTATTGCAGTGTCATTTACCAAACGCATACTGGGTATTTACCAAACGATAGCCAATGAAAGTGCGAGGCATGTCTTACAAAGACTAATGCCCTTCAGTCCTTTTGCCTGCATGTATGTAAGTGTATCATATGTACCCTGGCACCTGGAGAGTTCAGAAATGGGCATCGTATTCCCCGAAAGTGGAGTTATGGATGATTGTGAACTATCAGTGGTTTCTGGGAATCTAACCCAGGTCCTCTGGAAGAGCAGCCAGTGCTCTTAACGGCTGAGCCCTCTTTCCAGCCCCTTCTGAGAATTTTAAATCTGACTGAAGAGGACTGATGTTCATGTGTACTGCATGATACACAGTAGTGCATCATCACGCTATTAATCTAACTAAGAATACTTACATGGAGCCAGGCATAGCAGCTTGTGCCTTTAATCCCAGCAGAAGCAGGCAGATCTCTGAGTTCACTCCCTGTGTGGTGAGATGCTGTCTCAAGCATTCAAAGAAACAAACAATACAAAAACAAAACACCTCTCTTCCCAAGAAATTCTAGGTTATGAAAAGTTGACAGTTAAAAACCAAACACCACACCTTCTGACTTGCAAAGATATGAGTAATTAGAATGTTCACTTTGTATGTGGAGGCGGGTGCACATGTGTAGGAATGTGTGCACCTGTCTGCACCTGTGTAGGCTGAGGTTAATGTCAGGTGCTTTCCTTAATTGCTCGCTGTCCTGTTTCTGAAACAAGGTCTCAATGGACCAAGGTTCCCCCATTTGGCTAAGTTGTCTTTGCCTTTGCAGTGCTTAGCATTGTGCCCATTTTTGTTGTTGTTATTTTTTGTTTGTTTGTTTTGTTGAGACAACACCTCTTTATATAGCCCTGCTGCCCTGTGTAGACCAGGCTGGCCTCAAACTCACTGAGATCATTTGCCCCATCAAACCCCACCAGTTGCTAGGATTAGAAGTGTGTGCCACTGCACATAGCTGTGCCTAGTTTTGAATGCTAATGATCTGAACTCAAGTCATAATGCTTACTTTTTAAGCCATCTCTTCAACCCCAGAATATTCACTTTCTTTCTTCTTTTTCTTTTCTTTTTTTCTTTTTTTTTTTTTTTTTTTTTTTGACAGGGTTTCTCTGTGTAGCCCTGGCTGTCCTGGAACTCACTCCAGAGATCAGGCTGGCCTTGACCCCAGAGATCCACCTGCCTCTACCTCCTGAGTGCTGGGATTAAGGGCATGTGCTACCACTGCCCAGCTCACTCACTTTTCTATTATAGGAAGGAGACCAGAGGAGTGCTTATCATGACATGCCGCTCCAGGGGACAGCCAAATACACTTCTGTGGACTCTACAACTTCTGCTTACAGTGTGCACTTTGAACTTCGCTTGAGTAACTTGAGCTTTACATTTATATATTATAAATATATATTATATATATATTTAAATATATAAATATATATATATAATTATATTATATATCTATATGCAACAGCCTTATAAATTTATACCTATGATTTTAATCAGTAACAACCTGTTCAATCCAGTATGTAAATGAAGTACATAAAAATGTCTTTTTTTACCTACCACCTACTCATTCTAATTAGGATACCACAATTAACATATCTAGCATTTAATGGCAAGGCTATACTTAGTAATGTATTAATGAGATAAAAATAATTATGTTTAGAAAGCAGGATTCCTTCAAAAAGCGAACTATGTTGACACACTGTCAACTCTACGCCAAGCTCAGTATCTGCTAAGAATCATTGAGTCTCATCTCTGGTTGGTCCTTTATTATATTAAGGCTTGGAATCCTGGACAGCCTGTTTTCTGTCATTATTTGTTTTATGTGTGCATCTCATGTGTCTGGAATGTGTCAGACCCCACTCACTTTTGCAGTGATCTCCTTGGGTTTTGTTTGGTGTGTTTTTTTTTTTCTTGCTGGAAAATGAACATGAGGTCTCTTTGATAAGGCACCGGGTGAAAAATAACTACTCTTGCAGTATGCCCCAGGGTCTGTGCTTCCTTTGGCAAGGGGAGGCTAACACATGGTGTGCTTGTACATAGAAGCCAGAGGCCACCCTCTGCTGCTGTTCCTTAGGAACTGCCTATCTTGTTTTTGAGACAGTGTCTCTCACTGGGGCCTGTAGCTCATGGACTAGGTTAGACTGGCTTCCCAGTGAGCCCTAAGAGTCCAGTTTTGTCTTCAGGACTACAAACACATGCCAACCTGCTTTTCATATAGATTGTGGGAGCTGAACTCAAGTCCTCATGTTGTGAGGCAAACACCTTAGTCATTGGCCTTTATCCCTAGCCCCAGGAAACATATTGTTAAGCAATAATTCAGAACTAGGGATCACTTAAGCAAATATTTTGTTTTGAGACAGGACCTTACTATTTTCAGTGGGATAGCCTCAAACTTGGGATCTTCCTGCCTCAGCTTACTCTGCTAAGATTAGAGGATTGTGGCATCACCAATAGCACAGAAACAAAAGTTCTAATTGGTTCCTATAACAATCTGAAAAATTCTGCACAAATAATAATATGGTGAACCTTTCTATTCAAGAGTTATTGTCATATACTGCTATACTTATGTTTCTACCACACATACATGTTATATACATATATTGATCATATTTTATTCTACAAGTTAGGTATAGAGCCTAGCCTATAGAGTTGGAGAGATGGTTCAGGGTTTAGAGCTCTTGCTGCAATTGCAGAGGACCAGGATTTCAGTCCCAGTATTCACATAGCAGCTTACAGTCACTGTGACTCTGGTTCTAAGGGATCCAATGCTATCTCTCTTCTGGTTTCTGCAGGCTCTTTACATGTTACAGACACACATGTGCAAGCATGCTCACACACACATGCACACAAATAAATTTTAAAAATTATTTCCGTGTGTGTGTGTGTGTGGGTGTGTCTAGTAGCTTGCTCAAGGCTGTATGTTAAGTGACAGAGTGAACTTTAGGCCCCAATCAAAGTCTCCTTTGCTTTCTTGCTGTGGTATTAAATTGTTGACCACACTCTGGGATGTTAAACATTTCAAGTTTTTGTTTTGTTTCTGTTGTTGTTTGTTTGTTTGATGTTGTTTTCTAGGAATCACTTGGTGCTCTTGAGCAGAATGAAGATTTCTGAAATCTGGGGTGGGGTTGTGAAGTTCTACACAACACTTCCCCGGGATCAACACTAGGCTGTGGAATTAAATTAAAACCACTCAAAGAAGAACAAGCATGTTATTTGTTCAGAGCTTGCCTGGCAAGAAGGCCAATCATCATCACTCGTCCTTCCCAGAGGCTCAAAACAGGCAGGGACATGAGAAGCTTGGATAAAAATAGAAGAAAAAGAAGAGGAAAAAGCAAGGGGGAGGAGACAGTAGCAGCCTCCACCTCTGTCACCCTAGATATCTGATTGGAGGCTATTGGCTGGGAAACCCGGGGGTGGGCTTCAAACACAAGTGATTGTGGTTTTTGTTTGTTTTGTTTTGTTTTTTTGAATATTTATAATTCCCTGGTTGGTCTTGAAGTGGAAGTGGGGATAGAAACCCAAGTTGGCTTCCTGGTTGTTCTGGTGCAATTTCAACAGAGGTTGTGGCTTGGCTTTCTGCGCTTCTTAGGTGTTTCAGAGTTCCCCCATCATGTAAGGTATGGCCATTATGTATCTGTATACTCTTTCATTTCGGCAATACTTTAAGAACAACCTTAGTTCTCCGGTCCTGGTTTGTTGTGACCTCTTTCCATGTAAGTTCTGTGACAGCCACGGACCATCTTTCAAATCTAATTACCGCTTCCAGACCTTATGAGGTTCTAAGTTATTCAAAATCTTGCTGCTAAAAACATTTGATACTAGCTTTAGTTGCAATAAGAAAGTGGACTTTCCGTTGTGGCACAAGGACATCACCAGAAGGCTGGAGATTGCCCCCTCCAGCCGCTTGTGTTCTAACACAGTAGCTCGAATCTTAGGTGCTTGGATTCAGCCTTGACCCAGACTACCCCGCTTTTCCTGGAAGCTTCCAGGTTAACTCCTGGTGTGCTAAGCAGCCCCAAGGCTCCTTCATGCGCGCTCTGCTGGAGGCAGCATGGAGTTTGTGGGAAAGCTGCTACTTGTGGCATTTGAAGGCAACCCTAATAGAAGATCTTAGTTTTGCCTTCTTCTCTCGGCACTTTCTCTCTCCCCGAACCCTACGGGCCTGGGCCGGCAAGAGGTCTCGAAGGACCGAGAAGGTAGGGAGAGACACACTCCCCTCCGGCAGTGACTGGGGACTCGGGCTTTCTCAGTGCAGGCGGTGCGATGGGCGTGCGCGCGCGAGCGGAGCAGGGCTGACCGGCGGACGCGGCCCACCTGCTGCGGGAGCCCGGGCTGCGGCGCCCAAGCGGCGAGGGGGCTGCGGGTGGAGGCGGGGAGCCGCGGGCTACCAAAGCCGGAGCTGCTCGTGGGCTGGAGCTGCACTAGCAGGCGGCCTCCGCTGCGCCCCGCCGCGCGCTACCAAAGATGGTCAGAGGGTCGGGAGGCGCCCCCGCCCCCGCCCCCGCCGGCCGCTAGTCCGGGTCCACGTTCCGCGCCGCCAGCGAGGTAGGTCGGAGCCGAGCGGCCCCGGGCCGGCCGGAGAAGCAAACGGGCCGCGCGGGGGGCGAGGCCGCGCCGCCCCCTGCCCGCGCGCGCCGGAGCGCAGACAATGGCCGTAGGGTGCGGGCCCGGTGGGGAGGGCAGGCGCGTGGGCGCCGCGGGGTCGTCCGCACCTGCGCACCGGGCCGGGCAGAGGCCGCGGGCACCGGCCAACGGCGGCGCGCGACGCCCCAGAGCCGAAGCCCCGCGCCGGGCCCCGGGGCGGGGCGCTCTCCCGGCGGGAATGCCGGCCGGGCCCAGGCGCTAGCGCGGGCTGCAGAAGCTAGCTCGGGCCCGGCCGCTGTTGTGCTGACAGCAAGCGTCAGGACGCAAGGATCCCTTTTCTGAGATTCTCTCCATCTTGGTGGCATCTCGGTGTGATTTGAAACCGAGGGGGGAGGAGGAGAACCAACAACGCTGAATTGGGGCCGGGCTGCTACGGGGTGACCCCCTCGGACACTTGGCCTGTGGAACTGCTAGACTGGGACAGTGCAGATACTGGGTGACTGGGGGTAGTAAGCCAGGATCTCTTAACAAATGGATAACTGAAAAATTCTCATTTAGTTATTCTAATTTTAAATAGACCATCGTATAAATAGTTCGGAGCATTTCGCATATGGTGTTTGGGCGGCTGATTTTTAGTCTAGTTTTGGAATATGCCATCTATGTCTGATGATTGGGATATTTAACATTAATTATTAGAGTTAATACACAAAACTGAAAACGTGTTTGTTTATGTTTATTGCAGCCATGGCTCTAAAAGCACAAGAAGATTACATTTATCTTTTCAAGGATTCGTCACATCCAGTGGATTTTCTGGATGCATTCAGAACATTTTACATGGATGGATTATTTACTGATATTACCCTTCAGTGTCCTTCAGGCATAATCTTCCATTGTCACCGAGCTGTTTTAGCTGCCTGCAGCAATTATTTTAAGGCAATGTTCACAGCTGACATGAAAGAAAAATTTAAAAGTAAAATAAAACTGTCCGGCATCCACCATGATATTTTGGAAGGCCTTGTAAATTATGCATATACTTCTCAAATTGAAATAACTAAGAGAAATGTACAAAGCCTTCTTGAAGCAGCAGATCTGCTGCAGTTTCTTTCGGTAAAGAAGGCTTGTGAGCAGTTTCTGGTCAGGCACCTGGATATTGATAACTGTATCGGGATGCACTCTTTTGCAGAATTCCATGTGTGTTCAGAACTAGAGAAGGAATCTCGAAGAATTCTGTGCTCCAGGTTTAAGGAAGTATGGCAACAAGAAGAATTTCTGGAAATCAGCCTTGAAAAGTTTCTCTTTATCTTGTCCAGAAAGAATCTCAGTGTCTGGAAGGAAGAAGCTATCCTAGAGCCGGTCATTAAGTGGACTGCTCATGATGTAGAGAATCGAGTTGAATGCCTCTACAACCTGCTAAGCTATATCAACATAGATATAGACCCAGTGTACTTAAAGACAGCTTTAGGCCTTCAAAGAAGCTGTTTACTAACAGAAAATAAGATCCGTTCCCTAATATACAATGCCTTGAATCCCATGCATAAAGAGATTTCCCAGAGGTCCACAGCCACCATGTATATCATTGGAGGCTATTACTGGCATCCTTTATCAGAGGTCCACATATGGGATCCTTTGACAAATGTTTGGATTCAGGGAGCAGAAATACCAGATTATACCAGGGAGAGTTACGGTGTTACATGCTTAGGACCCAACATTTATGTAACCGGAGGGTACAGGACAGATAACATAGATGCTCTTGACACAGTGTGGATCTATAACAGTGAAGGAGATGAGTGGACAGAAGGCTTGCCCATGCTCAATGCCAGGTATTACCACTGTGCAGTCACCTTGGGGGGCTGCGTCTATGCACTAGGTGGTTACAGAAAAGGCGCTCCTGCGGAAGAGGCCGAGTTCTACGATCCTCTGAAAGAGAAATGGCTTCCTATCGCAAACATGATTAAAGGTAGGTGTAGCTTTTACTTGCCCTGCATTTTTACACGCCTGAGTGTAGGTTAGCAATCTCCGCTCTTTGAGAAGTAATTTTTAGAAAGAATGTTTCACACTGAGATAGTCTTGAGGAACTACAGTAGATTAGATAAGTGACGCAGCCCAGCATGATTCCGGTAGAAACAATACAGAACCCAGCCTGCCTGGACTTTAAAGAAAGCTCCAAAAAAAACACTCAGTCAGTAGAGTGCATGGCTTCCACACCTAAGCGGAGTTCCTTCACCATCACCATCTGAACTGGGCTTGTGCCCATGGGCATGAGCCCATGATCATGACAGTCAGAAGTTTGGGATCATTCATGGCTACATAGGTAGTTCAAGGCCAGCCTGGGCTGTGTAAGACTCCATCTTTAAAATTTGTTAATTAAATGAAGTAAAGTGTTTTAATATTTTTAAAAAGAATACTGTTTAAGTTAGAACAGAAAGCTACTTTGTGTAAGGAAATACTATAATTCACTCTCCCCTATACATCCTTCTATATCTTACCTCAAATCTTAATGTATACCTAGCTTAGAGACTGACCTGGTTAGTTTTGTTAATTTATGGGGTTTTTTTTTTTTCTCTAAAATGTTTTTAACTTTGATTTCTTTCTGTTTTGTTTTGATTTTTGTTGTTCTTTTTGTTTTTGTTTTGTTTTGTTTTAAGACGGTCTCCCTATGTATTCATTGCTGGCCTGGAACTGGCTACATAGACCAAACTGGCCTCAATTTCCGAGAGCTCTGCCTGTCTCTGCTGCCTGAGTGCTGAAATTAAAGCTGTGCACCACCACACCTGGCACCCACGTGCTTTTTAACACCTAGCTTTCCCTACTTTCAGAATACACTGATCATCTCTATGGGGCCTCTCACTAAAACTTAGGACGGTTAGTCTCTTCGGAATATAACACTGTACACTCTCCCCAGAAATAGAGACATAACCTGTGCCTTTGTGATGTAGGCTTCTCTCAAAATAAAGGGCAGAGACAGGTCGTCTTACTTCCTGTGCCCTACAGAGCCAAGCATACTGAGTCTCAGTGTTTGCTGCATAAACACTGCATTTGTTGAGATTCTTTAGCCTTGCCCTTCTTCCCTTCAGCTGGGAAAAAAGTTTAACTAGACTCTTCTATTGCCCTTAAGCTTTAGTACTTGAGAGTTCATTTGGAAAAAAAAAAAAAAAAAAAAAGACAGCTGGTAAATTCTTACTAAACTGGTGTCATTTTGTCCCAAATGTTTCTTCCCAGGCCTTTCTGTTTCTTTTTTAACAGTAGTGAGGGTGTGGGAATGTGACCTGGACTGGAAATCTGACCTGAAGTGATCCTTGGATGACAAGCCGGAAGCTTAGAGGCAGATGGTCTTACGATCACACACTGCTCTGGAGCCAAGCTGCCTGGGTCCCAGCTCTGACTTTCTCTGCCAAACTTGGGCAAATGATTCAGCCCCTCTGCCCAGTTTTTCCATCTGTCTGATGGGGAGGACATCCTTAGATAGCTGAGGGTCTGGAGATGACTGCGGAACGCTCGGAGCAGAATGTGGGACTAAGCCTCAGTGTGAGGTCTGCTTTTCATAAGCCACTGTGTATGTGGTGGGGTGAGAGTGTGGGTGAAGGTAGCAGAGAGCCTGTTTCTGTCTGGGTTTTGGCTTCGCCTGAGCGTAACCATGGCTTACTGATTCAGAGGCTGGTCCTGAATGTTCTGACTCCATAGAAAAGACTAGCCACATTCAAGTACTTCAGCAGCATTTGTAAACCTGCAGGTGTTACTGCTTTTACTTCTCAGTGATAACAATGTTGGTGGTTTTATAGATAATATATCCTTGAGGATAGAAATTTATTACTCTATTGAAAAAAAATTTTTTTTTTTTTTTTTGGTTTTTCAAGACAGGGTTTCTCTGTGTAGCCTGGGCTGTCTTGGAACTCACTCTGTAGACCAGCTGGCCTCGAACTCAGAAATCCGCCTGCCTCTGCCTCCCAAGTGCTGGGCTTAAAGGCGTGCGCCACCACAGCCCGGCTTCTATTGAAAATTTTAAGAATTATATTTGAAACAGTGTTTGCTGAGGTTGGAGTAGGGTACCAACCCCAGGTAGCTACTGGGAAAGAAAGCCCTATGCTTTTATATTACTCTTGGTGGTATGGGAGGTCTCTGTACTCTGCCATCCTTCCCCACGGCTGGCTGTTTTTGAAGTCACAGAGATATTTTGTTTTGTTTTGTTTTGTTTTGTTTTGTTTTGTTTTATTTTTTGAGACAACACCTTGCTATGCATCCCAGGCTGGCCTCAAACTCAAACTCTTAAGCCTCCCAGATACTGAGATTAGAGGCAAGAGTCACCAACAAGGTGAGAGGTATATAGTTTTCATTTGAAAATTTTGATTCTTGTTTCTATCTAGCTACCCCAGGGGAGGGTACCACTGGGCTCCACTTTGTGCAGTTTTGATGTGTACTATTCTTATGGATAGGCTTACACCAAAATTTGAGTTTTCCAGTAGAAAGAATATAATCTTATGTTTCCTCAGTTGGTGTTATTTGCATTATGAAGTGAAGTAACACATTTTTCTGGTAATGTAAACATTTGAATAGAATCGACTTTCAATTTCATTTCCCTTGGGGGAGGATATGATATACAGAGAAGAAATAAGCCCTTGGCTTCTTTGAAACTCCAGAGTCTTTCTTTTTCATCATTTACTTTTACATAACAACACTCTTACTTTGAAGTAGAGATCAACAAGGAGATTAAACTGCACTGAAAGACTTAAAACTGCACATTTTCAACTAACCTGAGCCTCCCTTCATACCTGGTCAAACCTGTTTTCTCCTCCTCACTTTTCTGTGGAGTCAGAGTCTCCCAGTTTTCCCAGTTCAAGACCTCAGAAGCAGCCTGGTTCATCTTGTAATTGAAGCCTATCTGTTTGACCCATCTCTCACCTCTGCCCTTCCGATCACACCCAAAACTCCTTCTAAGTCTGGCCCTTGATAATAATGAGGTGATTCTGTCCCTACATCTCTCTGAGTCCTCTCCTTCGTTTTTAGTCCCTCCCTGCCTCTGTTTATAAACTTAAAATGTTCTGCTGAACGAAGCCCAGCCCTTTAGCTGCAACTTACATTCCATCCTTAATTTTCATGTGAGACTCCCATTGTACTAGCCTGCGAAGCTCTCCCTTGCTTAGAGCAGCTTCCCCTGTGCTTGCCAGAGTCCTAATCACCACACCCTGGGCAAATCGTGTCACCCTGCTGTGATTTCTCCAGTCAAAAGCAATATCTCTTTGATCTGAGCAATCATGTTAGCATCTCTCTTATATAGTATTTTTCCCCTTCCTATAACCCTGTTCTAGTTATTCTAAGTGTTCGAAGAACACACAGAGCCATTAGCTTTCACTCTTTTACCTCATGGCATCTACCACAATGCTTTGCCTCTACCACCCATAACAACAAAACAGTAACAGATCAGCACTCATCTCAGGAAAACATGAACAATCTAAGATGTGGTTTTAATTGACATACAGGTGTGGGAAATGCTACTGCCTGTGTCCTTCATGAAGTCATCTATGTCATTGGCGGCCACTGTGGCTACAGAGGAAGCTGCACGTATGACAAGGTGCAGAGTTACAATTCAGACATCAATGAGTGGAGCCTTATTACTGCGAGCCCACACCCAGGTAACAAGTCCCATTTCAAGTACCTAACTGTTGTCATTAGGTTAGTTGGGACAGTGCATAGAGATTAAAGTTGAGTGAGTGTTTCTTCTCTCTTAGAGGCATGTTCACTCTGAATTTCAAGGACTATTAAACACCTGTTCCTAGATATGCAGAGCCCTGTACGTGTGCTACCTTAACAGTCATAAAGAAAAGTGTTGTCTATCAAAGAAATGCCCTTCTGGGTGTGTGTGTGTGTCTGTGTCTGTGTGTGTGTGTGTGTGTGTGTGTGTGTGTGTGTGTAGGCAAGAAGATTATGTCAGGTGTATTCTTGAGACAGGTCTCTCTGAACCTGGAACTTACCTATTTGGCTAGATTGGCTGTCTGGCAAGCTCCTAAGGTCATTGTGTCCCTACACTTCCGTTGCTTGGATTATAGGCATGCATTGTCGAGCCCAGCATCTTAATGTGAGTGCTGGAGATCTAAACTCAGGTCCTCAGGCTTGTGTGGCAGTCACTTTATCAGCTGAGCTATCTCCTTGGCCCCTTTTTGCTCTCTTTTACCCTGACCTATCACACAGGGTTGGGAGTGATAAGAGTATGCCCTTAGCATGGGTTAGGCCCTGGGTTCAGCTCCACTGTGATAGAGTGAGTAGGCTAGACTTTTACAGTTATACCATATGTTTGAGAGTTTGCATTTGGATGAATTCATATCATGCCACCCTATTATTTTGAATCATTTTTTGCAGAACATCAGGATTTTAGTGGGTTACTGAAGAGGGAAATTAAAATCTTCAAGCTTGAGATATGTGTGACTAACAGCAATAGTTAATTAACATCGCTGAGTGCACCCTATGTACGTTAGGGATTGACTAAGCACTTTACATGCAACATTATCCTTAATTCTCACTGAAATTCTGTATATAGGTATTGTTATCATTGATTTATGTATTTGGAAATGCAGGGTTCGTAACTTAGAAAAGAAGAGTAACCTTTCCAAAAACACACAGTTTGAAAGTGACGACCCAGGATCCACAGTCTGTCCGTCTTGATTCCATAGTCTGGGATGTGACCACTAAGCAGCCTGCTTCTGCTCACTGGAGCAGCCTTTCTTGCTGTCAGCCCATGTAGCTGCTTCTACCTTGTGCATCTGTCTCATCAACGCTGCATCTAGTGCTGCATCTCTGGTTGCTAACACCTTCACACTAGAGGAAGCTCAGCTGCAGGCTGCTCTAGCTCTGAAAACATAGATTATGTAGACACTGGTCTTAGTAGTCCAGTCCTATCGTCTAGTCCAGATAATACTCCTATCGCTTTCTGTTATGATCAACAAAGTTATTGGAAGTAATGATAGTATCTCATGCGAACAAGCTAGTGTTTACTTGGTATTGGCTAGGCATACTAGTCCAATAATTTTAAATGTCTTAATCTGTTTATTTTTGTCTCTTTATAATAAATACTGCAATGAAATAACCAAGGCAACTAACTTGGTTGGGAAAGATTTATAGTCCACAGTGTGGAGGTTCTTTTCCAAGACTGGTCTGCTGTCTGAGGAGAGCAGGAAATGGTGATGTCCGGAGCGTGTGTGAAAGCTGTGGTCACCTCAGCAGCCGCTGAGGAAGAAGAGAGAGGGACTAGCCAGACTTATACAGTACTTTTCAGGGGCCTCCCATAATGCCCACCTTTTTATGATCCATAGCACCTCCTAATATCAATATCCTGGGGACTGAGTCTTTATATTTAGTCTATTGGGGAACACTCCCCATATTTAAACCATGACACTATGTCTGTATTTATTTGGTGTGCTTGTGTGTGGTGTGCATGCCTGTATGTGAGGATATGTGTGTGCACACTGTGCACAGGCTCACAGAACACTCGGGTAAGGCCTAAGATGGATAGCATCTCCTTGGATGCTCTCCACCTTATATATTGATGCAGGATCTCCCAGTGAACCCCGAGATCACTGTTTGGGCTAGTCTGGCTTATCTGAGGATCCTTTTCTCTCTGCCCCCTGAAGTGGGATTGTGCATTTACATTTACATGGGTTCTAGAGTTCTGAACTCTGGACCTCTTACATGGCAAGCATTTTACCCGCTGAGCCTCTCTCCAGCTCCTGGCTGTATTTAAACCTTACAGTAATGCTGTGAGCTAGGGAGGTGGTGTTGCTAATTAATTTATCAGGTGGTTGGAGTGATGACATTAAATACATCGTTCAAGGTCAGCCAGCTAATGTTTGTTAGAAGTGAGGTTGAACCGGTAGCCTGGCCCTGGCCCTTCAGTGTTTCCCACCTGGACACCATGTTAAAACCTGGGGCCCATATCACTCTGCTTATTTTGTACTCACATTATCTTTCCAACTAAATCCAATACATGAAAAATCAGATTTACAATTTAGAAAAAAAAAGAATAAACAACAACAAGAAACAATTAGAAAACAGTTATTCTACATTAATATTTTAATATGTATTGTACAAGGGGATCTCTTTAAAAATAAGTGTTCTGGGCCTAGAGAGATAGCTCAGAGGCTAAGAGTACTTGATGCTCTTGCAGAGGACATAGGTTTAGTTCTATTACTTACATGGTGGTTCATTAGTCTAGTTCTGGTCTTTGTGGACTCCAGGCATGCACAAGATCCACATATGTATACAGATGAAGGCATTTACACATAGACACAAAATAAAAAACAATTAAAAATAAAAATAAGTGTCCCACAAAGTCTACAAGTTGTATATAAAGAGTATTTTCAAGTATTGGCTACTTGAAAAAGAGTCTAACAGGCAGTGTTACTTAGGACTAGTGTTAGAAGGCAGAAAAATTTGAAAATCAGCCCCCCAAAAAGTATAGTATGAATCAATAGAATACACAGTTGTAGTCGTGAAGTTTTAATTTATATTAAACTTTTCCTGATGAGATAATTTTTAAAGACACCAATTAGCATCTTACCAGTATGTTCTATTTGGCTGTCAGAGTGCTTAAACTATTTTTGAATTGGCTTGTTACCAAAATTTAAAATTGAGAAGATTTCAAACAAAAATCATGGTTTGGGTGCCTTTAAAGGAAGGTGGTAAGGACTGGCAACTAGGCCGTGCTCCCTCCTGGGGCGGTAATGACAGCCACAGAGCAGCCGTCCTGTCAGATGAGGCCTGTGTTCTCCACCTCAATGCTTCCAATTCTGGTCACACCCCAGATCAAAGAACTTGGTGTGCTGCTTTTCTTATCCCTGGCTTGCTTTATATCATGGTGCCTAGAGGAGCCAACAGAAGGAGAGACCCAAACCAAAAGCACTAGCACAGTGTAGGTGACATAGGCCTCTCTAGAGGAAACTCCCAGCCACAGGGCCCAGAAGCCCAGAGCGAGCTTCTGTTGGGGACACCTCTCAAGATGGCTGAGTATGATAGCCATAGGCCTCAGTAACATCTGTGTATGTTTTCCTCACCCATTTCCCTGACCAGACAGGCAGTGTGAGAGATGCTAGCCAGGCCGTCCTCTGAAGCAAGTGTAGTGGCTGAGACATCAGGTAGTCTGTCCGTAGTCACAAGGTTGCTGAGATCTTGAGAAAGCTACACCGGTTCCCTAGTTTAATGTCCTGTCAGGAGGAGTCTACCGCTATCGTCATGAAAGTTGGTAGGTGTCAAGATTGAAGATAGACGTCAGTGACACGCTCCATATGGTGGGCAGTTCTCAGAGAGATGGTGTGGTGGGTTTCTTCTGGCCCCGGTGTGTAGACAGTAATGATGATGATCCCCCTGAGGACGAATGGCCATGCAGCAGGAACAGGTCATCTGAATCAGATCCAGGGACTGGATTTTAAGTACAGCAGAGTATGACAGAATCAAAATGTCACTATGTGTCTACTTTTGCGTTCTAAATAGCAGAGCTATTGTACCCACTGTACAGTAGCCCTTTTGTTATCGGAATTAAGGTTTTGTTCTTTTCTTCTCCTTCCATAAAGAATATGGACTGTGCTCAGTTCCATTTGAAAACAAGCTCTACTTAGTCGGCGGACAGACTACGATCACAGAGTGCTATGACCCGGAACAGAACGAGTGGAGAGAGACGGCACCCATGATGGAAAGGAGGATGGAGTGTGGGGCCGTCATCATGAACGGATGCATCTATGTAACTGGGGGGTACTCTTATTCAAAGGGGACGTATCTGCAGAGTATTGAGAAATATGATCCAGATCTTAATAAGTGGGAAATAGTGGGCAATCTCCCGAGTGCCATGCGGTCTCATGGATGCGTTTGTGTGTATAATGTCTGAGTCCACAGGACTAACCAGGTCATCACTAGGGACATAGTAAAAAGAGTGTAGAGTTTGGGGTGCCTTGATATTGTGTTTTGGCACATGCTAGGGCATTGGAAAATTTTAATTCTAACCCTGCACCATTCCCAGACTCAGTGATTAATGGGAATAACATAAGAAAAATGTGATGTATGTATAACAATTCAATTAGGAGAGTTAACTGCTCCTAGAATCTCTGCTTTTTAAAGGTAAAATGGAGAATTTGACACTTGGTAAAGGTGAAAAGCCTTTGTAGTGAATCCTCTCTTCCTGGTAGCATCAACACTGGGTATAGGTCAAAATCATTCATTCTGAGTTATGAAATGTCTGTTAGAAGTCTGTGATACAGCTGGGCATGGTGCACGCCTTTAATCCCAGCACTCGGGAGGCAGAGGCAGGCAGATCTCTAAGTTGAAGGACATGAAGGCCAACCTGGTCTACATAGCAACTTCCAGGCCAGCCAAAGCTACATTGAGACCCTGTCTTTAAAAGCCTGTGGTGTACCTGTGTATATTATGGGTCTCTAGCTGGCAGGAATCTGAAATGTAAAGAGGGAACCTTCTCTACCTCTATAAAACAACACTTTAAAATGTTTCCCTTTAGAATCAGTTAGAACGTGGATTTACTTACAGTCTCTTTCCTTTGTGGTGTATATAATTTATTGCTAGCATTCATTATTCACTGTCAGAGCTATACTAAACACTGTACAAATGATTGTTATTGTTCAAAGAGTTTACAACTCAACTTAAAAGAATAGCAACTCTAAAAAATGGCTGAGAAAATAGTCAAATATTTGCTGATGCTAAGGGCTGTGTTTAATTTTTAGCTTGGGTATAAATTGCTAGTTTAGGTTCTGGCTTAAGCATGTTGGCAGATCCTCTCTACAGATAGATGTCTGCATATAAAATTGAATTCCAGGGCCAGAAAGCATGTAGGACAGCTTCGAGGCAGGAGAAAATGCATCAAGGAGAATTTGCATTTATTTGCCAGCTCTGCCACTAACCAGATTTTGTGACTTCAGTCTCTGAATACATCTGTGACTCGAGCTTCTTCACCCATGTACAGTGGCACTTTGAGACATAGATTTTTCTATATCAAGAGCCCCTGGACCTTTGAAGCCAGATGAGGCCTGGGTGGCCTATGGGCCAGATATACCCTTTTCCATCTTCCTCTGTGTGCCTGCAGGGTCACTTCCCGAATGTGCCATGACCTGAGAAAAGGGGGAAGCGCTGCTTAAGTAACTCATCAGAACGGGAGACTATCTGTCCCACGACAGCTTGGTTTTATTGTTTGGTTTTTAAAGAGATAATACTAAATTTTGACTTTAAATAAAAACTACTTCTGATTGAAAAAACTTTTAAGAAGACTATTTAATATTCCCTTCAGGTAGCTTTTTGAATAGATACAATCCTTTGGAGTTGTTATACGGTACTTTTTTAAATAAAGAGTCATAAAAGTGACTGTCCTGGGCTAGTGAGATGACCTAGCAGGTGAGATTGCTTACCTCGCAGGCCCGAGAGCTGCATTTAACCCTTAGAACCCACTGTGGAAGAAGAACATGTACTCCTGAAAGCTGTCTTCTGCCTTCCACATGTGTATTGTGCTACATGTACACACACACACAATGGAAGGAAATTAAAAAATTTAAAGAAGACTATATCCTTTGCCCTGTGAGCTCTCATTATTTTTAAACTAAAGAATGATGAAAAAATGTAAATGCATGAGAATGTTTATGTCTGCATTGTAAACAGTAACCACAGTACAGAGAAAAATCTTTATGTTAAAGAAAGAATGCTAATGACTGGTGAGGCATACCACCATGACAGTAACTGTTGGGAAGACTGTAGAAGTATGATGTCTATGCCAAGTAAGCACGGAGCAAGCTAGTGCTCACACTGTAACGCCTTTACGCATGCGGAAGGTGATGTGCTAAAGAATTTGAGCTGTTAGTGTAAGGGGATGTGAAATGGTTTTAAGTTTATTGAATCTTTTTCTTTGTATTTTCAATAAAAATAAGTAAGTCACTGTATGTGTGGTTAAGATGTCCTATGTTTGAGCCGACTGGGTTGAAGCAGTCTAACAGTGAAATAAATTATATTGCATTAAAATCTGTAACTTTAATTGTAGGCTATTTTACTGTCTTCTCGAGAACACTTAATATAATGCTGGGAAAATAACACACTGGCCAGTAGTGGTTTACGGTTTGCTTTGGGGCAGCTGAGAACAACTGCAGCCATTTTCCCATCCTGAACCAACTCATCCTGAGGACGCCTCACTGCGCCCTCACAGGGATGCTTCCCTATGTCTTTCCACCACAGAGAAACCCGCATCGCCAGACTAGAGAAGCTGTCATTTGTGAATTCACACTGAGGCTCCTGCTGGGTTTGAGGTTCGAGACCCTCATCTTCAGTACTCTCAATATCCGGTCACTTTGTATGTGTGTAGAGTGTACAGTAGTGTCATCGTTTGTACCAAAAAGCATTCTGAAGGTGCTCCGTGGATCTTGAAAACAGTGTGTGGTGGGGACATTAATTATAGCTTTTTTTTTTTTAAATCCTGCTTTTTGCTACTGATTTGCATGTGAAAGAAGGATTGAGAAAGTACACAAATTCCTGTCTGTTGCCCCAACTTTTAAATTACTGCAGTATATATCAAAATATGTATTTGATATTAATTAATATTTAGGTTTAATGTGTTTGGGGTTTTTTTTTATTTTTTTGTAATCTTGTTTTTTTGAGTCAGGGTCTCACTAGGTAGCTCTGGCTGCCCTGGAGTTCACTGTGTAGACCCAGGGTGACCTCCAACTCACAGAGACCCACCTGCCTCTGCCTCCAAGTGCTCAGTGTGATTGGATTTAAAAGCTATTACTTTGGGAAGGCAAACACTATTTAGAAAACAAAGAAAATGACAGAATGATTTTACCTGTGACTTAAGCTTAGATGACTTCATTCAATTTTTAAAAGTTGCCATTTCTCACAGGTTTATTTTCAGTCATTTAGCTGAAACAGGAAGTGAACAACTAGGGCACTTGGTGCTTAAAGGCATAGTAGCCTTTGTTTTTAAATCCATGTCAGTATGCCCATTATCAACTGAATGTTTGTGTTTCCCAACATTTCTATATTGCAGCTGTAGCCCTAATATACTTGAAACAGGACAGATACTCTGGAAATAATTAACATGATGTGATATCCTGACTATAGGCCGTCATTCAGTAGGAAAGTGTCTCTGTAAGTCAGCAGAAGACCTGCTTGCCCATGTGCCTGCTCTCACCCGTCCCTTATGCCCCATGTGTACATGGTAGCCACATCTTCCAGGCTCCAGTTCTTCAAAAAGTACATCTTAAGTCACCCAGCCTGTGGTGTGTTGCTATGGCAGCCTGAGCTGACTGATGCAGCTCACAAAGGAGGGTGTTCTATATATAATGGGGTGGAGAAGATCAGCAAGAGGTAGACAGCTCTCTCCCCTGTCCATGTGCGAAACCATCACCATCTGGTTCATTAATCTGAAAATGTCTGAAACTTGCTGGGTAGGGGTGGTGTATGCCTTCCATCCCAGCATTTGGGAGGCAGGGGGATCTCTGTGAGTTCGAAGTCAGCGTAGTTTAGAGTTAATTCCAGGACAGCCAGGACTGTGCAGAGAACCCCTGAAACCCTGTTTCAAAAAAGAAAACAAAAAGAGAGAGAGAGAGAAAGAAGAAGAAGGAGGAGGAAGAGGAGGAGGAGGAGGAGGAGGAGGAAGAGGAGAAGAAGAAGAAGAAGAAGAAGAAGAAGAAAAGAAGAAGAAGAGGAGGAGGAGGGAGGAGGAAGGAAGGAAGGAAGGAAGGAAGGAAAAGGAGGAAGTGTCTGAAACTTAGAATTTCAACTTTGTTTCTTAGTCACATCAACTGCATAGTTCTTGCCTCAGAGAAGTCTCTCCAAAGACCAAATCTGCTGATGCTCTAGCTCCCCACCTCTGTGACACACACCATAGCATCCCATCCCTGGCCAGTGATGAGTCCAGAGCCATGACTGACCAAGTTCTCTGGTGGCTTGATTGACAAGGGCTGATAGAAGACGCCATAGTGACTAGACATAAAAATTACAATGCCTCAGATCAAAGACTCCCTTGCAGCCTCATCCCTGCCGTCTGCTGTGTGGCTGTGTTAGGGTTTTGTTTGTTTGTTTGTTTTGTATTTGTTTTGTGAGCCCCTGACCCCAACCCCCAACTCCACCCCCAAAATTAGAAATGTACAATTCAGTGACATACAATATACTAAAGGAGGGACTTTGACCTATTTTAAAATTTAAATATTTTTGGAAAGTAATTGTCTTTCAGACTACAACAGTGTGGTGGTTTGGAAGTGAACAGCTTCCATAGGCTCAGGTATTTGAACGCTTCAGGGAGTCGCACTACTTGAACAATCAGGAAGTATGGCCTTGTTGGTGGAAGTGTGTCCCTGGGGGAGGGTTTTGAGGTCTCATGGGCACTGAGCCAGTGCCAGGCCCAATGTCTCAATCTTCCTGCTGCCTGTGGATCCGGATGCAGAACTCTCAGCTACTTCTCCAGCACCGTGTCTGCCTGTGTGCTGCCATGTTCCTCGCCGTGATGAAAATGGACTAACCCTTTGAAACTGTAAGCTAGCCTGGGCTAAAGACTTTCTTTTTGAAGAGTTGCTGCATCATGGTGTCTTTTCACAACTGACTAACAGACAAACAGACTGCAGATTTAGTAGCTTTAAACCACGTAAATCTGGGACAGTGACAAGGTGACTCAGCTGGTAAAGGCACTTGCTCCCAAACCTAACAACGGAAGTTGGGTTCCTGGGGCCCACATAATGGAAGAAGATACCCTCCTCCCACAAGTTGTTCTCTGACCTTTGCGTATACACCATGGTGCATGCTTGTTCACACAATAAATAAGTAGATGTTAAAACATCCAGTGTGTGTAGCCGGGCGGTGGTGGCACACGCCTTTAATCCCAGCTCTTGGGAGGCAGAGGCAAGTGGATTTCTGAGTTCGAGGCCAGCCTGGTCTACAGAGTGAGTTCCAGGACAGCCAGGGCTATACAGAGAAACTCTGTCTCGAAAAACAAAACAAAGAAAAAAAAAAAAAAATCCAGGTGTGGTGGTATACACATTACATCTCAGCATTCAGGAGACCAAAGCAAGCAGATTTGAGTTGTAGACCAGCCAGCGATAAAAAGTGAGACCATGTCTCAAAACAAAAACAAAAATGTAAGTATTATGACTCACTGCGTCAATGTCAGCAACCATTTTTGTTTTTTTTTTTTTAAATATTTTAGATAGAGGTCTCATTATGAAGCCCAGGCTAGCCTCAAACTCAAGATCTTTCCATCTCTACCACCCAAGGAGAATTATGAGTGTGAACCACTGTACCTGGCTGCACTTTGAACTGGCTTTTGACATCTATTTTCAGCTTCCAGGCATTAGGACATGAACATTTTTAGGAAACGTTAAATAAAATATTCCCTTCCCTGACTTTAGCATTCCATTTGGTTGAATTTATCTTATGCTTTTCTGAAGAGATCCTGACAGAGAGGTTTAAAAAAAAAAAAAAGTCAAAACAAAAAATGGGGAGCTAATGTGGAGCTAGGCACAGTCGAGAGAAAGCTTACGTCATGCGTTTCATGCAGCCGCCGCAAATATGTCAACAAAACACTCTCATTAGCCAGGGGGTGGGCTGTCAGCAAAATGATGCTTCAGAATGACAGTTGTCAATCAGGTGGGCTGTCAGCTCCTACTTTAGCCCTCTGAGTCAGACATACTGTTCTCTTTGGAGTTGCACTGGGGTGAGAGCATGCTGCCCAGCTCCCTGGTGAGCATTGTTGGTTTTAATTGGCCACATTTGTGCTGTTCACTAAATCATACCCTGTTAGGAGCATGACGCCGCCAGGGTTTCAGCTTTTGTCTGAGATTCACACCAAACCACAAGATGATGCTACACCTGTAAGTACCTACAGTGATGGTTGTTGGGCAATCTGAAATACCAGGGCTGTATAAAGCAGGCTTGATGAGGTGCAACCAGTGATTATCCTGCCTCCAATCTTCACTCACCAGCGTTTACAAGGCCAGCTGGGCTCATGTAGTCTGCGGGTGCTCAGCAAAGCCTGTCAGGCAATAAATATATCTTTTGTTAGGAAGCCCACAGATAGTCACTATTTCTAGTTCTTTTCTAGACAGATAAACACAGAAAACTGTTATTTGTAGCTTCCTGAAAATGTCTTGGGTTATTTGTGGCCTTTTTGTTTTTCTGAGTCAGGGTCTACTATATCCTAGGTTGACCTCATACTTACTATATAGCAAATGATGACCTTGAATTACACACACACACGCACACGCACACGCACACGCGCACACACGTTGGTACACAGGCTTGTGCCACCACGGAGTCAGTTTTATGCAGTACTTAGGACTGAACCCAAGCTCCTGTGGATGTAAGGCCTGCACCACATCCTCAGCCCTGTGCACATACCTCTTCTATCCTTCCAACTTTTCTTCCTCAGACCTTCTTCATCATGGACACAAATCATGATGTCTTCTCAGACAAGAGACAAGGTCCTTAAGCATAGGCAGCTGCCATAGGCCACCCATGGCATCCAGGTACACTGAGGCAGGCAGTAATGGGTGGCATTGGCAGTTGTTGGGGAGCGGCAAAAGTTGCTTAATATTTGTAAATTTTCTTTTTTTAACTCTTTGCTATTCTAAGGCCAAAAGCTGATGGCTTCTGTTAATTAACTCCTACTGTTAGCAACAGGGGATTAAGAAAAAAAAAAAAAAGCTTAGTTTCTCTTTGGTTCAAAGTTTCCTTGCTGGCAGGGAAGAGGCTTGGAGTTTGTTAACTCTTCGTGAACCAGAGAGAAAAGAAAAGGAAGAAAGGGAAAATTCAAGCACACACATAGATACACATAGATGCACAGACACACAGAGACACATAGACACACAGAGACACACAAACATAGACACACAGATACATAGACACACATAGATACATAGACACACATAGATACATAGACACACAGAGACACACACAGACATAGACACACATAGATACATAGACACACAGAGACACACAGGCACTCATACACATAGACACACATAGATACATAGACACACACAGACACATAGACACACACACACACATAGACACACATAGATACATAGACACACAGAGACACATAGACACACACATATAGACACACAGAGACACATAGACACACACACATAGACACACATAGATACATAGACACACAGAGACAGACACACATAGATACATAGACACACAGAGACACATAGACACACACACACAGACACACATAGATACATAGACACACAGATACATAGACATACAGAGACAGACACACACACAGACACACATAGATACATAGACACACAGAGACACATAGACACACAGAAACACATAGACACACACACATAGACACACATACTTTGGCCAGGCCTGACCACCTGCCTCAATAATTTCACAAGCGTTCATGCATACTTATATATATACACATATACCTATACATATAATGTACATACATATAGACAAACAGACAAATACATCTATACATTTGGTGGATGGAGCAGAGTTCCAAAAGCCATACTTTATTTCTTCTCTCTGGCATTTTATACCTTCTTAGACAAAAGTGTTTTATAAAATTATCTCCCAGATAAAATGTTACACAAAAAGGGAGCTACAGAAGGATGTTGATAGTGAGTACAAAGCGATGTTTAATTCTGTAAACTCATGACAAGTTCAAAGCAACGGTTTCCCATGGTCTTGCTTTATCATAGTGCACATTGTGACTTTGTTCTTGGAACTGACCTAGAATGAAATGTTTTTTCTTGATCATAAATTTGTTGCAAGCCTGGTTCCTTATCCTAATGCAAGTAGCCTGTGACACATGAAGGTTTACAGAGCTCTATTTATAGTTTTATTCTATAGGCGGTTGAGATTACTTGTATCAATTTAAGAGATCAATAAAATCATCAGAAATTGTGAAATCATCAATTTATTTATACAGCATGACTATATGAGAATACATCTTCATATTGTTCTGCAGGAAATTTGCCCAATAAGGTAGGCTGATGCCCAGGAATCGTTAGACTGTGTAATAGTGACAGTGCATATCAGCAACGAGAAGCAATCCTGGGATGAAATCTCTGATGACTTGGATTTCAGAGATCACCATCACAGCCATACAAAATGTCAAGCCATCTCCAGAAAACTCACTTGCTTGCCATAGCCTCTCCTAGATGGCTTCTGACAAACAGCCATTTGAGACCATTTGGATATGGTTATCTTTTAAACTTTACTGTTAAATATAACATATAAATATAGCAGAGCACCTAATGGCACAAAGAAAGGATTTCTGTTGTTTGAAGGTTGAGAGGATATAGTCTATAATGATGGGGGAGGCATGGAAGCAAGAGCTTAAGGCAGCTGCTTGCTACATGGCCACTGAGCCAGACTCTATCTCAGGCCTGCCCTCAGTGACCTACTACTGTCAGCCAAGCCCTCTACCTCTTAGTGGTTTCCCAGTCACCTGAAACAGCTCTGCCAGCTGGGATATAAGTGTTCAAACCTAAGTTGGGACAGAGGGGTACATTTGCTGTTCTTTCAGAGGACCAGGCTGATTCCCTACACCAACCACCAATGGTTGTGGGTAGTAGGGACTGATTCCCTTCCTCTGTGAGGGCAGCATTCACTCTTAACCAATGAGCTGTCTCTGCAATCCTTGTAGCAGTAGAGCTAGGAGAAAGACACGCTCAGAAAGAAAAGCACACAAGGAGCGTGGCCAAGGGCTTCTTAAAGGAGAGTCGCTTTCTCCCTCTTGTCTGTTTTCTAGTTTACAGCATAAGGCTGAGGGTAGTGGAGGCTCAGCTGAGAGCTCAGAGAAAGAATCTACCAGATATTTTGGAAGACCAAATCAACAAGAAAGAAAAATAAAATTATTTTCTAGTATCTTTGAGTAGACATGTAGACGTCAAGTTTCCCGTACACCTATGATCTCAACAGTCAGTGAGGCCAAGGATTGAGGACCTTACCTTTAAAGCTCACCTGGGCTTCCCAGTGAATTCCAGGCCAGCCTAGGCTGAACAGTGAGACCTTGTCTCAAACAAATTTAAAAACAACAATACAGTTGTACTGTTGAGATGGTCAGTGGGTAAAGGCACTTGCTGCCAACACCCGTGCACATTAAATAAACAAGTAGATAAATAAACAAATTAAATAAATAAAAATAGGCAGGACAACATATTTAGGAAGTAGAGGCTGAAGAGAATCAGAAGTTCAAGGTCATCCTGGGCTCTATAGTAAGTTTGAAGCCAGCCTGAGCTACACAAGACAATGCCAAAGAAAAGAAAAAATAGGAAGAGAAAGTGGTGAGCCTACCACTTGTATCTCTGTGGTGATCTGAATATGCTTGACCCAGGAAGTGGAACTATTAGGAGGTGTGGCCTTGTTGGAGAAACAGTGTCACTGTAGTGGTGGGCTTGAAGACCCTCCTTCTAGCCACTTGGGAGACAGTCTGCTCCTGGCTGGGCTGCCTTCCAATCAAGATGTAGAACTCTCAGCTCCTTTAGCGCCATGCCTCCCTGGATGCTGCCATGCTCCCGCTTTGATGACAATGAACTGTACCTCTGAACCCCGTAAGCCAGCCCCAATTAAATGTTGTCCCTTATAAAAGTTCCCTTGATCATGGTATCTCTTCACAGCAATGAAACCCTAAGAAAATCTCCTTAGTAAAAAAATCCATCAAGGTTTAGCACAGGGACAGCAAAGGGTTCAGAAGCCCCTCAAATGCAAACATTAAAAAGAGTTTTCCAAAATCAGTGCTCTACTGGCTTAAGGATGTTTTAGAAAATTTACCCCAGGGTGTGTACACCCAGTAAGAATTACCAGTCATCTCCTGACTGGATGCAGCTGCAATTTTTGTTGTTTTGTGCTCCCTGTGAGTTTTTTTTTTGAAAAGTTTGTTTGTTTATTATAAGTACACAATAGCTGTCTTCAGACACACCAGAAGAGGGCATCTGATCCCATTACAGATGGTTGTGAGCCACCATGTGGTTGCTGGGTATTGAACTAAGGACCTGGGAAGAGCAGTCAGTGCTCTTAACCACTGAGCCATCTCTCCAGCACCAGAGTTTTTTTTGTTTGTTTGTTTTTGTTTTGTTTTGTTTTTTTTTTTTTAATCCTGCACACCTCTAAGAGCTTGGAGAGTTCTAACTGGGCATCTTTCCATAGTGACATCTGTCTTCTGTGAACCTCTGTTTTCACTCCATGACTTCTACATAGAGATGTTCTCGGCCATTGCAATGGATGAACTGAAACTCTGATATTTTTCAGTGAGGGAATCCCAAAGTTTAATAAGAAAAAAATAACGTAAATGCTTCACAAAACATCTGTGAATTATCATCTCATCCTGTCTCATAATTCAGGGTCAGAAGACACCAGTTGTCTTTCTCCTTCTTTTTCTGTGAAACTCAAACACTCAGAAGATTTGAAAGAGATTGAGGAGAGGAGCAACATCTTCCCAGTTCCTCAGCACCCCATCCCCCTCCAAGACCCACGGGGCAGATTGCTGGTTCTGGTTGGAGAAGCACCTTGAACTTCACCAGGGTTTCCTCATGAGCCAACGGTGGTCATACAACATCTGCAGAACGCTGCAATCCTATCACTCTCTGTCCAGTGTCGAGTGGTGACATCCCGTCTCACTTGAAAGCCATATAACTGTGCACATGGCTATAGTTATAGTTATGGATAAATGACAGATGGATAGCCAGCCTGGGAAAAGCCCACAGATCCATTACCAACAGGCTGACCTGGTTAATAACTTCTGGAGTTATGGACAATCTCTGCAGGTGTTAAAATATAAAGTATGTCATCCAGATGGCTACTAGATAAAAGTGTCTGCCACCAAGCCTGCTGACTGTCAAAACCCAGGACCCTGAAGAGAACCAATTCCAACAAATTGTCTTTTGTCCTCTATATACACACACCCTTGTTGCAGTAAATCTCTTACCAAAATAAGACCAGTCAAGGAAAACACAACTCAATAATTATGGTATAAATTACACTCCTAGATTGGGCAGATTTACCATTACACTACTCTAATCCCCTTATAACTTGCGGTTTATCCAGGCTGCATGCTTGTCCTTCCAACTCCAGCTCCTCCGTTGTCGGCTTCCTACTCCTTCACCTTCCTCTGTCGACTTCCTTCTACTACCTCTCCTCTGTCGACTACCTCTTATATCGAATTCCTCTTCTTCTCTCCTCCTCTAAGTCTTTTTCTCCGCCTCCCTTCTACTGCCCAATCACTGGCTCTAGCCTTTATTTTACAAATTTAATTGGACAGAAGGTTCACAAGACATCACCTGTGTATAGATTCACTCCTCCTCTGCAGCCCATCCCAGGAGGGTGGAACTAGCATCAAAATACAAGGCTGGGGCTATCCACAACACACCCTTTCCATGGCATGCATGCATGCATGTGCTCGTTCGAGAGCACACACACACACACAAAATAAGATGCAATAATAGTTTTAAATTGAAATAAAGTAAAATACTACAAAGCAACACTATACTATAAAATACTATAACTATAAAATTCTGCTGTGCTGTATTTAAAAATAAAAGATTCTTCAGGCCAGTGAGAGGCTCAGCAGGAAAAGTACTTGGTTTGGCATCCTGGTGGCAAATTTGACCCCCTCAGGTTCCCCCCTAAAGGTGGAAGGAGAGAACTGACTTCACAGTGCTATACTTTGACCTCTGCATATTCTCTGTGGCATGAGTGCCTCTGCACATACATCATAAGCATATGCACACACAATAAACATTTTTATTTTTTTAACTCTAAAAAAACCCCATAATTTTATTTACATTGGTGTTCTGCCTCCATGTGTGTCTATGTGAAGGTGTTAGATCCACTGGAACAGGAGTTACAGACAGTTGTGAACTTCCGTGTGGCATGCGGGTGCTGGGATTTGAACCTGAGTTCTTTGGAAGAGCGGCCAGTGCTCTTAACTGCTGAGCCTTCACTCTAGCCCACAGTAAAGATTTTTAAAAGGAACCCTAGGGGGTTGGAGAATTGCTCAGTGGTTAAGAGCAGTTGTTGCTCTTGCTAAGGACTTGGGTTCTATTCCTAGCACCCACATGGCAGCTCACCACTGTCTTTAACTCCAGTCCTAGGGGAGTTATACACCCTTTTCCAAACAGGCACATATATACATGCAAGCAGGGCTTCTCTGTGTAGCTCTGACTGTCCTAGAACTTGTTCTGTTGACTAGGCTGGCCTCAAACTCAGAGATCCACTTGCCCCTGTCCCCCAAGTGCTGGGATTAAAGGCACAAGCCACTACATTCAACTTTAAAATAAATTAAAAAAAAAAAAAAAAAAAAAAAGGAAACTTAACAGAGGAACTGGCAAACCTTGACATTATACTACATTTATTTAATATTTATTTTTAGTTATTTTTTCTTTGCTTGTATGTGTCTATTGGTGGGAGGAGTGCCAGAGGAGGCCAGAAAAGGGTGTTGGATCCTTTAGTGGTGGGCTTACATGTGGGTGGGAGCTGCTCGAACTGAGTTGAGTGCCAGACGCCAAACTCAGTTCTTTGGAGGAACAGCAAGAGATCTTGAATACTGAGCCATCTGTCTGGCCCCATAAGTTTTCTTTGTGTTTGCATCTTTTGTCTGTGTCTTCTACTCACTCAGAAGTCTGTGAATTGTTAACATTTCCAATATACCATCAAGGAAAATGTATTAAGACACAGGAAAGCTGGCAAGATGCTCAGCAGGTAAAGGTACTTGCTGCCAAACCTGATCTGAGTTTGATTCCTGGAACCCAAGAGAAAGGAGAAAACTGACTACTTTGGGTTGTCCTCTGACCTTTACATGGGCACTGTAGCCTTATATGCACATGGGCGCGACACACACACACACACACACACACACACACACACACACACACAGAGGACCTGGTTCAATTCCTAATAGCCACATGGTGGCTTATAGCCACCTATGACTCCAATTCCAAGGGATGCTGTCCCCTCTTCTGACTTCTGCAGGCACCAGCCACTCCTATGGTACACATTCATTATTCATTCAGGAAAAATGAACACACTCATAAAATAAAAATAAATAACTCTAAAAAACATCTTAGAAGAAATAATTGCTTTTATTTTTCCAGATAGGTTGTCTCTACACAGTCCTGACTGTCCTGGAACTTACTATGTAGACCAAGCTGGCCTCAGAGGTCTACCTGCCTCTGCTTCCCAAGTGCTGGGATTAAAGATGTACACCACCATGCCTGGCCAACAAAATAATTGAATCTTCAAGGCTCTGACAATTTCTGGGTGATTTTGTATTCTAATTAAATACTAATTTTTCATACTTTTAAATTATTGCTTGTTTATTTGAGAGAGGGTCTTATGAAGTTCAGATTGCCCTTAAATTTATAATCCTCCCGTCCCAGCCTCTCAAGTGCTAGGATTACAGGTATATGGCACCATGCCTGCCTAGGTTTCATTTTATTATTTTTTGTAGTATTATTTTAGGTGTACAGGTGCTTTGATGGCATGTTTGTCTATGCACCATGTATGTACGGGTGCCTTTGAGGTCAGAAGAGAGGGTCCGGATCCCCTAGAACTTGAGTTTAAGGCAGTTGTAAGTCACTATGTGGGTTCTGGAAATAAAACCTGGGTTGTCTGGAAAACCAGCCAGTACTCCTAATTTCTGAATCATCTAGCCAGGCCCTGTATTTTATTTCTTAAGAATGTCCTTAGCCTCAAATTATATGAATTTCAAGTATCCCCAAACCAGGATGTGTACATAAGATATCAAGTACATTAAATACTATAAAGATGATAGATAGATGTCATTGTGACAGTTACTGTTTATGTAGAGTGGCTAGCCAAGACCTCTCTGATAAGACGACTTTTGTGCTGAGTCCTATCAAGAGCCCTGGAAACAGTAAGCACAGAGGCCCTGAGAAGTTTATCGTATACTTGTTACCCAAAGGGACTTTTCCTAAATTCTATTTAATATCTACAAAAGCAAGGATCATATTAATACATGTGCTCATTGAGCAGTAAACTAAGTTTTTTTTTTGTTTGTTTTTTTTTTTGTTTTTTTTTTGAGACATGGTTTCTCTACATAGCCCTGGCTGGCTTGGAATTCACTCTGTAGACCTGGTTGGCCTCAAACTCACAGAGATATTCCTCCTTCTGCCTCCCAAGTGCTGGGATTAGACGTGTGCACCACTATGGCCGGAGAACAGTCAATTCATAAGAAAAGCAAAAGGTTGCAAAGTATCCACCAGAGAAGACCACTTGGGCATGAGTTCAAGCCAATAGAAAGTCTTTATTAGCTGCCCGGCAACCACACTGGGCGTTCAGGATCAGAGCACAATCCCAAACGTTTCTCGGGGTGGGATTTTAAGCACAAAAACCACACCCCGAGTTGACACACTTCAGTTAGCAAGGAGCAGAGCTACAGAAGTCACAAGTCAAGGTTAATACATTTAGAGTCTTTCCAAGAACTATGGGACTTTGATGGATTAGGTAAATTCTGTCCAGTTTTGGCAGGTGTTGCCGCCTGTGTGCTGGGTTCCAAGGCCTAAATAGTACTTCTGTCATGTGCGAAGGTCTGGGGCCTGTTACAAGGTGAACAAGTTTATTTTGCTGAAATGAATCTCAGATTGAGGATTACAGAAGAACTGGATACATCTACATATGGTATTTTTTTTTCTCTCTTGTGTTTAGTGTATGTATGAGTGTGGTGTGTGTGTGTGTGTGTGTGTGTGTGTGTGTGTGTGTGTGTTTGGGTGTCGACGCCACACCATGGTATATTGGCCAGTTTTGTGTAGTTGGCTCTGCCCTTTACAGAAGTTTCAGGGATCAGATCCAAGTCACAGAGCTTGTTCGGCAAGCACTGTTTCCTGCTGAGCTCTCTCACTGGCCTCATCCCCAGTTTACTTTTTCAAGTCAGGGTTTCACGTAGTCCAGGCTGGCTAGACTGGCCATGTAGCCAAAGATGACCCTAAACATCTCTCCTCTGGCCTCCATGCTCCAAATGCTGGGACTATGAGCATGTGTCACCACACTGGGTTATGAGAGCTGGGGAGTGAATCCAGAACCTTACGAACACCAGGCGGGCACTCTGCCAACTAACCTGCAGTCTCCCTCATGCCCTGCCTTCTGTGGTGATTCTACAGCACATGGAGAGCTATCGTGGCCTGTCCTTTCCCTCAGTGGTCCTTTACCCATTCTTTTGTTTGTTTCTTTGTTGTTTTTATTTTTGTTTATCAAGACAGGGTTTCTCTGTAGCCCTGGCTGTCTTGGAACTCACTGTAGACCAGGCTGGCCTCAAACTCAGAGATTTTCCTGCTTCTGCCTTGAGTGCTGGGATTAAAGGCACGCAACACCACTGCTACCACCACCACCAGCCCTTTACCTTTTCTTTAAGTCATGTAAAACTTACATTGCTCAGAGACAAAGAGGCCCAGACAGGAAGAACGCTCCCCCCACCCCCGCCCAACTCCTAGCTGTTTCTACAGTAAACACTTAATGAAAACAGACAACGTTGGTACTTTTCAGAGTTATTTTTAGAGAAACGTCACTAAATGTCGCTAAAAGGGGGGGTGACTAAAAGATCAAAGGCTATTAAACAACCCAGAATTAATAATAATGTGCTTTTTAAAAAACTTTTTAATCCAGTATATCCTGTTTGTTCCCTGACTACCTTCTATAAAAGAATGCTCATTAGAGAAGAGGTACTAAGAACCAAACTAACCTGGAGACTAACATGAGGCACAGGGCACAAGAGCCTACTTTTTTTTTTTTTTTAAACTTTTTGATCTTCAAGACCCAGCAGATAGTAGGCAGCTAATGCATGTTTATAGAATGAAAATTACTATTAAGAATTGACAAGCTGCCTGTCTCGAAAAAACAAAAAACAAAACAAAACCAAAAAAAACAAAGAATTGACAAGATGGTTCAACAGCTAAAAGTATTTATTGCTCTGTTCTTAGGATCTATGATGAGAGGAAAGAGCCAACTGCTGAAAGTTGTTGACCTCCCCATGCACATCCCTGCACTAGAGCATGCGCGCGCGCGCGCATGCGCGCGCGCGCGCACACACACACACACAACACACACACGCACATGTACCCGCACACCAGTAAATAACAAAGGCTGAGCATAGTAGGGACTATTGTTCTTCACTGCCTGGTGATGTTCAATTTTAATTTCATATTTGGAGTATACATTTGGAGTATCCTTTTCTAGAAGAGGAGAACGAGGAAGATGACAAGACAAAGCATGGAGAATTCCTAGGTTCCTAGACTATGCCATGCAGTGGCAAAAACAAAAACAAAAAAAGCAAAAACAAAAACCAAAAAAAACCAAGGGTCTACCTGACCGTGGCTGTCATAAACAAGTCAAGGTTCAAAACGTGTACAGTCTGGCTCAGTTTATTTCAGAATGGTCACCGTGTATGGTGATGAGGTTTCTGAGTTGGAAGCCTGGCATTCTCTGCTCCTTTGAGTTGGTGGATATCCTGTTATACAGAACTGGCAAGAAACAACTTGGTGTCTACTCTAGGAAATACAAGAGAGACAAAGGAAGCCCAGTCCCGTCCCCCTTACCCTCCCCATTGTTAGTTCATCTAGAACTAAGTCCAAACAACTTGAATGAAATCCAAGACTTCATTCTCTTTTCCCCAAACCCAGAGCAGATTTCAGGTTTTAGCTTACATTAGAATGTCCTGCTCTGTTTTACAGTAAACACAGATAAAAGATGACAATTGGTATACAGTCAGTATTATTTTAAGAAAGTATAAGAATGATAACTGGGTAGTGGTGTCTCATGCCTTTAATCCCAGCACTTGGGAGGCAGAGGTAGGCAGATTTCTGAGTTTGAGGCCAGCCTGGTCTACAAAATGAGTTCCAGGACAGCCAGGGCTATACTGAGAAACCCTGTTTCAAAAAACAACAACCAAAAAAAAAGAGCCCTGGCCCCAACTGGTGGAAATTAGTCTATTCAAATGACATATTTAAAGAATTGTACTTGTTTTCACAATTGTGTTTGTCTTATGTATGTCTTATGTATGTCTGGTGTGTGTGTGTGTGTGTGTGTGTGTGTGTGTGTGTGTGTTGTGTATGTGAGTGTGTGTTGATGGTGTTGGTGTTGGTGGGTGATTCCTGGGTGCCATAGTACTCCTGTGACAAAGGACAAATTGCAGGAATGGGTTCTCTCTACCATGGGTCCTGGGGATTGAACTCACGTCATCATGCTTGCCAGCAGATACTTTTACCCACTAAGGCATATTGCTGATCCTAGCATTTTATAATGGAACAAACAACTGTTCAATATGCAATTATTTAGTCTATCTAAATGACAGGTTTTGGGGTTGTTGTTGTTCTGATATAGATTCCATGTAGCCCAGACTGGCTTGGATCTCACCATATAGCTGAGGAGGACACTGAACTTCTGGTCTTCCCATCCCCACATTTTAGTATTGGGATTCCAGATGAGCAGCACCACAGCTGGCCCAGATTATCTTTGTTAGTGCCACACACATGGTTTTCCAAGGTTGGAGTGGGGGTGGGGTGGGAATCCACGGTAAGGTATCCTCTCAGAGGTGTCTGTGATGGTTTGTTCGTTGCTGTGTGAATGTGAATGTTTGTTTCCCTGGCAGCTACCTAAGCCGTCACTGTGACTTGCATGTGGTCCCAAGTCTTTGGCCAAGTCTCTAAGCCTCCCATAGTTAGAAAGGTGAATTGCGAGTGTGCACCCTTGCATCAGAAGCAAGCGTTGCAGAGCTAGGAGAGCTTCGTTTTTATTCCTGGGAACCCTGATATGCTGGCCTCTAATGAGGTGGTGACTCTCAATGGATGTCAGAGCACTGTGTGGGCTGATTCTAATAATGCAGTGTCCAGAGGGGGACTTAGTCTTAATACTTCTACAAAAGACTGCTATAGTTGGGGATGCAGGGAATACTGAGAAGCATAGAAGATAGCAGCTTTCTCAAGGAATAATGTTGGCTGGCAGACCCAGGAAGGGCCAGCTTGATCTATTTCTCCACACTTTCAGAAACTCAGCGGCCTCAGCTCCCTCTACAGCCAGCAGAAGCTCATGTCTCCCTCGTTGCCTTTGTTTGTATTCTGTACAGTCTCAGGTTCTCCGGAACCCCTTCTATGTGCCTTCCAGAGTCTGGAGGTCCAGATGTATAATAAAATGGTCTCTTGTCCCTAATCTTCCATGGTGTTTCCCTTAACTCCTAGGCTCCACTGTGTTTTGCTGGCACCCTTCTGAGGACACTGCCCCCCCGCCCAGTGGCCTCTCCAAGGGGAACAGTTATTCCCCATGTAATCTCTTCCAGGCCAGAGTGTGGCCTGCTGACTTTCCTCCGCAACCCAATGTCACTTACAAACTATTCCTCTTTCTTTCTTCAAGAGCCTCTGTAGTCTACAGATCTCTCAGCTCCTCCTCCCTTCCTCCCATGGCTGGTCATACACGACAGTGACCACGAGACAGTGACAACTCTTACTGCTCCTTTGAATCCTCGGTTTTGTCAACTTATTTTTTTTTTTAACTTCTCATTGATTCTTTCTGAGTTTCATACCATTCACCCCAGTCCCGCTTATCTCCCCACCCCTCATACCTGCCCTTTGCCCTTGCAACCTCCTTCTCCCAAATAAAACACACACACACACCACACAAAGAAATGAATAAAGCAATTAACCAACCAACCAACAACCACCACCACCACCAAAAAAAAAAAAAAAAAAAAAGAAGAAGAAGAAGCATAGAAAGCATCTCATTGTGGAGGCTGTAGTGTGTCACAGTGTGTCTCACTGTATACCCCTCTGTCCACACACCTTCACTTGCAATGCGTCACTGGTTTGGTTTGAGATCTCTGGCTTCTGTGACACCATCAGTATTGGCTCCTCACTGAGACTCCTCCCACTTATCCTCTTGTTGCCCTGTGTCATGGAGATCCTACAGTATGGTTCAGAAGGGTGGGCCTTTCATGAGTCCCAACCTTTCACAGATGATGTGGATTTTGGGGTGGGCTAACTCAGAGCCCTAGATCTGAGCTTGGGAGGTAGCTAAGCTGGTCGAGCACCAGCTCTCCCTTATCAGCACCGCCAGGACAAGCTCTCCAGCACTGCTCTGGCTAGGTCACACAATGTCACCATCAGCAGAAGGCAGGGTCAGCTCTCCTGCTCTCATGCCCTCTGGGCGGCTTACTGTAACCCCAAGCCTCAAAAGCCAGCTCCACTCTACTGCCCCGTCTAAGTGTGGGGCCCACTCTCCCAAGTGCTGCAGCGTGTGAGGGGCAGGGTCAGCGCTCTCACTTTCACACCCTTGGGGATAGCTCACCCATGCCTTTGCCATCAGGGCCAGCTCTACTGTGTTGTCAAGACAAGTGCAGGGCCCACTCTGAGTGCTACAGCGAGTAAGAGAGGAGGGCTTTGCTTCTATTCTCATGCTCAGGGTCAGCTCTCCCAACACAGGTGGGGAGGGGTGAGGTGGGGAGGGGTGAGGTGGGGAGGGGTGAGGTGGGGAGGGGTGAGGTGGGGAGGGGTGAGGTGGGGGGTGAGTAGGTGTCACCCTTGTACCACAGACAAGTGGCAGACAGTTTTCCCTGACTCTTGCTCTTAAGGCTGGCTTACCCATGCTCCTTGACTAAGGCTAGCTTAACTGTGCTGTCCAGGCGAGGTTCAGGGCCTGCTCTCCCAAGTGCTGCAGCTGGTGAGAGGTAGGGCTAGCTTTCTGGAGCTCATCACCTTGTAGACAGCTTTCCTGACTGCCAGAGGTGTCAGGGTGCAGGCATCAGCTCTGCATCCGTGTCACCCCACAGCAGATGAGTGGCAGAGTCAGCTCTCCCATACTCACTTTGGGACCAGCTCCATTTTGCTGCCCAGGTGAGCATCAGGCCCGCTTTCCAAGTGCTGCTGCTGGTGAGAGATGGGGCCAGCTCTCCAGAATGCCACATCCAGTGGGGGAGAGGAGGGGCAGACCTGCACATCTCCTGGATATCCAGGTGGTCCCCAGCAGCTGGTACAACCAAGGACATCCTCATATTCTCTAGTAGTAAATGAGCCATAGACAACGACAACGACACCAGCCCTGGCCACTGTGTCCCCACCGACTCAGACATGCTCCTCAGCAGCAGCTCTGGCTGGGACCTCACCATGGCTCAAGTTGGCACGATTGGCCATTTATGATAGGCTACCTCTTTCCACCCTTGAGTCTCCAGTTCCATCTCTCTTCACAATGCTCAAGCTGCTCCACTTCTTTCTCTCTCGTCTCACCACCACATGGCCATGAGGCTGGCAGACCCCTGGGTGATATCCTCATCCACCCTGTATGGCATTTCAGCAAGCAGTGTCTATGGCCCTCCCATGCCATGCACTGGAGGACAGGACTGTAGGTGGCATGACAGTCTGCTGCAGGACTCATCAGTCTTCCTCCTTCTGTGCTGTGCTGCCTGAATTTGATTTGGTTTGGTTTGGTTTTTTATGAGTTCCAGGCATAAAGCATCTTGGGCCACCAAACCTGGCATCAAGCTAGGATGAACAAAGGACTGCCATCTGCTCTGCCCCTGACTGATACAAGGACAGCACCAACAAGGTGTCTCTGCCCATTGCCAGGAGGTCTTATCATCTTATTTTAATGGCTTCTCATCTAATATCCTGGAGTCTCCAGTCCACTGACTTCACTGCTCTAAAAGAGCTACTCTGAGGCACTGGAAAGATGACTTAGTGGTTAAGAAAGCTTTTGCTTCTTCCAGAGGACCAAAGTTCAGTCCCCAGTACCCACATAAGGCAGTTCCGAATCATCTGTAATTCTAGCTCCAGGAGAGCTGTAATGCTAGTTTCCAGGCATGAGCACTCAGGTGTATACAGACACAATTAAAAATAAAATATGTATATTGTGATGCTTGGGCTAGGGAGTGGCACTATTAGGAAGTGTGGCCTTGTTGGGGCAGGTGTGTCACTGTGGGAGTGGGTTTAAGACCCTCATCCTAGGTGTTTGGAAGTTAGTATTCTGCTAGCAGTCTTCAGATAAAGATGTAGAACTCTCAGCTCTGCCTGCAGCATGCCTGCCTGGATGCTGCCATGCTCCCACCTTGATGATAATGGATGGAACCTCTGAACCTGTAAGCCAGCCCCAATTAAATGTTGTCCTTATAAGACTTGCCTTGGTCATGGTGCCTGCTCACAGCAGTAAAACCTTAACTAAAGATAGCCTCCATCCTCACCATGTCGTGGAAATTCCTACTATTAAACCACCTGCAACTTTTTTTTCTTTTTTGAAACAGGAGCTCACAATGTAGCCCAGGCTGGCTTGGAACTTATGGTCCTCCTGGCTTAGCTTCCCAAGGGCTGGGGTCCCATTTGTGTGCCACCACACACAGATTCAATTATGACTTTCATATTACTAGATTAATGGGGATAATCTGCTCTGACTTTGTGTGAGGTCTTGTGAAAACACATCTAAGCCATGTTTTTGGTATTAGATGCTCTCTATAGATGTCGGTAGCCTTCTAAAGATGCAGGTGTCTCTCTGACTCTAAACTGTGTGCTTTGTGAAGGGCTTTCTTAGCAAGCTACTACTACCCTCTCCTGTCACCTCTTCTGGAAAGTCATCTTTCCAGTGCTTCAAAGCAGCTTTTTTAGAGCAGTGAAGTCAGTGGACTGGAGACCCCAGGATATTAGATGAGAAGCCATTAAAATAAGATGACAAGAACCCCTGGCAATGGTCAGAGACACCTTGTTGGTGGTGTCCTTGTATCATCAGTCAGGGGTAGACTACTACTACAGCACTCGAGCTTTTTTTCTCTTGATTTAAAAAGTCCCTTGTCAGGCAGTGATAGCACACACCTTAAAATCTCAGCACTCTGGAGACAGAGGCAGCAGATCTGAGTCAGAAATCAATTGAGTGTTCCAGAGCGAGTTCCAGGACAGCCAGGGCTACACAGAGAAACCTGGTCTCAAAAAAAAACAAAATGAAACCAACCAAACAGAAACTCAGCATACATGAATTAATTAATTTTAAAAGGTGTCGATTTGTTTTATGTGTGTATCCTGAGTGTATGTATCAGGGGTCTGCTGCCTTAGGCAGAGTTGAAGCCCAAGGTTCATGTGGATGTCTGTGGTCCTGTAACAGCCAGTGGCCATGTAATACCTGACTGGTGTTACTACAGAAGGTCATTAGGATGTCTGTGGTCTGTGGTGCAGCCTGAGCCATGGGGCCACCTGGGGCCATGTTGATATCTGTGATCTATGCTGTCACAGAGGGCCATGCCTGGGTCCATGGTCCTAGCGCTGCTGAGTGGGAGCAGTGGGGTAGTGAATAGAGACTGTGGTGATGGGGGTGCTGTATTGATGTTCGTGGCTGGTGTTACTACTAAAGGCCATTCGGATATCCATGGTCTGTGTTGCCACTTTTCAGGCCACCACCTGAAATCAAATTGATGTCTATGGGCTGTGTTGCCACCAGGGGCCGGGGGGCATGTTGATGTAAGGGATATGTGAAGCAGTCACTTGAGACCATGTTGGAATTTGTGTCTTTGTGCATGGCCCTGTTGATGTCCCTGGCCTGTGTTACCACCAAAGGCCATGTTGATATCTGTGGTCCATGTTACCACCGAAGGCCAGGCTGGTGTCTGTGGTCTGTGCTGCTGCCCGAAGCTATGCTAATGTCCACGAGGGGGACTACTGCCAGGGACCATATTGGTGTTTGAGGCTCCTATTGTCCCAGAGGCCATGTTGATGTCCTTGGCCTGTGTTATGGCCGCTGAGGCTATGATGGTGTCCGTGGTCTATGCTTCAGCCGAGGGCTGTATTGATGTCTGTGGTCTGTACTGACACCGGAGACCATGTGGAAGTGTATGAACCATGCTCTCTCTGACTGTAAAAGACAAGGAAGCTACTTTTGCAGTGGTATCAATGACTGCAGACTCACAGTTCAGAAAGAGAAACATGAAAGGCTTCAGTGACAGCCTCAACCCCAGCCCTGCCCCCTAAAAGTAACAGTCATCAACAGCCCTTGAAGAGAACTCTTAAAAATTATGATAAGGCCCTGTGTACATGTTACAATTGTGCAGATTGGTTTTCATGTGGGACTTCTAACAGTGAGGAGAGTAGAGACTGTCTCTGATTCTGTTCCCTGCTTTTGAGACCTTTTCCCCCACTGAGCTGCCTGTCTAGCCTCAATAAGAGAGGATGCACCTAGTCTTACTATAACTTGATAAGCTAGGGCTGGTAGATATCCATGGGTGGCCTTCCCTTTTCTGAAGAGGAGGAATGGATGGGAGTGGTGGGAGGAAGGGTTGGGAGGAGGGGAAGGAGAAAAGCTGTAGTCGGATGTATAAAAATTGTGATATGGATGCTGAAGTGTAGCTCTTCACAATAATGGCTTCTAGCTGAGGTATGAGTGGGGAAGGACGACTCAGTTTTCTTTAAGAGGCTGACCACTAGGAGTTTGACCATGCTCCAGTGAGTATATGAGTAACACAAACTGAACAACTCCTCTTCTTATTTCTCCTCCACTTCTTCTTCCTCCTCCTCCTCCTCCTCTCTTCTTCTTCTTCTCTTCATCTTCATCTTCATCTTCATCTTCATCTTCTTTGGAAGAAGGTTTTAAGGGTGGAAGGCAGACCCAGGAGAACTGGGAAGTGAGTATGATCAGGATGCATGATGTGAAATTCCCCAATAATCAATGAATATATTATAAAAATATTATGGGAAAAAAAGAAAGGAAAAAAACCCCAGAGATATATTAATCAGGCCTGGTGATATAGACCTGTAACCCCAGCCCTTTGGAGGCTGAAGTAGGAAGATCAAAAGTACAAAGTTGGTTTGAGGTACAGCGTGCACTTCAGGCCAGCCTGTGTAACTTAGGGAACCCTGTTTTTAAGTTAAAAAAAAAAGGGGGGGGAGGTCTGATTGTGTTGGCACACTCTGGAGGCAGATAGGAGGAGATGGGTGAGCTTTAGGCCAGCCAGAGCCACAGGGTCACTGTGAGAACCTGTTTCTAAGTAAATAAACACAAAGTTTTAAAGGAGGAGTAGAGATAAAACTCCTGGTAGAGTGGCTGCCTAGCATGCTCAGTGCAAGGTGCCATTCTGAGTTCCAAAGACAAACAGCAAGCAACGTGTCAAATCATCAGGGTCTAGTATTGAATAAAACAACCAAAAAGATAGTTACAAGAAAATGAGAATTTGAAAACTGACTGGATATTTGACAATGACTTCAGGTTCAAATAGTATTATTTGAGACAAGATCTTTTTTTGCTGCATACACCAAGCTGCTCAAAATTGCTGTCTTCCTACCTCAACCCCCCCAGTGCTGGATTACAGGTACCACCATGCCAGGCAGTGGTGGCGCACGCCTTTAATCCCAGCACTTGGGATGCAGAGGCAGGTGGATTTCTGAGTTCGAGGCCAGCCTGGTCTACAGAGTGAGTTCCAGGACAGCCCAGGCTACACAGAGAAACCCTGTCTCGAAAAACAAACAAACAAAAAAAAGCAACAGAAAAACAGGTGCTACCACAACCAGCCTAATTATGGGAAATTTGAAGTTTTCTAAATTTGATAGTTGTAAACATGGATCCTTATTCTTAAAGGTATGGTCATAAAATTGTATGGACCGTATCAAGAGATGTGCCATTTGGCTTAAAAGAGTCTAGTGGGGTCTCTGGGGAATGGGTAACATGTAGAGAGAACAAGATGAAATCATTGGCTAGTGAATGTGTAGGCTGGGTTATAGATATTCAGGCATTATTCTTGCAATTGTGGAGGCATACTCTTGCAATCCCAGAATTGGGGAGGCAGAGGTGGGAGAACCCTGGGTCTCCCTAGCCAGCCATTGACAAGGTCAGCCCAGCAAGAGACCTTGTCACCAAAGACAAGGCAGATGCTGCCTAAGGAGGAATGAAGATCCCCAAGGTTGTCCTTTAGCTTTCACACATGTACGCTTGTACCCACATAAACACAGACAACACACATTTTTTTTTTTTTTTTTAAGAAAGAGAGAGGAACATTAAAAATAATCTTCAGCTGCTAGTTCTCTCTGAGAATTCTCTCTGAAGTGTACAGATGGTTTATTACTATGATACTTCATCTGATTTTGTTCCTTCAGGGACACCTGAGAGTCTCTCAAATTTTGCTATGGCCCCTTCAAATCAATCTATTGTTTCATTTTTTGTGTTTGGGCCATAATCACAAAGTAGATTTAGTTGTGCTTCCAACATATTAATCTAGTATCAAATTTTTCCAGTAGGAGGCACTATTGTCAAAGCCAGCCTCCAGGGCTTCCTTCCCTGCCTGTCTGCTCAAAAGCTGCTCCCCCCCACAGCCATCCTGGAGATGACTGCGCCTTTGTGGATTTCTTAAAGCAAATTAACTTCTAGAATAATCTCCTACCTCTTGGCTGCTAAAGTATGGATGAGCATTTCCTCCATTCTTCAGATGCCCCTCTTATTCTTGCTTTCTTAAATATGTAAATGCTATACTTCCACTTTAGGAAGGGGCCTCATTTGCTAATCCCTTTAGCTTGGTATTGTTCAAGCTTAACTTGTATCTGTAACTTTAGTGCATATTCTGAACAGATGCTGTTAGAATTTGTGGGGCATGGTAAACACTACAATTTTGAGGGCCCTCTTTGAGAAAAACAATCCCAAATTATGAATACAAAATTAAGTGAGAAGATGAACATTTGCTCAAAAGAAATATGTAGATTACAACCAAGGTAAACACCACAAATGGCACAAAATTCAGGTAAAAAAATGAACCTCAAGTTACCACTGATCTACATCCCCAGGCCACCAAATCATTCTTAATTATTTATTTGCTGGAAAACATCTTAGAATAACTTTCTCCAGCATTTTAAGCTGCATAGACTTTGATTATTTTTCCTGCAACTGATTTTGCAATATTTTCTATGTTGAATATAAAGATTGAGTATAAAGATATTCTAGTTGTTTCCCTAAAACTTCATTCCCCTAGAGAATTTTAAAATTATTTTTAATGGTTTCTTGGGAAATAGCTTTCCCAAGCTTGAGATGGTATGCTTATAGATCCCCTCACCCCCCTGTTATACCTTTACACATCTGTGGCCAGTTTTATTAAGCTGTAGGGGAGTCTCTGTGGTTGAGCTTTTGCCTAGTGGGTAGTACTATTGTACGGTTGAAGTATGGAGATCTTGAAATACCGTTGAAGGCTAAGAACATTTTGTTGTATTTTAAAATAGAGTTTTTAAATTGTAACTTTTATTCCTCAGAATTGCCAAAGGATGTGTAATTGGATTGCAACTAAACATTGGATTGTTTTGACCTTCTATAAAATGGTATTAAGAAAATGATGTCACTAATACTTGAAAATGCTATGCCTTTGTATCATGTAGGCATCACTACCTGTACGCCTAACAAAGCGGCTCACACTGATGTCTGAGACAGAGTAACACCACTGCCTTAGAGCAATCATTCTGTAAAGGGTAAAAGTCACTCTGACATTTAGAAGTGTACATGGGATTTTTCATTCATGGTGACTGATATGCTACTTTTAATTCTTCCACAATCACTCTCTAAAGAAAATTATGAAGTTCTTGTTCAATACTGTAGAGCCTTCAAATGAATATGCTGAATTCTGATTGTAGAACAGTGATGTAGACATACCTCTGAAACTTACCTGGTTACAATGACAGGTGGTGTGTATGTGTGTGTGTATGTGTGTGTGTGTGTGTGTGTGTGAAACATATTTTCAAGGTGATAATTCATTTCCTTGAGTTTTGCTAAGCGTATCTTTTATTATATGTTCATAAAAATGGTAGAAGAAAATAAGATTTTTTATTTATATCATTATTTCACTATATATCTACAGTATTTGGAGAAAATGGTTATATGAAACACCTTTCCCTCTGAGCACTGTGTGAATTTCACAAACATCAATAAATTAAAGTCAGTTTGTTTTTATCACTATATATTATTTAACTTTTTAATTATTTTGTGGCAGACATATAGTTGGTTCTAATTTCTTTCTTTTAATCACATAACATGCTATTATGAACATTCCTTTCAAGTTATTTTAAGCACTTATTTATTTATTTTATGTGTGTGTCCTAAGTGTATGTATGTGCACTGTAAGTGTGCAGGACCCAGCAAAGATGAGAAGAGAGTGTTAGATTTCCTGGAAATGGAATTATAGTAGGTTGGAGACCTCTTCCAATAGCATTTACACATATGGTGGTTTTCATTGTTCATTTATGCAGGCAAAACACCCATTCATAAATTTAAATCTTTAAAAAAGGAAGTTTAGGATTTGTCTCACAGTAAGTAGAAACTTGAAAAATCTTTATTGAATTTAATTAATCTAAACTTAAAACTACTCGAGTATGATACTATTAAATACTTTGTCTTTGGCCAAAATGATATGTATATTTAACCTATAAATGGATTTTTTTTCTTCTTCTTCAAATTTTAAAGCTTGGGAACTGCCAAAATGCTCTGAAATTATGACGTTATTTTGTGAAAATATTTTTTATATTCCAAGAACACTGAAGGGAAAAGATATCATAAGAAAACTGCATCTCTAAAAGATTAAAATTGTTACATATAAAGTGTACTACCAGGGAAGGGATCTAGCAAAATAAAATTTTTGTACTAGATGGCTCTACTTTATCTCGAGGGACAGAGTAATTCAGTAATTTGCCAAGGCCACACAATTTGCAGAGAACAGATGAACGCAGTCCTGATCCAAGTGTGAAGTCTCTTCAACTATTCTAAATGTACTTTCTTCTTAGCAAGAGACTTTTTTTAAAAAGTTGGCTTATTTGTAAACCCAGCACTAGGGTGGCTGGAGGCAGAAGCATAGAGTTTGGGATCAGCCTGGGTTACTCATTGAGTCAGACTCCAACATATATAAACAGCAGCAGGAGGAAAAGGAGCAACAAAAGCCAGGTAATGTCTGTGAAGTCCCAGCTCTTTGTACTGAAGCAGGATTTCGAATTATTGGCCAGTTTGTGCTTCAGAGAGATATACTGTCGGAAACCAAGCAACTATATGTTTTTTTCAGAACCACAACATGATGCAAGTCAAATACATTAAAAAATCATTGCAAAACGCCAAGCGTGGTGGCGCACCCCTTTAATAATCCCAGCACTCCAAGCGGAGGTAGGGTGGATGTCCGAATTGGAGGGTACCCTGGTTTACAGGGCGAGTTCCTGAATGGCAAGTACTACACACGGAAGCTCTGTCTCAAAAAAAAAAAAAAAAAAAAAAAAAAAAGAAAGAAAGAAAAGAAAAGGAAAAGAAAGAGTCAAACACTACATAAGAAAGAAGGGAAGGCTCGAACACACTGTCCAGAAATACGTTAAAAACAAAGATCTCCACAAAAACACTTCCGGTCATCCCTCAACATTCGGCTGGGCGATTTAACAATTTCTCGAGCGAGAGGGCGGGACTCCGAGGATTGTGGGAGGCTGCGGTAACAGCGCGTGCGCGGAGAGCAGCGCCGGGCGAGTGCGTCCGCGGCCACGCCCACCTTTTCGCAAGGGCTGCCGGGAAAGCCCCCATCTTTAAGCGCGTTTGGCTGGCCCGCCGGCGCTCGGAAGTACAGGCGCTTCTGTCGTTGTTCTTGGAGCTGTGGTGACTGTGGGATCAGAATCTTTGAGGTGAGCTTCTTGGAGACTGAGGAGAAGGTACAAAGGATTGTGCTCTGCGCAGGCCTCACCTTCCTCTCGGCCCCGCGTGGGCCTCGCGGCCCATGGCGGTGTGCTGGACTGCGGCCCGAGGGGGCGCGGGCCTCGGCGAGGCCACGGAGCGGGCCCCGGCCAGAAATGCGGGCGCCCGGAGCTTTCCACGTGGCAGGGATCCCGGCGGGCGGGTGTGGAGGATGTGGTTCTTGCGGAGCCTTGGGTAGAGGCTGGCCACATCCTCACGGCGTCCTTTCGGTTTGTTACTTGCACCCCTTTTCTGGCTGGCTAAAGGCGGATGTTTCGGACCTTTTAAGTCTCTAGAATGGTCGGTGCGGGTTAAATGCTACAGGGTTCTGTGGGAACTAACTGGAGGCCAAAGAAGTGGGGAACGCAATTATATTCCCAGCGTCGCTATAATTTTTTCTTTAAAGAACTGACATTGCCATTCTCCAGTGTGAAACATTTCCTAAATTGGGTAGGACGAAGAAGTCTTGCAGGGGCTAAATAGGTCGTTATTGACCTATGTCTCTGTAGTAATGAGAAATGAGATCGTTGATAATGGTAGACAAACCAGTGGCTGGAACAGTAAATTCTGAAATGGGATGTGTACTGCATAGATTTACCATTACAAGACCAGTGTATCTCCAGCAGTCTCCAGCATTTTGAGCAGTGTCTCTTAAGAAATGTACCAACAGTTAACTCATCACTGTTATTCAGCTGCTGCAGATATTCTTGATGAGCTCGTACACTTTCGTACAACATGTCTGGGTGGTTTAGTAAAGCGCTGAAAGCTATTAAGACAGAAGATCCTGTTTGTGATTTCTAACAAACCAATATCACAGTCCCTCTTTATTATAGAATTGCTGTCAGACTGTGAAACAGGAAACTGACCATAGAGTGAACCAGTATTAGTGTTTTAGGCACATCCTTCCCTTCCAGCACCCCTAGTTTAAAATTTTTGTGTATCCATGCTCTCAAGTTACCATTCTTCTTGTATTCTGCTATATAGTGTCTAACACCATAACTTCCATATCTGAATTCTTTTTCATTTTTGCCAGTAATAAGTTTTGGTAAATCAGCTGTAACTAATTTGAAAAGAAATACAAATAAGTGGCATTGAGAGCTATAGGAATATACTGGCAGACTATAATATTGATATTTTTAAAGCTAGAAATGATTGAGGAGTGGTTAAGGAGACGGATTTTTGTTTGTTTTTTGTTTTGTTTTTAAATCTCTGAACCTTGTTTTTCCAAACGACATGAAGAGTTTAGTTACAAAGTAGGCATGTGATTTACTGAAAGGAGTAGCAGGTTGTTAATCGTGAGTTTTCCATCCATAATCCAAGGTGTTGCTTTGTTGAGATATATGCAGATTCATAGGGAAACAGCCTGTAAGGTTAGGAACTCTTGAAATTAGAAAAATTAAAAAAGAAGTGGCATAATTTTTACTCATTCTTATCTTGACTATTATATAAAAATAATAACCTCTTCCTACCAGTGTGAGAAACTTTACAGATAGCCACAATGGCTGAAAATGGAGATAATGAAAAAATGGCTGCTCTGGAGGCCAAAATCTGTCATCAAATTGAGGTATGATTCTTGTGTTATTAAATTGTAACTTAAGTTTCTTAAAAGAAAACGGAGGGCTTTAAGATGAACAGAACATCTTATGTCAATATTTTGAGACACAGAATCTCATTCCACTTCAGTTCCCAAGTCTGTAAAATGGAGGCAATATTTGTAAGTTGATGTGAAAAATTAATGGTGTACCTAACAAGCTAGCATAAAATTCCATGGTAAAGTACTTCTGGTCAAATAATAGTTTATTCTATCTAGTTAGTTCTCTTTTTAAAAATCAGCATAGCTTTTTAACAAATTATGCATTTCAAAAGTTCTATTAGCATTTCAAATTTAGGTTTAGATGGAATGTTGTCAGTAACAATACGGCTGTGTGGGAAATTGCCCATAAATTGTTTTTATGCTATGAAATAATCATTGTTTAGTGTGTGTGTTCTTTTTTTTTTTTTTTAGCTATTTTGGTTTTGTTTTAAATTGTACTCCTTTGCCATTTAAATTGTCTTGTTTTTATTTTTCTCTTCTTATATTTTCCCTTCTGAGTACTGGAGATCAAACTCAAGGCATGCTAGGCAGTCACTCAGTGAGCTATGTTGGCATTTGCGGCTTGTTCGATTTTTTTTTTTTTTTAATTATTTTTATGTGCATTGTTGTTTTGTCTGCTTGTATGTCCGTGTGAGGGTGTGGGATCCCCTGGAGCTAGAGTTACAGACAGTTGTGAGCTTCCATGTGGACGCCAAGAATTGAACCTGGGTCCTCTGAAAGAGCAGCTAGTTCTTTTAATCGTTGAACCATCTCCATCCCCTTTGGTTTGTTGAGGGGGAAAATGTGTGTTCTTAATAATTGCAAAAACAGTGATAAGATTATTTGCTGTTTAATGCTTGGAACAGTAGCAGACCTGTTATAGAATAGTGTTCCTCCTACAGCCTCAGATCTCTCCCTCTTGAGATATTCAAGGTATAAAAGCCTTTCTTACTCCATATCCAAAATACGTTTTTATTATGTGTATGCATGTTATGCCTACATGTATGTCTGTGTACCATCTACCTGCCTGGTGCCCTCAGAAACCAGAAATGTACATTGGATTCCCTAGGTCTGGAGTTACAGATAAGGCCCCGTGAAGGTGCTATTAATAATCCATCGTCCCTAAAGTATAGAATTTTTTTAGGTATAGGAGTTCAATGATTGATATTCTTAATATAAAACTTTTAGTTTACAGGCCTACTATTTGCTTACTCCCTCTCTTCCTTCCCCTTCTCCCTCCCTCCCTCTCTCTTTTCCTTTCTTTTTTTTTTTCTTTCTTTCATCTCATGCATTTAGGGCTGTCCTGGGGAAAATTAACATACTCAGAGATCAGCTTGCTTCTGCTCCCCATGTGCCAGAATTAAAGAGCATGAGCCATTATACCCACCTTAAAAAAAAAAAAAAAGTGTGTCTGTCTGCATATGAGTATGTGAGGCCACAGGTGTCAGAATCCCTGGAACTGTAGTTACAGTCTCTTGTGAGCCAACTGATAAGGATGCTAGGAACCTAATTCAGGTCTCTGGAAGAGCAGCAAGTATTCTCAAGCATCGAGCCATACCTCTAGCTCTCTTGCTGTTTTCTTTTAAGATGGAATTCCTAGGAGGAGCTACATTGGTTGGCTAAAGCTAGTGCTGAGATTGAAGGCATTTTAGGTTTTGATTAGTAATATTAGACTTTTTTTGTGTTTGTGGTATGTGTTTATATAATATTTAAAATGGCTGGGTATGGTGGTACATGATTTTAATCCCAGGACCTTGGAAGGTAGAGGCAGGTGGATCTCTTGACTTTGAGAACTTTGGAGAAATTCTACCTCAGATTCCTAAATGCAGGTATCACAGACATGACCACTTACCCCTGACTTTATTCTTAATTTGTAAAAATCTTTTTTGGGGGGTCGGGGGAGGGTGGTGGTTTGGAGACAGGGTTTCTCTGTGTAGCCCTGGCTATCCTGGAACTCACTCTGTAGACCAGGCTGGCCTTGAACTCAGAAATCCACCTGCCTCTGCCTCTGCCTCTGCCTCTGCTCTGCTGCCTCTGCCTCCCAAGTGTTGGGATTAAAAGGCATGCTCCACCACTGCCTGGCTAATATATTAGATTCTTAATTATATTTTTGAGACTTTCTATTCTGGTAATTAACTTGTTCACTAACATTTTAGTATTCTCTATTGATTTGTGTTATATATACTTTATTATGGTCAATTAAGAGAAAATATTTAGGTCTTTTATGTTCCAACATATTTTTAAAATGTAAAAAAAGTCATTTTCAAATCATTCCATGATTGAACTCAGTGTTATACAATGCTCCTAACTTCTGAAATACATTATAATTATTCACAGTATTATTTTGGAGACTTCAATTTGCCACGAGACAAATTTTTAAAAGAACAGATCAAATTGGATGAAGGCTGGGTACCTTTGGAAACAATGATAAAATTCAACAGGTAAGTCTTTTTGGTTGATTTGTTTCCATTTCTTGGGATCAAACCCAGGAACTTGTACATGTGTTGTCATTGAACTACCTTAGTTTTGGAGCTAATAAACCCAAAAAAATCTTTTAAAAAGTCATCAAAGTTTTCTGTTACTGTGGAGAGCTACTACTAAATCTGCTTTTTACGTTTTTATGTATGTACTTTTCAGGCTAAACCGGCTGACAACAGACTTTAATGTAATTGTGCAAGCACTGAGCAAATCTAAGGCAAAACTCATGGAAGTGAGTGCAGACAAAACTAAAATTAGAAGATCACCAAGCAGACCACTCCCTGAAGTGACGGATGAGTACAAGAATGATGTAAAAAACAGATCTGTTTATATTGTAAGTGGGTCCACAGTGTATTTCACACTACCTCTATTTAGAAAGAAAATGCTCAGGAATCACAGTTGGCCAATTGCTGTATGTTTTTTGCTATTGTACTTCTACATTCTTTATTATTGTTAATGTTACATTGTTCACACGATAAACTCTAATAGCTGAATTCTGTAGTTCTTTTCATTAGCATATTAATTTCTAAATGCATAATGGAAAGCTTTAAAAACAAGGAAGTAGATTGAATAGTGTGAAGTACCATTGTGAAACCTCTAAAGTTCTTAACGTTTAAATAATGCTTTGTCTCTGCTCCAGCTGAGTTATTTTGGAGCAAATCTCAGGTGAATCACCTTATTGCACTAGAGAATAAGGTTGTTAAACAATTAAGAGAGAGGAGAGAAAGATACTTAGCTCTGGCTTCATTTTGAGATAAAATAAATCAGTTTATTCTGGGGAGAGTTGTTTACCCAGGAGTCATTATTTGTACTACTTTTTCTACTTTTTACAGAAAGGCTTCCCAACTGATGCCACCCTTGATGATATAAAAGAATGGCTAGATGATAAAGGCCAAATACTGAATATTCAGATGAGAAGAACATTGCACAAAACATTTAAGGTATGATTATTTGATGTAGACTTTCTAGTTATGAAATATCACTGTAAGGAGATAATTTATCTGTCCTTTACAGGGTCAATATTTGCTGTGTTTGATAGTATTCAGTCTGCAAAGAAGTTTGTGGAGACCCCTGGCCAGAAGTACAAAGACACTAACCTGCTAATACTCTTTAAGTAAGTCTTTTCACTTATGTTTCTTAGGCCACAAAATTATTTGGAATTGATACAATAGGGTAAAGTAAACAGCATCCCCCATATACTTAGTATTATTTTCAGTATGCTCTGAAATAGTGTTTATTCAGTGGTAATTATAATAGTCTTTTGAGGACATGAAAATGATCTTTAGAACCCTTTCTAAGCTTACTTTTATTGCTTTTGAGGTATGTATGTGTGTGATGGAGGTGCACCTCTGCCTTAACGTGCATGTGGAAGTCGGGACAACTCTGTAGCTAGTTCTCTCCTTCCACTTTATATGGATTCCAGTGATTGAACTCAGGACATCAGTCTGTGCAGGAAATGTTTTACCTACTTGTATGGGTCATTAGGATCAAACTTGGGTTGTCAGGCTTACCAGCAGGTCATTTACATAATAAGCCATCTCTCTAGCCCTGTTAATACCTTTTCATTATTAGTGACTAGTGAGAAAAGTTGTTTTAGTATTTATTTTGCATCTAAAACTTGAGCAGAATAGAGGTAATCAGAATGCTGAAATGTTTGGTTCTCATGCTTGTTTATTTTTCAGTATGTGTAAACATGTTTTTAACACACATGTAGTATATATAAAGATTTGAGGCTTGAACCACATTCTTGTATGTTAAAAGTGAGGATAGCTGTAGAGATGCAGCAGTGGTTAGTAAGAGTACTGGCTATTTTTCCAAAGGGCTCAGATTCAATTTCTAGCACCCATATAACAACTTTCAGTTGTCCATAACTCTAGTCTTTAGACTAACATCATCTTTAGGTTTCAAGTACCAGGCATGCATGTGGTACACAGATATACACATAAAATAAAAACTTAGGACATTCTGGGCGATGGTGGCACATAACCTTTAATCCCAGCACTCAGGAGGCAGAGGTGGGTGGGTCTCTGTGAGTTCAGCCAGCCTGGTTTACAGAGGTAGTTCTAGAGGACAGCTAAGACTTCCCACAAATGTTGTCTTGAAAACCAAGGGGAAAAAAGTAGTTTTCGGTCTTTGTGAATTTAGCCTGTGTTTTGTGTTCTTCAGGGAAGATTACTTTGCAAAAAAAAATGAAGAAAGAAAGCAGAGCAAAGTGGAAGCTAAATTAAAAGCTAAACAGTAAGTCTGTTGTCTTCTTTGTGGCATAAATTTCTTAATGTTTTGACAAACTAGTCATTCTGGGACAAGCTGATAATGAGCTTTGAAATGAGTGGTAATGGGTCTGTCTTTATGGTAACTGAGCTGTTGGCCTCAAGATGCCTTGATAAGCTGGAGGCCATTTTGTTGACGTTGTATGACCAAAAAAAAAAAAAATCCAAAAACTAAGAACTTGTTTTCATGATTAAATGGGTTGGTTATAATGTGCAAGGTTAAATGTGTAGTATAAATACATTATAATCACAACACATTTATTTTTAGAGAACATGAAGGAAGACACAAGCCAGGAAGTACTGAAACAGTAAGTATTAATAACTAAAACGAGATAATTTAGGTTAGATTTTTTGGAAGTTACTACACGCGATATGTGTGTTGTATGTTTACACAGTTGCATGCCACTGCAATTGTACAAGTCAGAAGTCACCATGTGTATCCCAGGGATTATAGTCAGGTTGTCAGTCTTGGCAATAAGCACCTTTACCATTACCTGCTGACCAGTCTTGCTAACCTCCTAGATTTTATTTATATAGAGATAAGGTCTCACTATATTAATCTAGCTGGCCTAGAATTGGCTATGTAGATCAGTTAAGCCTCAAACTTGGAGAAATATACCTGATTCTGCCTTCCATTTACTGGGATTTAAGAAAGGTGTATACCACCATGTCCAGTGTGTATGCTGTACCCATGGTGCCCATACCAACTATACCACTTACATCTCTAGCACTGGGTGAGGACTTCTTAGAGAATGTGTGTGAGTGACTAAGTCTGTTGCATTAGTCATACACAAATATTATCTGGGATTATTACTTATTAGCAGATAGTTATATTAAACCATCACCTATAAACTAAAGTAAAGCCCTTGTAAAATATGACAGCCAAGAAGAACACACAGTTTAACTGCATTAAAATAGCACTGATTTCTCTTTTTCCTATGTAGGTATAGAATGATTTGAGCCATTTTGGTGAGTTTGCACTTAAGAAAAGCTTTTGATGGCCTTGTATATTTTTATAGAGAGCTCTAGAAGGAAAGATGGGATGCTTACTGAAGTTTTCAGGTGACTTGGATGACCAGACCTGTAGAGAAGATTTACACTTCCTTTTCTCAAATCATGGTGAAATAAAATGGATTGATTTTGTCAGAGGAGCAAAAGAGGTTTGGAAACATTTGTGTTTTTATTAGCAATTACTTTAAAAGTCTGTAGAATGTTGTCTGTTAGAAGAAAAAATGATTAGGAAGTAGTTGTTTTAAAAACTATTTAGTAAGAAAGTAGTTTATAAAGCATGTTGATTAAAATAGTTCCTAATTAGTCATTTAGTTTTGTCTTTGGTCCTTTGGATGTGATATCTTTTTCTCTCCATGTCAGATGGGTAATATGCTGACATTGAAACAAGATTTTAGGAAGAACAGGTCATGAAAATTGAAAATAGAAATAACAGATAAGATAGGTGTGTGTAGAGGGTAGTAAAGAAATTGTCAAGACTACAAACTAAAAGAGTGAAACATTCATTTTTCTCTTTGATGTATAGGGAATAATTCTCTTTAAAGAAAAGGCTAAGGAAGCACTTGAGAAAGCCAGAAATGCAAATAATGGTAACCTACTGTTAAGGAACAAAAAGGTGACTTGGAAAGTACTAGAAGGACATGCAGAAAAAGAAGCAATGAAAAAAATCACAGATGATCAGCAAGAATCCCTAAACAAATGGAAATCAAAAGGAGGTCATGGTAATACTCATTTTTTTGGTTATTTTATCTGATCTTTACATCTTTGGTTTTCAGCACATTTACAGTTATTAAAGTCCTAAGTCATGTTTTTACAGCAGCCGGCAGATTTAAAGGAAGTCATGTTTTTACAGCAGCCCGCAGATTTAAAGGAAAGGGAAATAGACCTGGCTATGCTGGGGCACCCAAAGGAAGAGGACAGTTTCAGGGAAGGAGGACAAGATTCGATGATGATCATCGTCGTGGTAAGTCTTTTCTAATTCCTTTGGGAGAAAAATCTATATTTAGTAAGATGTATAATCACTGTAATTTAGTAAGATGTATATCACTGTGTAAGTGATATTCTTGAATTAGTAATATCTTCCTTGTTTGTGGTATTTCACAAGTGAGAGGCTGGTTGAAAGATAACTTTAGAGATCAAAGGAAAGAATACTCAAGGAAAGCCTTTTCTTCTTGAAGGGAAACTGCTACTTTTTGTTTTTTAAAGGAAGCTATTATTAATACTTGTAATAATTAATAGAACAGTGCTTACTTTGAATGTAACAAATTATTTGTTGTAATAGGACCAATGAAAAGAGGAAGAGACGGAAGAGACAGAGAAGAACCGGCATCAAAACATAAGAAAAGAGAGAATGGTGCTAGAGACAAGTAGTTTATTTAGTAAGCAGTGTTTTTATTCCTTAGTTAGATTTTAAGCTGCTTTTTGTCTTCAGAAGCTTTTAAAAAGAAAAGCGAATTAGGTCCACTTCAATGTCCACCTGTATAAAAGAAAAATTTTTTTGTTTTACTTGTCTTCTTTTTGTTGTTACCCAAATGAAAGTTTTTTTTTTTTTTTAAATGTATAGTTCTGTTTGTGTTTGGATGATTAAAATATGAGAAGGAAGATCCTTCCTCTTAATTGCCTTTGTAATATGAGAATGTATTAGTACAGACTTGTAAAATATATACTGTATAAAAATAGCCAATAGTTCTTTCTTCCTTTTGTTTCTCTTAAAAACTTTTCACAAAAAAATTTCAACTACAATTTTGATTCCTGTGAGTATAAGCCTTTCTCACAGTTAATTTGTCTAATCTCTCAGGCTGGCTTTCTGTTTATCCATATATCTTGGTAAGAGTGGAAATGACCATTGCAAAGCTTTTGAATACTGAATGTACACAGGCCACAATTGGGAAACTTACAGATTTCTTTTTATGAAAGTTGTATAATGCTGGTAGGTCATATCGAAGCTCTGTAAAACAAGCCAAACATTCACATTAAGATATTGAATGCTGGTATGCATAACATTTTATATTCCTCACTTTGGATATATCCACAAATACTGATTTGCCTAATTGGACATGGTGTTTCTGATGTTTTGATCATTTGAACACCAAAATTTGAAGTTATGGAGAATAGTTAGAAGGATTAACAAGTAGGGAAAAAATAAGTTCTATGAAAATAGATGTATCTATAGCTGATTATAATTCATCCATGTATATTTCAGAATTTAATGGTAGTTCTCCACTATCAACATGAAAGCCCATTTTTTTCACATTCCTTCCTGATTTATAACAAGTTGTGTGTACTTCTTACTGTCTTTTATACCTTCCAACACAATTCTAACCCTATAGGGGATAACTTTCTCATTATAATGTGTGATCAAGTTCTCTGGCAATCTTGTTGAGCCGCAGACTAATTCAGTGGGTCTGAATAGAACCTATAATTCTCTTTTTAGGCTCCAGTTAAAGCTCATGATCTGATGACTACTTGTGGAATGCCAAATGTAAAAAATAAAATGGCAGTGTGGGGCCTTGAATCCCAAGATTCGGGAAGGAAAGGCAGGCAAGATCTTGAGTTCAAGGCTTTGTACATAGTGAATTCAAGGATAACCAGAGCTACACAGGGAGACCATAGTTCAAAACAAACAAAAATGCCATTCACTACACATTTTTTTCCTTATCTCTCATGGTGGAGACTGATCCCAAGGTGTTATGCATACTAAGCATACTACCACATCTCCAGTCTTTATTGTACTGTTTATTTCAAGCTTCTCAGAATTACTGGATTATCTCTACCTTCTAATATTTTTCCAGTTGTGATGCTGGCAAATTTAGTAAAAAGGAAAAAAAAAAGGCATTTCTATAATTACAGTGTGGTTGTTTGTCTCTCATCAAAAAAGAAAAAGGCTAGTGTTCTTCAGCTCTGTATATGAGGCATAAATTGGTGGTATTTTCAAATAGTGAGTTTCACACTCACTGGGGATAGTATTCTGTAAGCCTGGAATGATCAATTACCTAGGTATTGCTCTATTTTTTGTTGTTATTTTTAATGTATGAGTACTCTGTATGTGTATTTACAGCCAGAAGAGGGCACCAGATGGTCATGAGCTACCTACCATGTGTATTGAACTCAGGACCTCTGGAAGAGCAGCCAGTGGTCTTAACCTCTGAACTAGCTCACTATTACTTTTTTTTTTTTTTTTTTTTTTAAAGAAAATGCAGGGGAGGAGAGTGGCACATCTTTAATCCTAGCCCTGGGAGGCAGAGGCAGATGTCAGTTTGAGGACAGCCTGGTCTACAAAGTGGCTTCTAAGACAGCCAAGGCTGGTACACAGAGAAACCCAGAAACCCTGTCTCTCACCCCCTCCCTCCCCAAAAAGAAAATGCATAAGTAGGGATAGATGCAGGCAAACCTCAGTAAATGTTTATCCCGTGTTTACTGCATTTCCAACCAACTACCAAACATGATAAACTATCTTTTTCAGTACTTTAAAAATGTAAGCTGGCATATTGGCCTTTTAAGTAATTTTCTGGTTGAGATTTAGCTTACCTGCAATAATTTCTATCTTGACTTTCCATTCGGCAGCTTTCTTTTGAATATGCTAAAGAGAAATAATATTTTTATGAGTTGATGTTTAGATGATTTTTAAGCTGACCTGCTAATATTTGAGATTAAAATTTCAATACAAATTAGATGATATAAATTTTAGTTTTATGCACACTTTTAAAAGCCAGAAACAAAGTGACTATAGTGTTTATCATTAGAATTGAATTATGTAATTAAAAACTGAAAAATCCATCAAAACCTGCAAAATACAAAAGGTAAGTTTATTCAACAGTGAATAACAGTTATCCTGGGAGTATTTGGCAGAGATCTAATGTCAACAGAAAATTCATTGGCAGGATGGTAGAGAAGAGCATGGTCTACTACTTAGCACCTAATTACCTCATTTTCCTCATCTCTTGAACATTCTGAACAGTGTTTTTGCATAGCACCAACATTAAATTATGTATGTATGTATGTATGTACGTACGTATGTATGTATGTACGTACGTATGTATGTATAGTACTCCAGAATGCCGAGAGATTGAAATCTGTTACTACATGTTGGCCATATTGGGAGTCATCTTTAATTGTCATCAACTTGATAAAATATTTTCCCCAATATTTTAGGCTCAAATATTTCAGATCCTACAACTTTTTGCCTATTGGTCCCATTTTGACACACATACATATACATACACACACGCTGGAGAGGTGGCTCAGTGGTTAAGAGCACTTCAGATGTCCTGAGTTCAATTCCCAGCAACCACATGGTGGCTTACAACCATTTCTAATGGGATCCAGTGCCCTCTTCAGGTGTATCTAAAGACAGCAACAGTATACTCATACACAAAATAAATCTTTAAAATCACAAAAAGAGCCAGGCAGTGGTGGAGCACACCTTTGATCCCAGCACTTGGGAGGCAGAGGCAGGCGGATTTCTGAGTTTGAGGCCAGCCTGGTCTACAGAGTGAGTTCCAGGACAGCCTGTGTCGAAAAACAAGCAAATCACAAAAAGAATGTAGAATTTCTGTAGGATATAGACTTTTAGTACAAATGCTTTATAATTTATGAAATTTTAGGGATCTGGATTTGTGAGAAATAGGTTGTGACATTATTGAGTGCTAAGGCTGGTGAGATTCTCTAATAGCATATAGCCATATGCTATTGTAAAGGAATGTAAAGGAATGACTGGTAAGTGGGATAAAAGAGCAGATTCAGGCTTACCTATTCTACACTGTTAGGTCTATGAACAAAGAAGCAGATTCTCCCCATGCTGCATGAGGTAAAAAAAAAAAATTAAATGCTAAGTCACCTAAATGCTAAGTCAACATCTGCCAGGAAACTTTAAAGCTTGTTTTTAATCAAACAATTACATTGAATTTATCTATATTGTGAGTAGCAAGTCAAGTACTTCATCACAGTGGTTTGTAGTTCCGGAACCTGGGGTAAGCGAGGGACAGTATTATGTTCTAAGTAATACTGAAGGGAACTTACAAGCTTTACAACAGGTAGATCTGTAACATACAATAAAGGACTGTCCTAATATTTGAGGAAAACTATTTCCAGTATACATAGTACTCTCCAGATCAATTACATAAATTAGTTACTTTGTTAATGGAAATAATTTTACACCAAGTGAAAAAGAAACATTGAAATCTGACAAAATGATGCTGATAATTTAGCCCCCCAGGGGGGTTGTAATTGGCAATATCAATAAACAAAGATAGAAGAAGTAAGTAAATTGTATTTATTTTTAAGATTTGCCTTTGTGTAACGTGTGCCTGGTACCCTCAGAGGCCAGAAGAGGGCACTGCATTTCCTGGGACTGGAGTGAGTGACAGGACAGCTGTGAGCCATCATGTGGGTACTAAGAATTAAAGCCAGGTCCTCTGCAAAAGCAGCTAGAGTTACTAACCACGGAGGTATCTCTCTAGCTCCATTACTATATGTACATATGGTTGTATGGAGTGAAGATTTGTTTGGAAGTCAAAGGTATCAAATTCCCTGGAGCTGTAGTACCATACCACTGTTGTGAGCTGATCTGCAAATGTAGCAAGTACTCAACAGTTTTTAAGCCTAATGATCTGATGATACACTCTAGAATCTAGGTAGGTGAATGTCAGTGAGGGATTAGATTGTTTGCCTGTGGGTGTTTTTACTGTTTTGCTTGAATGTATGGTTGTGCAGTCTGTATTCTTGGTGCCCTAGGTCAGAAGGCATCAAATTCACTGGAACTGTAGTTATGGATGGTTGAGAGCCACCATATGGGTGCTGGGAATTGAACCTGGGTCCTCTGCAAGAGCAAGTGTTCTTAACCTTTAAGCCATCTGTCCTGCCCCTAGGAAGATTGCTTTGCTTATGTTAATTGAGAGAAAGACAAAGCCTATTTTGGGCATCACCATTCCCTGGGTTTCCATCCTGAACTGGGTAATTGTAGAGAAGTTGAACATTGACACACAAGCATGCGTTTTCTCCTGCTTTTGACTAATTGCTGAAAGTTCCTGCCTTGACTTCCTGCTATGATTTACTGTAAATGTACTGAGCTAAAATAAACCCTTTCTCCCCCACCCCCAAGTTAGTTTTTGTCAGGATATTTTAATCACAGCAAAATAAACAACAATACAGGGATTGAATTTAGGTCAACAGGCTTGGGGCAAGCACCTTTACTGGCTGAGTCATTTTGTTGACCTACTTACAGTTTCTGAGTCAGGGTATCCTGTATCTCAGACCGCCTTGAAACTCCTTATGAAGCAGAGGACCCTGAGCTTCTGATACTCCTGCCTTTACTTCCTGAACACTGGGATTAACCACCACATCTGGTTTAAGCTATTATTTGGGCTTTGTGAGATAGTCTGGTGTATACAAGGCTTTGGCCTTGAACATCCTTTATAACTGATATATTAAATTTACCATCCTCCTGTATTTACCTCCCAAGTGCTGGGATTACAGGCATGTATTAAGCAATTTTATACTTTTAAAGGGGCTATTAACATACCTAAAACATATTCCTTTGACCTGTACTTTATTTTTCTTTTTGCTGTGTGCATGTATGTACATGGCATGTAGAGATTGGGTTGATGTTTGGTGTCTTTCTCTTTTGCTGTCTTTTCTGAGACAAGGGTAGGTGAAAACAAGGAGGGTGGAATGTGGAATGGAGGATTAGCAGTTAAGAACACTTGGTGTTCTTCAGAGGACCTGGTTAAATTCTCAGCACAGGCTGTTGAGATGGTTCAACCATTTACAACTCTAGCTGCTCTTAAGAGGTCCTGAGTTCAATATGGATTTGATGCACTCTTCTGGCATTTGAGTGTACATGCAGCAGAGCACTCATAAATATGTAAACAAATTTAAAAAAATTCTAGCACCTTTGACAGATCACAATTATCTATAAATCCAGTCCTGCGGGATGATGCCCTCTTCTGGTCTCCTTGGGCAACAGACACACATGTTGAATACAAACATACAGGCAAAACATTCCTCATACACATAAGATTAACAAAACCAAATCTTTAGATATATAATTTCAGGTAAGAATAATAGATAACAACTAGCAAGTATGCCAGGCACAGACCTAAATGTTTCATAAATACTAACTCATTTAATCCAGAGAAGTATATGAGATATAGCCCATTCTTAGTTCTAAGAACACAGGGTCATAGAGTATAGATGGTACTGAAACCCAAGTACTTTAAGCAGGGTAACAGCTAAGATGTAGCAGAGCTTATGTGCTATTTCAGGACAGTCTGGGTCTAGAGTCATGCTATAGTAACATTCAAATATTAACTCGTCACAGTGTCCTGAAATACATCTTGTACAGTTGAAAGAATATTTTCTTTTTATAACATTCATATATTTGTGTGATGAATTCCACAGCATACATGTGGGTTCTAGAGATCTGATTCAGGTAGTCTTGCTTGCCAGCAACCCAGTCCCTTGCCCACTAAGCCATCTCACCAGCCTAGAATAGGTGGTTTCTGAACTCAGACCTATTTTGCTTTAAGCTGTGTTTTTATTAAAAATTAACTCTCGCTGGGCAGTGGTGGCGCACGCCTTTAATCCCAGCACTTGGGAGGCAGAGGCAGGCGGATTTCTGACTTCAAGGCCAGCCTGGTCTACAGAGTGAGTTCCAGGACAGCCCAGGCTACACAGAGAAACCCTGTCTCAAGAGAAAAAAAAAAAAAATTAGCTCTCAGATGAATAAGATGGCTCAGTGGGTAAAGGTCACTTGCTACCCAGCCTGATGGTGGATCTGGGTTTGGTCTTTGAGATCATCATTGTGAAGAGAACTGATTCCTGAAGGTTGATCTCTGACCTCCACATGTATGTTGACATGTATGCTCACACATATACATGAAAATCACATACATGAAAATCAATCAGTAAATAAAATAATAAAAATAACTATAGTTTTTTGTTTTCTCAGATAGGGTTTCTCTGTGTAGCCCTGGCTGTCCTGGAACTCGTTTCATAGACCAGGCTGGTCTCGAACTCAGATATCCACCTGCCTCTGCCTCCCGAGTCCTGGGATTAAAAGTGTGGGCCACCTAAAATAATAATATTATGAGCTTACTTCTCTAGTTGAGGACTTGTGTAAAGAATACACTGCTGTTCTTGCTATTCCCAAAGCAATCTTCAGAAAAGCCATATCTGTCCCTGTGAAGAGTGAAAAAGAGGATACCTATTTATATTATGTATTTCTTAGAAGAGAAGATTAAATGAATAGAATTAAGTTGCATTTTTCCAAACTCCAAAATTTCTACTCAAATTATTTCTTCAAAAAGGGTACAAATAAGCCAGGTGCAAAGGTGATGGCACACAAGAGGCAAAGTCAGGATGATCTTGAGTTTGAGGCCCCCTAGTCTATGAAGTGAGCTAATAGTAAGACAGCCAGAGCTATACAAAGAAACCCTGTCCAAAAAAAAAAAACCAAAACAAAAATAAAGGTACAAAATTAAATATTCTGATAAAACAATGGCTGGAGCTAGGACACTTTGCTCTTCCAGAAGACTTAAGTTCAGTTCCAGCACTCACATGGTAGCTCTCAACCATCCATTAATTCCAGATCCCAGCTTCCAGGTATCTCTGACACCTGACATCCTCAAGCAAACACAAAGTTATAAATGTAGGCTAAACTCTCATAGATAAATATAAAAAGTTTTAAACAACACCATAGGCTGCAAAGATGACTCGATGCTTAAATGCACTGGCTGCTCTGCTAGAGAATCTATGCTTGATTCCCAGCAACTACATTGTGGCTCACAACTAATTCTAGTTCTAAGGGATCCAATGTCCGTGCCTCTGGGTACTGCATATATGTGCTGCAAAGACATGTAGGAAAGACACCTATACACAAAATTAAAATAAATATTAAGCTGGGTGTGGTAGCACACACCTGTAATTCCAGCACTCAGAAGGTGGAGGCAGGAGGATTTCTCAGTTTGAAGCTAGCCAGGTCTGTACAGTTCGAGGGAAGCCAGAGCTATATAATGAGACCTATCTCAAACAAATCTTTTAAAAAATCTGATGAAACCAAATTAGACTGATTTAAAAAAAAAAAAAAAAAAAAAACAGGGCTAATTTTAATATTCTAAGTGACTTAGGAGAGAACAGAGAATGCAAAGTAGTCTAAATAAGCTTTGTGATGTGGGGTAGGCTGTAAACTGGTGTTTTCCTTTTCTTCCTACCTTGTCCATTGCACATACAAAAATAATCACAGTAAGTCCCTATGAGCATATTTTGATAGCCGAAGGCATTAATAACAAGTTTCAGAAGCTGGGCGTATCCGGCTTAGTGGTAGAGAACATGTGCTCAGCGTGTGTGAGATCCCCATTTCAGCCCCTGGGAATCCCCCAATGAAAAAACAAAAGGAAAAATCCGGGCTCTAAAAGAATAAAATGCTTTAAAAGTATCATAAGCATAGAGACCAATCAAATACAATTATTAATCAGAAATAGTAGTGTATATTAACACAAATCTGTAAAATACAAATTAATTTACCCCAATCAGATATCACATAAGAATTATAATAAGTATAAAGATGATTGATTTAATTAGCAGTAGCAATAAAAATGACAACCCAGATCACTGCTCTATAAATATACTAATCTATTGCACTTTTACTACTAACCTTTATTATTTTTGGTCCCAAAAGGAGGATTCATAATTACTGTATCAAATAACTTGGACATCCTGTTAGATAATGAGTACACATCACACTGAATCATATCAACATTTGTTAACTCAAACTCCTCCACATTCTTATTAAATATTTCCAGTGCATCTTCATCTATGTCAAATCCAATACACAACCTATAAATATAAAATAAAAAAGAGAACTTATAGGTTCCTAGTAAAAAACAATAGTAGTTATTTTACCATGCATTTTTCAACCTAATTAACAAAGTAAGATTGAATGATGTTTTCAATTGCATGACTTTCTAGCCTGGCAGGTATAAGAAGATAATTGCTATTACCAAAAATTTGATTTCTTTCTTGTATGTAAAGTTTCTGGTCTTCAGCCTATTCAAAATGTACTCAGTATGATATTATTGTCCCCCCTCACCCTAAGTGCAGATTCCCATGACTAGAGTGCAGTTGATCCTATATATACACGGACTGAAGCCACTCCATATCCAAAGAGTAAAAAATGATCGCTTACCCTGCTCCTAACATCGCAGCTCCGATGCTAAGTACTCCACAGCCACATCCTAGATCTGCAACTGCTTTATTTTCAATGTCATCATATGTATTATGGATTGTATAAAGCATGCGTGCTAAAAACAAACAGAAGAACATTAGGGCATATGTTAGAAAGCTTACTATTAGTATCTAATGCAGAGGTCTCTAATCTGCAGTAGCTCCAGATTATTTGTTTTTCAGTTTATTTTTTTAAAGATACAATGTAATAATTGGTATTTAGGAAGAGGTATCACAAAGGAAGATAATATACACCAGTGGTTCCCAAATAATATGAGGTTATGTCCAATTTCTGTTGATAATTTCAAGACTGACAAAACTGTTCAAAACAAGTGCTCCTACCATCACTAATGTTTGAGAATCCAGAACATTTATTTATAACAAACAAAAATCCTATAGGGCTGGAGAGTTAGCTCATTGGGTTAGAAGCACTTTCTGCAATTGCAGAGGACCTGGATGTGATTCCTAGCACCCACGTGTCGGCTCACAAACACCTCTAACCCAAGAGAACCAATGCTCTCTTCTGAACTCCACAGGCACCAAGCACATATGTGGTACACACATATATACATGCAGGAAAAACACATACACATAAAATAATAAATCTATTTTTAAACCAACTCTGGTACAGGTACTTTGAAACTCATCATGTGCACATTACAAACTAGGTATGAAAGAACTGATTCTTTTATTTATGTATGTATTTATTTGTTTATTTTGAGACAGTGTCTGATTATATAACCCTAGCTGGCCTGGCTATATGATCCAGGCTGGTCTTGAATTCACAATGATCTACTTGCTTCCGACTCCCAAGTGCAGGGATTAAAGGTATGTTCCAGCATAACTGGCTTCTAATTTTAATCTTTTAAAAATTAGGTTTCACTACAAACCCTACAACCAGAAGGCTGTAAAAAATCAGTGAGAAAACCAGGGACTTGCATGGTAGGTAGCTGGCTCAGTCTGTACTGTAACCCAGAAAGCATCAGAACCTGAGTTCAGATACCCAGCAGCCATGTAAAAGGTCAAGTGTGGTGGTTCATGATTATAAACCCAGAGCTAGGAACACAGGACAGAAGGATCTATGAGCCTTGCTGCTCAGGCAGTTTAGGTGAATAGGTAAGCTTTAAATACAGTAAGACCCTGGCTCAAAAAACGTATGGAGAGCAACTGAGGAAAACACCCGAGGTTGACCTCCCCCTACACACGCTAAATACATAGCAGACTAGCCTTAATCTGAACACAGTTTATTGCAAATCTGATTGGTGATATGACACACTATTTTAGAATTAAAACCCATGTAATCTTCATGAGTTTTATTAGCAGTTTAAACACAGCTAATTTGGAATTGAAAAAAAATTCCCCTTTGCAGGTACTCCCAACCAAAGGAAATTTTGCTAAGTGTTCCCCGCTACTCTGATAACAGGTGTTACATATGAATGGATTCTGCTGTATTCTCTCCTACACTCTCAGTATCAATCTCCGGCATCAAGAAAGAGGCAATTTGTGAAGAAACGCTTCCTCAACTGTATGTAAGTCTTCTTTCTAGTATTTGTCTCTAGGGCAGACAGACACAACACAGGAATCCTTATCCTTGACTTCAGTATGAAATGTATCTGTATTAAGAAAATATTTAGTGAGCTCCTAACTACTCTAGATATTGAAAAGACTAACAGATTCCTTGCTTCTGAGAATTTACACAGTGGGAGAAACAAAAAATAAAAAGCTGTCTGACAATGCTAATGGGCACTCAGAAAATCAGGAAGATAGCGTGGTTAAGTTGGACGTGTCTACGTTACAACGTCAAAAACCTACTTTTTTCTAAAGGTGTGGAATTTCTCTAGAACTTCCTTATATTCAGATCACTACTTATTTTGATCACGAACTGAACAGAAACAAGCCCAAAGAGGGCACGATGAACCAGCCGCCCTACCTGCAATGTGCGGCCTGGTAGGATATTGTTCTAGAAGTAACTTGGGCTTTTCGAATCCATCCACTTCTTGCAGGCGACTCTCTAGTTCCTTAAGCTTTAACCTCTTCATCGTTTTCTCTTTATTTTAAAGTTTGGGCTCCTGGAGCTTAACAGCACAGGACCTGCAGGGAAGTCTACCTAACCCGAAACTCCCCGGGGGTGCAGGCGAGGGTGGGGTGGAGGGTCGGGGACAGACTGTAAAAGGAATCTGCAAGGGAGTCCCACGGGCCTCGGGGCGATTTCCGCCCGTGGAACCCAGGAGCTCAAGGAAAGCACTCCGAGGCAGGCGCTGCTCCTCGCGGCCCCTCCCCGCAGCGCCGGAAGTGCCGGCACGCACGCGCACCCCCTGCCGGGTGCCGAGCTGCAACCTCTGCCTAGCGCCCGGGTTCCGAAGAGGACGCGATTGATTTTTTGGTCCTCATGGGCGTCATAGGAAGAAGCCATCTCTGTCGGCGGTCACAAACCAGCCTTGACCAAGCCTCGAACGCCAGCTTTGTCTATAGTATCTATAGACCTGCAAGGCATGGGGAAAGGGTGGAAGGCGATATAGGACACCAGGCCAGTGCGACCCACGTCAGAAAGTAGCAGTCTACACCCACCTCTGCGTCCTTCCGCGTTCGAATGCTTGGCTTTAACTTCGTGTCCTTTTTTCTGAGACATCGAGTTTCTTAGCACTTACAGATGTCAGTGAAGCCAGAAGAAACGTCAAAAGATTTGAAAAGAAATAATATGTCGGCACGGGTAGTGTTCATTTTAGTTCCTCACTCAGATTCTTTAAGTTGAAGGCGGCCTGGTTTTCAAAGTGAGTTCCAGACCAACTAGGGCCACACAATGAACAAAGAATATGGTTGGGGTGTCAAAAGTAGGAAACACTATGGAACTTGTTATTCTGGAAACCGAAGTTGTGGATTGGGGAAAAAAATGGAAGTAGGCACGTAACAGCAAATTTAAAAAATAATTATAATTATAAAAGGAAGAGTTAAGGTGATCAAGCTTGGATGGCTTTATTATTGCCATTATTAGTCGTATTTTAGTTGAGCTCAGGGCTTTGTGCATGCCTGGCAAGCTACTACTGAACTACATTCCTAATGCCGCTGCTGCCATCACCAGCAGCAGCAGCAGCAAAACAAAAGGAGACAAAAGCATGTCTAATAATACAATGTAGAAAATAGAAAGAGAAGTGTTTAAAATACAGGAATAGAGGTGATGGTGACTAAACGCTTATAGGATATGCTGAAGAGGCAATGATAGGTGAATCTTTGTGAGTTCAAAGCCAGTCTAGTCCATGCAGAGAGTTCTAGGCGGGTCAGGACTACATAGAGCCTGTCTCAGGTGGTAAGCTTAGTTACCCTGGAATCCTGAAATTTATCTTCCAACCTTCCCCACAAAGAAATAATAAGTCAAATAAAATTTTAAAATAAGAAAAAAGTGTGCCCAGCACTTGGGAGGCAGAGGTAGGCAGATTTCTGAGTTCCAGGCCAGCCTGGTCTACAGAGTGAGTTCCAGGACAGCCAAGGCTACACAGAGAAACCTTGTCTCGAAAAACCAAAAAACCAAAAAAAAAAAAAAAAAAAAAAAAAAACAAAAAACAACAAAAAAAATGTGTTCTTTTAAAACAAAGAAAAGGGTTCCACCATTAAGAGCAATAGCCAGGCGGTGGTGGCGCACGCCTTTAATCCCAGCACTTGGGAGGCAGAGGTAGGCAGATTTCTGAGTTCCAGGCCAGCCTGGTCTACAGAGTGAGTTCCAGGACAGCCAGGGCTATACAGAGAAACCCTGTCTCAAAAAAAAAAAAAAAAAAAAAAAAAAAAAAACAACAAAAAATGTGTTCTTTTAAAACAAAGAAAAGGGCTCCACCATTAAGAGCACTCTACTCTTCAATTCCATTCAGATGGCTCACAACCATCTCTAATTGCAGTTGTAGGGGATCTGATGTCCTCCTCTGGCCTCTGAAGGCACTGCATGCATGTGGCGCACAGGCATACATGCAGGCAAACCAACTAAACACATTTTAAAAATTCTTAAAAACAAACAGAAAATGTTGGATGCCTTTACAACATTATTTTATTGTTTGTTTGTTTGTTTATATTGAGACAAGGTTTTGTTACAAGTCCATAGCTAGGATGGCCCCAAACTCACAGAGAACTGCCTGCCTCTGCTTCAGAGCACTGGAATTGAAGGTATGTGCCACCATTCATGGCACATCTCAATCTTAAGGAGTCAGGATCCAGTACTTAAATGCAAGATTGCCCTTAATAGGTAGGATGTCTTATTTTTTCATTTTTTTTAAAGGAGTAAAAGTCTGATGAAGTTGAAAATGTAAGGTTATTTTCTATGAGAAGTACATTTCACAGTTACAAGGATGAAATGAGTTACTATATATAAAATCTTTAGCACATTGAGCTAGTACATTACGCTCTTTTTCTTGTAACACATGTCTTACTAATATTAGTTGGTGATGGTGTTATATATTGACAGGAAAGGATGATTGAAACTAGCTAAATATTAAAAAACCATTAGTCTACTAGAGATTGAAGTCAACCTCTTTCATTTCTTCTTCTCCTTCTCCTTCCTTCTCCTTCTCCTTCTCCTTCTCCTCCTCCTCCTCCTCCTCCTCCTCCTCCTCCTCCTCCTCCTCCTCCTCCTCCTCTCCTTCCTTCTCCTTCTTCTCCTCCTCCTTCTTCTTCTTGGTTTGTTTTCATTTTTTGAAACAGGGTTTCTCTGTGTAGCCCTGGCTGTCCTGGAACTCACTCTGTAGACCAGGCTGGCCTCGAACTCAGAGATCTGCCTGCCTGCCTGTGCCTCCTATGTGCTGAGATTAAAAATGTGAGACACCAAATCTCTTCTAGATCAATGTAGATTCATATATAATCATAAAAATTATATATAGGGGGCTGAGGTGTAGCTCAGAAGTACAGCATTTATTTAGAATACACAGAATTCTGGGTTTAATCCTTAGCACCACAGACACAGACATGATGTTGCATATCCTTTATTAAAACGTAAAAGTGGGTTCAAAGTGACCTGGGCACATAAATTAATCTCAATAGATAATAATGCTGAGAATGGGGCCAGAGTAGTGGGTGACTATAGTAAAGCAAAGAGAGACAAATGTCTGGTGGGTAAGGAGTTAATTATGGAGAATGCTGGTTTTTCTTTTCATTTCAAAATGTATTTATTTAGTGTATGTGTACATAGATGAGTGCTGACCTCCATACACATGTGCACTGTGTAGAGGTCAGAAGACATCTTACAGGAGTCAGTTCTCTTTTTCCACCTTGTTGGGTGTGGGGATTGAACTCAGGACTTTAGGCTTATTAGCAGATGCCTTTCCCCTCCAAGCCATTTCCTAATCCAGAAAGTTTTCTTTTCTTTTCTTTCTTTTTTTTTTTTTTTTTTTTGTTGTTGTTTTTCAAGACAGGGTTTCTCTGTGTAGTCCTGGCTGTCCTGGAACTCACTCTGTAGACCAGGCTGGCCTCGAAGTCAGAAATCTGCCTGCCTCTGCCTCCCAAGTGCTGGGAGTAAAAGCGTGTGCCACCACTGCCCGGCTCAGAAAGTTTTCTATTGTCAAAACTTAAAATACATGGAGCAGCAAGATCATTTGATTTATACAGAGCATTAATAAAAGTGATTAAGCCTTAAAGGTAGGCATTCTTTTATTTGTTTCTGTTGTTAAGAAGGGAGTCTTGCTATGTAGCTGTGACTGGCCTGGAACTATGCAGGTCAAGCTGGCCTCAGATTTATGACAGTCCTCCTGCCTCTGCTTCCCATATGCTGAGATTACAAATGTTAGCCATTACACCCATGCTGTAGCTGATGGTGTGAGAATAAAAAATTAAAAACATCTTGAGACATAGAACAAAAAATTCATGGTCAGCAAAGACCACTAACAACTTGTTAAAATTAGCCATAATAATAATAATTTTGAGCCTCTTCAGGGGCAGAGTGACCAAAAACGAAAAAGAAACAAGGACACAAAGGCATACAAGTCTAAACAAGCAAATGAGTAATGGGTCATCTGGTACTCTTGAGTCCGAGGATTCATGGTCAAAAATAACTAGTCTACGCAAACTGCTGATGTTTAAAATATCCAATCATGTGTAACCGCACCAAATCTGCCCGTTCTTCCCACCCCTACCTATAAAAGTTCCAAACTTTCTGGGGTCTTGGTCGAATCCTCTGTCTCCTGCGTGGGACATGTTTCGAACCGAGGGGCCCCTCGCTATTAAACTGCCTTTTTGCTAATTGCATCAAGACCGGTCTCTTGTGTGTCCTTGGGTGGTGAGCGCTTATTTCCAGATCAGCGTGAGGGACTCCCCCTTGTGAGGGTGATTACTAAATTGTAAATTTACTAAATTACTAATTCAATGGATTACTAAAATGTATGATTACTTATGTGGAATAAATTGTTTCAATGATAGCTAGCATCCATTTTTTTAAAAAGTCTTTATTTTATTTTTATGTTTGTAGGTGTTTTGCCTGCGTGTATGTCTCTATACCATTTGTGTGCTTGGTGACTGCAAAATGCAGAAGAAAGCATTAGATTTCCTGGAATAGGAGTTGTAAGCTACCATGTGGATGCTGAGAACTGAACCTGGGTCCTTTGGAAGAGCAGCCAGTGCTCTTAACTACTAAGTAATTTCTACAATTGCAGCATCTACTTTAGATATATAATCCCTTCCTCTAGATAGTTCACCATGTACTTGGAGAAACAAAAAACCCCAACATTTGTAAAACTCAAGAGCAACCGATAGCATCTCTTCAGAGTACCTAAAACTTAAAGAAATACATGCCAAAAAAGTTTTCTAAAAAAAAAAAAATGAGGGCTGAAGAGATGGCTCGGCAGTTAAGAGCACTGATTACTTGCTCTTCAAGAGGTCCTGAGTTCAATTCCCAGCAAGCACATGGTGGCTCACAACCATCTGTAATGGAGATCCAATGCCCTTCTGGTATGTCTGAAGACAGTGACAGTATACATAAAATAAATAAATACATCTTAAAAACAAATTTAAAAAAATGTTTAAAAAAACAAAAACAAACTCTTTAAAAAAATGCACATTTGCCGGGCGGTGGTGGCGCACGCCTTTAATCCCAGCACTTGGGAGGCAGAGGCAGGCGGATTTCTGAGTTCGAGGCCAGCCTGGTCTACAGAGTGAGTTCCAGGACAGCCAGGGCTACACAGAGAAACCCTGTCTTGAAAAACAACAACAACAACAAAAAAATGCACATTTAAATATTATTACGAAAATAATCTTGATTTTTGTAGACTTCTTGAAAGTATATAGAGGTTCCACTAAGGTCTGATGACCTTACTTTAAGAATTTGTTACTAAATATTTATATAGTGAATATTTGGAACTTGCAAGGATAGTGTATTAGGTTCTGGAAAAATAATTGTATTTCTTAGTTTTAATATTTGGTTACCCAGCTAGTAGGATAGTGCTAGAAGGTCAGGATCGTGAGATTGTCCCCTGACAGTCATTGTTTTCTTAGTCAGAGCTTTTAGGGAGGCTGGAACTTAGGATTTTGTGAGTCCCAAGCAAAATCAACCTGTGCTACTGTAAGACTCTTGTGAATTTAAAATTCTTGTGAGCCTGAGCTTACTGGAGACCCCTGAGTGAACCACGTGGAGACGTGAATCAATGCAAAAAACAAGAGGAATTTTAATGATCCAATGCATTGAGGTCATCCTGTATCTGAAGGAGAGGCAGCGAACCTGGGCAGCCTGTTTGGCCAGTTTTTTATAGTTTTTAGGGCAGCAGCCATTAGGCACAATGTGATTGGCCAAACAGTGTGACTTTTTAAACTGATTGGTCTTTAGGGAATGAGGTGGCAAGGACTTCCCTTGTCTGTAGGTGACAAGGGTTGGTCTGTCCTGTAGAATGTGTCTACATGCTCTGGGCCTTCCCCACCCACAGGTTCCCTTCCCTGTAGTCTGAGGAGTGTTAATCAACCTCTCCCATCTGGCAAGTGTCCCATGACCTTTCCAAAGTTCCTGAGCCGACCAGAAATCTTAATTAACCTCTCCCTTGCGGGGTGGGGGGGGGGGAGGGGAAACAAGTATTCCAAAGTTCCTGAGCTGATCTCTTCACTACATAATGAGACTCAAAATAAATAAATGCTTAAGTTAAAAACAAACAAACAAACAAACCATGTCTTCCAACCTGAAGATCTGAAATCACAATGCTGGTAATAACATCCTTTTTACTTTTTAAAATAACTAAAATGGCTAGCATGCTTCTAGAAGTCTACAAGCTCCCTGTCAGGAGCACTATATGCTACATGATGGTAGACATGGAATTTTGTAACACACACAAGTGTCCCTCCTTCCACCCCTGATTTCTGGGAACCATCACTTTAGGTTGATGTGGAGAGCTTTTGGGGGCTGCTTGGCAGGGATTTGACATTGGGTCAGGACAAGAAAGTGGGCTTCAGGCAGGAGTTTGACATTGGGCCAAGATCTGGAAGCAAGCTCAGTCAGGAATGTGACTTTAGGCTAGAACAAAGACGTAGGCTTCAGGCAAGAGTATCATTTTGGGCTAGGACAGGGAAGTAAGCTCAGATATCTTGGTCATCCAGAAGAGCCCTTAGAAACATTGATCAAGGGACTTTGTTTATTGCCTTGCTTGTTCCTTAACCTAGAACTGACCTTATTACTTGCATGTGATTAAAATGGTATAAAAGCAGACTGGGAGAAAATAAACCTGCCTCAGCCTCAGAACTGGCTGGGGTCTTGCAACAATGTTGTCTAATTGTCTTTTTCTTTTTAATTCTATCTCCTGCCCTGGAGAACCTGTTGAATGTCTGCGCTGGCTTGGTCAGGTTTATACAATTTGTGTACAAAAATTTGAATCTTGAAAGAAGAGATCATCATGGACAATCCTTCCAGAATTCTTGTTATGTGGCAAAATCAATTAGCAACACCTGCTGAAGGACAGGCAAGAGTTTAAAGAAGCATGAAAGAGCAATGCACAAGATAGCCAGACCTCTTTCAACCTGTTACCTAGTGTTAGAAATGATCTGAACATAATTAAAACATGCCCTAGCCTTTTATAACACCAGTAAAGCATTTCACAATCATCAGTTAAAAGTGATACATAATTTAAAGTTTTCTCAATATTTCTCCTAATGGATCACCAAATTATTACCCAAATAAGTGGCTGCAGAAATGGCTCACACCCTTAATCTCAGCATTTGGGATTAAAAGGCAGGTCAATCTCTGTGAGTCTAAGGTAGCATGTTCTATTATAGTAAGTTCCAGGCCAGCCAAGAGCTGCATAGTGAGAGTCTCAGACAAACATACAAACACCAAAACCCAAAAACCAGACAAAGAAAATCTAGGAACTCTTCTAATTGCTGTGTAGAAATAGTGTCTCCACTGTGAAGAAAACCAAGGACCTTTGCCCTTCTTGTCCATGCTGATGCCTTCCAACGTTCTTCAGGAGTCTGCACACTCATGCATTTCTACAAAGAACACTTATCATCAATGTCTCCTCAGGATGAGAACAGTAATAACAAGGTTTAAAATGTCACACCTTCCTTTTCAGTTGCAGGGACATGGCAGTACACATACAGAGGTCTGAATATTTACCAGGTTTCTTTGTTTCCTTTCTTTTTTCTTTCTTTCTTTCTTTCTTTCTTTCTTTTTCTTTCTTTCTTTCTTAAAAAAAGTTTTATTTACTTATTTTATGTATATGAGTACACTGTAGCTGTCTTCAGACACACACCAGAAGTGGGCATCAGATCTTATTACAAATGGTTGTGAGCCACCATGTGGTTGCTGGGAATTCAACTCAGGACCTCTGGAAAAGCAATCAGTGTTTTTAAACGCTGAGCCAGCTCACCAGCCCCTTTACCAGGTTTCTTATTTATCCTGGTTATGATGTCAAAATGAGAGAGCCATTCAATGTAATAACCAATAACATGAATAAATAACACTCAGATTTAGAGCTGGGTACGGCTGCTCACCACTGTAATTTCATAACAGAAAGGGAAGCAAGAAATTCAACATTATCCTTGGTTATGAATTGAGCTTGAAGCTAACTTGGGCCACACAAGACTCTGTATCAAACGTATAAAATAACAACAGCAGCAACGACATCACACACACACACCCAAAACTTACAGGCATATCTTATTCTTCAAGCTTGTAGACTTGTAGAAGTGTGATATACATTGCAACAGATTCATAAATACCCAGAATTTCAAAATGGGCAAAAACTGTGATTAACATTTTAAAAAATAACTTATATCCAGATTTTAAAATGACCAAAAGATTGATTAACATCTTATAAAAGAAGATACATACATAAATATTCATTAAACACCTGAAAAGATGCTCAGCTGGTTAGTTATTAAAGCATTACAAATTAAACTACAATGAGATTAGTCTACCCCTGAAATGGCATAAAGAAAGAAGATACACAAGAACTGCTGGGTGGTGCTGGCTCATGTTTTTCATCCCAGTACTTGGAGGCTAAGGCAGGTGGTTCTCTGAGTTCAGGGACAGTCTGGTTTACAGAGTGAGTTTCAGAACAGCAGGGCTTCATAGAGAAACCCTGCCTGGAAAATAAGTAAGTAAGTAAGTAAGTAAATAAAGACACACAGTAACTAAAGCAGCGAGAGCCCTGTGTCCCAGCTTTGCTGAGGTGGGAGCAGGAACAGCAGGAGCTTCCGGCTATCCTGGGTTACTGTATAGGATTCGAAATCAGGGAGGACTTATTTAAGACCTCATCTCAACAAAACAAAACAAAACACCCAACAAAACAACACAAAAAGAACAAACAAACAAACAAACAAAACCCCAAATCCCCAAACCAACCAAACAAAATGTTTCCTGAAAAGTTGGCAGTGTACAGTGTTGCTGTAGATTATAAAATGTTTCCACCTCTTTGCTACTTTCTTGTTCCTCTATTGTCTCACTCTGTAGCCCAGGTTGACTCTGAACTATCTATTCTCTAGCCTCAGACTCTTATAATGCTAGTGTTGTAGGGATGTGGCACCATGCTTGGCCTTTCTTATGAGATGTCAGTTTATTACCTGGAGAGATGGCTCAGAGGTTAAGAGCACTGACTGATCTTCCAGAGGTCCTGAGTTCAATTCCCAGCAACCACGTGGTGGCTCATGACCATCTGTAATGAGGTCTGGTGCTCTCTTCTGGCATATATTCATGTGGAGCATACATAAAAAGTAAATAAATGTTAAAAAGAAACAAAACACCCTTATCAGTTTATCATACAGCCCTGTGACTAGGAGAAATTAAAGTAAATAAACCTTTAAAAAATGAAAGAACAAAAAACCTTATATGAGTTTTACATAAGTAAATAAATCTTAAGAACAAAACAAAACAAAATCCATCTTACAGCCCTGTGCCTAAGAGAAATTAAAACTTACTTTTTCACCAAGACTTATAATGAATATTTGTGTTTTTTTTGTTTGTTTGTTTTTGTTTTTTTGAGACAGGGTTTCTCTGTGTAGCCCTGGCTGTCCTAGAACTCACTCTGTAGACCAGGCTGGCCTCGAACTCAGAAATCCGCCTGCCTCTGTCTCCCAAGTGCTGGGATTAAAGGCGTGCGCCACCACTGCCCGGCATAGTGAGTATTTGTAACGGTATTATTCATAGTTTCTTCAAATTTGAAGTGACTCAAAGTTTTCTTTTTCCAAAAGAATATTTTTTATTGATTATTTGGTAATTTCCTATCATGCACCCTGATCACCCTCACTTCACAGTCCTCCCAGGTCCGCCTCCCCACCCTTGTAAAACCACCTCCCCCCACCTCCCAAAGAAAATAAGGAGCAGGAGGGAGGTGAGAAGGAGGAATGGGAGGAGTGGAAGGAGGAGGAGGAGAATTAAAAGAAGAGGAAGGAATCCAATTTGTGTTGCCCATATACTCACTGGAGCATGGTCAAACTCTCCTTCAAGTGACCAGCCCCTTAAAGAAAACAGAGTTGTCCTTCCCCACCTATACCCCCACTAGAAGCCATCAATTGTGGAGAGTTACAATTTAGCATCTTCTTCTTTTTCTTTTTAAAATATTATTTATTTATTTATTTAATATGAGTACACTGTAGCTGTCTTCAGACACACCAGAAGAGGATATCAGATCCCATTACAGATGGTTGAGAACCACCATGTGGTTGCTGGGAATTGAACTCAGGACCTCTGGAAGAGCAGTCAATGCTCTTAACCACTAAGCCATTTCTCCAGCCCTAGCACCTTTATCACGATTTTTTTTTTTTTTTTTTTTTTTTTTTATTTTTCGAGACAGGGTTTCTCTGTGTAGCCCTGGCTGTCCTGGAACTCACTCTGTAGACCAGGCTGGCCTCGAACTCAGAAATCCGCCTGCCTCTGCCTCCCAAGTGCTGGGATTAAAGGCGTGCGCCACCACCGCCCGGCTATCACGATTTTTAAGAGTTCTCTTAGATGGTTTCCTGTCTAGGTTGTTAGTGTTACTGTTACACTGCTTTATTTTTTATTTTTGTGCACATCATATGCATGCAGTACATATACAGGCCAGAAGAGGGCATGAGGGGTTTGTAAACTGTCTGTGTTAGTTTGTGTCGAGAACTGAACCTGAGTCCTCTGGAAGAGTGACAGGTGTTCTTAACCTCTGAGATATCTCTCTAGCCTCCCTCCCCCTCTTCTTTTAGGTCTTCGAGAAACATCTTGTTCTGTAGTCTAAGCTGGCCTTGAATTTGTGAAATCTTCTTGTATCAAACTCCCAAGTGGTGGGATTAATATACCTGGCTTGCCGGGGTGGGGCGGGACAACCCCATCTCTGTCTCTCATTCTCTCTCTGAGATAGGGTCTATTTAGCTTAGGTTGGCCTAGAAACTGTGATTCTCCTGCCTTAGTGTCCCAAATGCTGGGATTACAAACATGAAGTATGATCTGCAGTGCAAAACACTCTCACCCTTTGCTAGGATCCAGGACCCCAAGCATGCTAAACAAGGGTTCACCCTGGTGATATTACACACATTGTCTCTCAAATACAAATAAAATCATACAGAAAAGATAAAAGTTATAACTGAGAGATAAACACAGTTCTTTCCAAAATTAATATAAAGGCCCTTAACAGAATATTTGCATTTATTGGAGCTCTCTCCATTGCAAGAGAAGGAAAAACCCATTTTAAGCCTGAAAAGAAAATTACACTCAACCATCCACACAGTGAGGAAGAAGAGGTGTCTATAGGCACCTGTGTCTGTGCCCTTGGTACATCAACCCAGCCCCTGTGTCTCCAATATAGCCTCTGCACATGGGTTTCTCTTAACCCCAGCTCCGTGCTGGACTCTCTACAACTTCACAACACAGCAGAAGGGTCTCTTGTTTGCCAGGTCCACTTAGAACCCCTGGGAAGAAGTGACCATCCTAGCTAGCATCCAGTGTCCCTCTCTCAGCAAAGGGCAAGGAGTTAGTCATGGAGGACATCACAATATTAACATCTCAGTTTCTGTTTGTCTTCCAAATACAGGCCATCTACCTTTTGTGTGCATAGCACAGTTACCAAATCAAGTGGCAACCATTGTGCTTACCTCAGGGCAAGTTATTCTGATACATGATCGCATTAAGACTTAACATGCACAGGTCATTGTTATTTTACCTGCCAAAGTAATACTCATTTCATAGCCTTTAAAACAGCTCTTTGTCTGTCCTTTCTTCATTTTCTAAAAAAAAAAAAAAAAAAAAAAATTATTTGGTGAGGCAGGTTACTGTGTAGCCCAGGCTGGGCTTGATTATATAGGAGCGGATGATTTTGAAGTCCTGACCTTTCTGCCTCTACTCCCAAGTATGAAGGCTGGTGTGGTGGTGCACGCCTCTGATCCCAGGTCCCAACTCCTGGAGAGGCAGAAGCAGGCACATCTCTATGAGTTTCAGGCCAGCTACAACCTTGTCTCGAAACAGACAAACAACAAAACAACACAAAAAAACAAATTTCAAAATAGACCAATGATAAACAAAAACCAAATGCTGAGATTACAGGCACCTACACACCCAGCTCCAGAACATTTTTCTATTAATAAATATTAATGTCTGGAACACTGGGGACTATAGATGTACACTGTTACAACTGGCAGACCTGGCTGGCCTAGAGCTCAAGAGACTCAACTGCCTCTTCATTCCAAGTGCTGCGATGCATGCTACCACCTGGGCTCGGCTTTATCTTTTAATTTGATTTTGGGGCAGGGTTTCAGGTAGCCCAGAATGTCCTTGAATTCCCTACTTAGCTGAGGATGACCTTGAACTTCTGACCTTCCTGCCTTTTCTTTCTCAAGTGTTGGTTGCATCAGTTGCCACCATGGACCAGGGTTCTCTCCACCCCCCTTGGAAACGATTGAGTCCTTTAAGATTTTGCAGCTGTACCTTCTGCAGTTCTCTCGTTTGCTTAATATTGAAACAAGAGCATTTTTAGTAAGTTTCTCAGCTCATGTTTTAGAATATTTTTGGGAAAAAGCATGACTGTGCATTTAGGGTTTGGCCTACATTAATTCCTCTGCAAACTGGTCTTTGAAACATTTTGAAGATACAAATGTAGTTCTCAGAATGTTGTGGTTGTTGTTGTTGTTGTTATTATTATTATTATTATTATTATTATATATTATTATCATTGTATGGCCCAGTCCCCTCATTCCTTAAAAAATTCCCAGGAAAGCTTCTTTATCTGCATCTATCAAAGCCCCAAAGACTTCTACCTTGCCTTATTTATACAGCAAATTGGCTCACCAAATGTCTGCCAGGTTGCTATCAGTTTTCTCCCTGGGACATCGGAGGCTAGTACTGGGAAGAACACAGATGTGTTCTTAAAGATGAATTACTTAAGGTTGTTTCCTCTGCTAGCTCTTACTGTACAGGCTGATAGAACAGGCTAAAAGAAACAAACATTAAAGACCTGGTATACACTAAAAACTCAAGGAGTGTTTTCCACTGTAATAATTCCCAGTTTGCAATAATCAGACCGGTATTTGAGTGTTACAAGCAGTGAGAAGGAAGACTGGTTCTTTGCCCTCAAGAAGGTTACCAGCAAGCAGTGCTGGAACAAGCTCCTAATTCTGGCACCAAGGCAGCAGGCTCTGGTTTGAAGGTAGCCTAAGTTACAAAGTATTTCAGAACAAACTTTTCAGTTTTTAAATACTTTTTTTACACATTTTTTTTTTTTTTTTTTTTTTTTTGCCTGCATTGGTGTATTACTGTGTGCCACTTGCATGCAGTGGCCAGAAGAGGGCGTTGGGTTCCCTGAAATTAGAGTTAAAGATATTGAGAGGCTATCTGGGTGCTAGGAATCAAACCTGGGTCATCTGGAAGAGCAGCTGGTGCTTTATTTATTTATTTATTTATTTATTTTTATTAATCATTCCATTCTTTTACATCTCAAATGATATCCCACTTCCCAGTTACCCCTCCATCAACCCCCTATCCCAGCAACCCTGGGGATGTAGCTCAGCTGGTATAATGTTACGTAGCATGCACGATGCACTGGGTTCAACCCCTGACCCTATGAACCAGGCATAGTTCAATAATTCCAGCACTACAAGATGGAGTCAGGAGTTCAAGGTCATCCTAACCTATACAGAATGCTCGAGGCCAGTCTGGGCCACAGGAGATGTTTAAAAACCCATAAAGAAGAAAGCAAACTAACCAACAACTCTCACTGAACGGTGAACCGTTCCAGTGGTTGGTCCCAGTGTCTGTCTGTCTCTGCTCCGGACAGTGAGAAACAGATATTGGTGGATTTTGAAGAGATAATTTAAGGATCTTAGTTGTTCTCTCTGCTAAAGAGTTTGGGTAAGAGGATAGATAACAAGAGGGCCAAGGTCATGGCTCAGCAAGTAAAGGTGCTTGAGGCTAAGCCCGATGACGTGAGTTTAGGCCTCAGGAAACCACGTGATAAAGAAGAACCAACTTCCACAAGGTGTTCTCCGACTATATGTGTATTAGAGGACTTCCACTCAAACAAATAAATTGAATGTAATTTTTAAAAAGACAACCCCCTCAAAAACCAACCTTACTTTTTTTTTTTTTTTTTTTCTTTTTTTTCGAGACAGGGTTTCTCTATGTAGCCCTGGCTATCCTGGAACTCACTCTGTAGACCAGGCTGGCCTCGAACTCAGAAATCCGCCTGCCTCTGCCTCCCAAGTGCTGGGATTAAAGGCGTGCGCCACCACCGCCCGGCCCAACCTTACTTTTTATGTGGGCAGTGGTGGCACCGCTTTACCCCTTTATTCTCAGCACTCAGGAGGCAGAGACAGGCAGATCTTTGTGAGTTCCAGACTAGCCTGGTCTACAGAGCAAGTTCCATAGAGAAAACTTGTCTCAATAAAAACCAAACCTAACCAACCAAACATAGCAAATCAAGACCAAAAAAAAAAAAAAAAAAAAAAAAAAACACTTACCTTTTAAAAGAATTTATTTTAGGAGATACCTTGGAAGCAGTATTGAGGCTAAGAACTGACTCAGGGAAATATTTAGGAGGCAGCTTCAATTATCAGCAGTAATCCAGTAGTAATTAAGGCCCTGATAACAGCAATCAACATCTGAAGACCAGATACAGATGCCTAAAATATATCTGGTAGATGTTGTGTGTAATTCCTATGTTCCAGGCAAATAAAGACAAAAACCCACTTTTCTTTTTTTCTTTTTATTTATTCTTCTCTCATATATTACATCCCGACTGCAGCAAAACCACTTTTATTAAAAATTGTCTTTGCGCCGAGTTCTTGTGTAAGTAGTCGTCAGTTTTGAAAGTTGGGAGCCAACAGGTAGAGAGGGACCATAGCTGCAGAGCCCGGGCTTGGTGGGTGGTGGCGGTGGGGGAGCCCGATGAGGGGCGGGGCTTGGCTAGAGGGCGGGAGCAGGGGCGGGGACCTCGCAGAAGCACTCTGCGGCGCCGGCTATCGCGAGAGTTGGGCGGGCCGAGCCATCGCAGCAGTCAATTCCCCCACCCTCCCGGAGGAGCCGGGGGCCCTGGACTCTCCAAATTCTGAGCTCTCATCATGGCGGCGGCGGCCGCGGCGGCCGTCGGGGGCCCGCAGCCGCCCCAGCCGGAGGTGCCGGCGCAGGGGCCGGCCTTAGACAAGGCGGCCACCGCCGCGCACCTGAAGGCGGCTCTCAGCCGGCCGGATAACCGTGCGGGTGCCGAGGAGCTGCAGGCGCTGCTGGAGCGGGTGCTGAACGCAGAGCGGCCGCTGGCCGGGGCTGCGGGCGGCGAGGAGGCGGCGGGCGGCGGCGGCCCCGGCGAGGCCGAGGAGGATGCCCTGGAGTGGTGTAAGTGCCTTCTGGCCGGCGGCGGCGGCTACGATGAGTTCTGCGCGGCCGTGCGGGCCTACGACCCCGCGGCGCTCTGCGGCCTGGTCTGGACGGCCAACTTCGTGGCCTACCGCTGCCGGACGTGCGGCATCTCCCCCTGCATGTCGCTGTGCGCGGAGTGCTTCCACCAGGGCGACCACACTGGACACGACTTCAACATGTTCCGCAGCCAGGCCGGGGGCGCCTGCGACTGCGGGGACAGCAACGTAATGCGGGAGAGTGGGTGAGTGGAGCCCGGAGAGGTGACCTGGGCCGTGTGGTCTTGCGGGGCCGGGGGAGCCCTAGGGGAGATCTGGGAGCCATCCCCCCGCATCTGTCAGGGGAATGGCTTGGGGGAGAGCGCAGACAACAAGGGGTTGGAGGTGACTGAGCTGTCACTGGTGGGAAGGGGGTGGGGAGGAGAGGAGAGCATGTGCGGGGAACCAGGCTGAGAATTTTCGAGGAGGTCAGGGTGGGCGAGTGATGGGGACAAGGGTTCAAGTGTGTGGGGCGAGAGGGCAGGGAGGAGGAGCGGGTACGTGGGGGGGGGGGGAATCTGGCGTGGAGCTGTCAGTCGTGTACTTGTTGCGAAAGGGTGTACAGCTACCTGCCTGGTTCTGGGGAAAGAGCCTTAGAAGTGATTTAGATTGACTGGGAGGGAGTGATTTGGGATATGAATTGGGTCAGTTGGGTCACAGGATGATGAGGGCCAGGGAGAGGGTCTTATAACTGCAGGTTAGGACCCTTGGGGGGGCGGGAAGCGTCTGAACTGTGTCTGGGTGAGGGACGGAGCTCTGGAGCTAGTGGGGTTGAGGGAGGAGGGAAGGGGAGGGGCTTGCATAAAAGGGGACTGTTGAGCTGTCAGTGGAGTATGTGATCTGCTGGAGTGACCGAGAATTGGGCTCCCGAGCAGTCAGATATAGAATACCCCTTTACACCAGAAGGAGGAGGAGATCACTGAGCGAATTAGGAATCAAGTGTTGGGTTTTATCTAGTAAAGGGCGGCCTTATTCATTAATACGAGAACATCAGTCTAAAAGGAGACACTCGGCACATGCATCTTTGACAAACGCATTGATGTGTGCAGTGCACCTGGTGTGTCGTGGCACCACTGCCTTAATCCACTTACACTACATACTTTAAATAGGTGTTAGAGGCTGGAGCAGACGGATTAAGAAAAAGGATTCAGGCATTAGCAAGACCCTGCAAATAATAATAATCAGGGCTAGCAACTAGAGCTGGAATTTTTTTTTTTGCTTTACTTTTGGCATTTTACTATTTATATATTATTGAATATAAAAGCCAAAATAGTCTATAGTGAAAGATTCCCTCCTTTCTGGTCTCTCATCTGTCAGTTCCTTCTCCGTGCTTTTAGTTTCTCTCAAAGCAAGCAACAATAAATGTTTCCTCCTCCTGCTGTCCACTCTTATTGTTTTACATCTTTGCTGGTTCTCCGTTCTTATCAGTAAATCAGTTTCCTGATTCTATAGTGTACAAAGGACTCTACAATGTTCTGTGAGTTTGCTGCCTTTGATTTAATAATGTCATTTTATGGGCATGAAGAGGCCTAGAATAAAATAAAAACCTCGGGCTGCCAGTCTCCTCTCACCTGTAGAAAAATATCACTGGGGTAAATTTACAAAAGTGGGACTGAAAAATTGTTCTTCCTAAGGCTTGTAATAATTACTGTATGGAATGGCCTGTTTCCCAGTAGCTTCTTTAACAGTGTTATTAAAAGTTTAGATTTTTTTTCTGTTTGGTGGAAGTGGTCAAATTTTAACTGCTTTACATAATTTAACTCATATAATCTTTAGCAATTTTGAGATACTTACTGCAGTTATTCCCATTGGAGAAGAAAACAGGGCACAGATTTTTACAAATTGATAAAGATCACCCAGGTGGTAAGCTAGGCTTGCTGACTATATAACCTTTCAGCCACTTCCTCTACTGCCTGTGTTAAACTGCATTCTTCAATTTGTTTTGGGGTATTTATCTGGGGTGTTGGGCATACCAAGAATGTGCTCTTTTACTTTCTTATACCTTCAATCCCTATTGAATCAATACTACTCTTATTGGTTTTTCTGTTCAATATTGTTTTGTCCTTTTGATTTTAAATGCCATTTAAAACCTCCAATTGAAAAATAAGTTTTTATTATTGCATGTATATGTATTTTGTGTGTGTGTGTGTATGTAAGTCAGGAGACCAGTTTGTGGAGTCAGCTCTCTCCTTTTACCATTATGAGGGCTCTGGAGACCAAATTCAGGTATTGAGCTTGTGTGGCAAGCTCTTTCCGTGCTGAGCCGTCTTGCTGGTACATCACCCTCCTTTTAAAAAGAGGGATGTCAAGTCATGGGTGACTTAGTTTCTTACAGATACTGAGACAGTTTTACTTCTTGCTCTAGGTTAGCATTCAGGGGAACTAATAATAAAAGAAATAATGTTGAGTCTTCTCTGGAATTTGGAACAAAGTGGTAATTATCATTTTTTTCTGGATGAAGTGCAAATCTGGCATTTTAAAATTATGATGCTTCATTGTGGAAGTGGAAATAATGTTAGTAAGGTTTTTCTTTTGTTTGAGATAGGTTCCTGAAACTTGCTGTGTAGACCATGCTGGCTTTGTACTTTCAGTGACCCTCTTGCTCCTGACTTTCTTTTTTTTTTTTTTGGTTTTTCGAGACAGGGTTTCTCTGTGTAGCCCGGGCTGTCCTGGAACTCACTTGGTCGACCAGGCTGGCCTCGAACTCGCTCCTGACTTTCAAGTGTTGTAATTATAGGTGTGAGCCACCATGTTGGGGACCTCCTCCTCCATCTCCTCTTCTTCTTTTGAGACAGGGTCTTAATGTCTAACCTCTCTGTTTTCTTCCTGCCTCATTCCTCCAAATGCTGGGATTACAGAATGAGTCATTATACTCAGCTTCTAATAAGTTTTATTCATTCATTCATGTATTCATTCATTTATTAAGAATACAAATACAGATTTAGGGCATCCATGCTGTCGGTAGGTCCATGTATTTTTATTGAGATTTCAGGGAATTTATTTTCCCCATGGTAGCAGTTATATGTGAGTCGACTTAATATTTACTGATTTAAATGTTGTATTAGAGAAACAGAACTCTTGCCTATGTGTTCCAGGAATTGTCATTCCAGTTTCATGGACAAGACTGAACAGTGAACAGTCTTAGAACCATGTGATTATTCTGAGATTTTTACAATTTATCTGCTTAGGTGAAATTTGGTCTGAATACCTACTCTCCTGCCTTTAGAGAGATAGATAGTGATAGCCAGGATTATAGATTAAGATGCAGCTTCTGGAACTATTTTAGAACTAGATATCAACAAGTCATAACTGTCTTCCAGGTGGCAGACCTGTGTTTCCCTGGAAACAGTCCCTAAAGGTTGCTGAAAATGGAGAATGTGTGTATTTTGGAGTTGCTCTTTCCATTAGCATAAAGTGTGTCTATCCCGATGGTTATGAAGTCTCGAAAGATTCCATTTCCCTGTATTCTTATACTGTATCGATCAATTGCAGTGCTGGGGATTGAACCCTGAGCCTAATTTGTTACTAGGAGTATGCTCTATCCCATAGCTGTACTTTATCTTTGTGTCTGTGTACTTAATAAAGGAAGAAGTCGTGGTGTGGCTTCATCCTTTTTATGTGTCTGACTGTTGTGGTAAGATGTTGTGTAACTGGAGATGATCTATTATAATGGTATTAGCATTTCATTTACAAATTTGCAATTATAGAAATATGGGAAATAGTCAAGTTGTTTTTTTTTTTTAACTTACCTTTGGCTGGCTGTCTACAAAAACACTCTATAGATAAAGTTGGCCTTGAACTCACAGAGCTCTTCCTGCCTCTGCCTCCTGAGTGCTGGGATAAAGGCAAGTGCCACCACTACTGGCTTCAACTATTTTTTATTTAGTAACATTGCTATTGTCAGTGTAATAGTAGAATTAGCAGATACATGAAATGAAGAGAGAGAATAATTGAGAACTCATTTGTGAAATGATATTACAAAGGATATGGGGATGTTTTTATAGTTTTAATAACAGTATACCTGGGCTGGAGAGATGGCTCAGTCTTAAGAGTAATTATAGCTCTTGCAGCGGAACTTGGGTTCCAGCACCTACATGATGGCATATAACCATTGTTACTCTAGTTCCAGGGGATCCAACATCGTCCTTTAGTCTCTGGGAGTATTGCATACATGTGGTGTACATATACATACAGGCAAAATGCATACACTTAAAGTAAAAATAAATAAAATAGAAAAAATCTTGAAATGAAAAACAATGTATAACAATCTGGCGTTTTTATCGGTGGTGCTAGCAATTGAAGTATATATGCTTTCCACATGCACAAGAGTCACTATAGAGTAAGTGCAATCATTGTCATAAATGGTTGATGGTGGGTGAACTTAAAAACAAGACAAAAGAAAGCAAAACAGTGTGATGAAAAATGTTGAATAAATCCTGACTGGTTGGTTTTAGGCTATGATAGGATACTAAACAGAACTGTGATTTTACACGTTCCTTTAATTTTGATATATTGTGACTATTTTAAATATGTTATCATGAATTACATATACTTTTTTTTTTTTTTTGCCACTTTGCTTACTTTCTCCCAGATCTTAAGATATTTAAAAAAAAAGCGGGGGAGGTCACCCTAGAGGCCAGCATAGATGCATTCAGTAGATACTTCCTAAATGTTAAGTTGGGCTGATGGTATCTGAAAGTTGCCCCTAAGATTACATCGATTTATTATTCAGGAGATGGCATTGATGGTCAGATTCACAGCAGCTGTTTTCAGAGTGTTTAGGGTAGTTTTTCTCTACTACCCTATGTCAAAATGTTAAAAGCAGTAACTATTGGCTATGAAATAAAAATGAGTGGATAAAAGAAAAGGTCCAGGTCTCCTTGTTCATCTGTTCCTCAGTAAGGGATTTTTCTCATTTTCATTTGACCATAATTATGTACTTAAAAGATATTAATGCCGGTGGTGGTGTCGCACGCCTTTAATCCCAGCACTTGGGAGGCAGAGGCAGGCGGATTTCTGAGTTCGAGGCCAGCCTGGTCTACAGAGTGGGTTCCAGGACAGCCAGGGCTATACAGAGAAACCCTGTCTCGAAAAACAAAAACAAAAACAAAACAAACAAACAAACAAACAAAAAAGATATTAGCAAGAATGGATCAGTATGTCTAGCTATTCTGTTTAGTATTTAGGTAGTTTGCTTTGTGACAGTGCTTAAGTAGAGATGGTGAATGTCTGGTCAACACTCTTCTCTTCCTTATTTTCTTCAACATGTAGTGGACAGTGTCTCATATTAGTACATAGGGCATTTTCTTTTCTTTCTTTTAAAACCCTTTTGCCCCCTGTTTTATGTATATGAGTGTTTTTCTTGAATACATGTCTGTGGACCACTTGTGTGCCTGATGCTAGAAGAGGGCCTTGGATCCCCTGGAACTAGAGTTACAGATGGTAACTTGAATCACCAGGTGGGCTGGGAATGACCTTGGTCCACTGGAAGAGCAGTCAGTGCTCTGAAGCACAGACTAGCCTTGAACTCACCTGCCCCTGCCTCCTGAGTGCCAGGATTAAGGATGTACATCATCACTCTCTTGTGTTTTTAAGAAAGTTACTTTGCATTTCACTATATTTTGGGGAGCTTTTATAAATACTGTTGTAGTCAATATTGCCATATAGTTTATTTCAAAGAAATTATTTACATATACATATATTACATATGTAATATACATTACACATAATGTATAATATTTTAATCTTTGATTTTCATAGATACTTTTAATTTCACACAGAAAACTTAGCAGTGGTAGCAGTCTAGTCATGGCTTTATAGCCTTTCCCCCTTTCCAGCTTGGCAGTGTGGCTTTTCCAGCAAGCTGTGGATTTTGTACCTCAGATGTTGCCTTTCCATTGATGGCAGAGGTCATCATGTTATTACCATTGGTCCCAGGAACTTCTACTAGCTAGGCCAGGGCTCCTCCTTTTCTGAGTTAACTTGTTGAAGGTAATGGTGGTGCATGTCCTTGGACTAGACATCCAGCCCACTTTCTTTTGGATGATGCTATAGGGAACCCCTATCATGAGGCACAGAATTAGTTTGTCACTAGTTCATTAGTATTAGTGGGTATCATTCTTTTTTTTTTTTTTTTTAATATGAACTAATGTTGTATGATTGTGGCTTTTGGTCTCTGTTGTTCTGTGCCCTGGGAAAATCTGAGAAATTAATTTTGTTTATTGTCCTTTTCCCTTTCCTTTTGCTGCCTTCTTTGGTACCAAGGTTTGTACTTTTGTTTTGTGTCTACTTGGTCCTTCCCATTGTCTGTTATCATCAGAATCTAGGGCCTTTGTCGTATCATGCCCTACTCTGTAAGGTACCATTGTCCTGCCTGTCTCAGTATGATATCTACCTACATGCCAGTCTGTCTGCATTCCCTTGTGCTGGTGGGCTCCTCTCAGATAGCTTTACTCCACTTTTTACATTCCTGTCCTTGAAGAAGCTCAGTGTAGGTTTTAATTCCACAATGAATGGAACTCATCCATAGGGCAATATGTGTATAGCACATATGAGAAGCTGTGGTGCCATGTGTGACTTTCTGACTGCAACAGTTTCTATTTATCCTTAGCTTATTCTTCTTCAAGTAATGCCCTTTCAATACAAATTTGATAATAAAGATGGTTTTTCTCTCCCATTTATATCCTATTTACACATACTAACATTTTAGCAAATTAGTTAATTGAGTTATACAATATGGTTATTGGTAGAAAATCTTAGAATTATTATTTTTTTTGTTTTTTAAAACAGGGTCACATTGTACACCTGCTATCCTGAATTTACTGTGTAGACTGGGCTAGATTCTCCTGCCTCTGCCTTTGAGTGCTAGATTGAAAGACAGGCACTGCCACTCCTGGTACAATAATCTCTTCAATGACTGCATGTCTGTAAATATCTGTGTGGATTACTTGTTCTTCCCTGTGAACTGGGATTCTCTCTAATGAAGTAGTCATCTAACTGAAGTTACCAATTCAAACAAAGCAGCAAAATACCTTTCATGATGTAAGATCTTGGAGGAAGAAGAGCTGAGGAAATCTCCAGTTCTTTTTCTGTATTCATTGTCCTTTTTTATTACTATTTTACCAGTAGTGTAGACATGATTTCTTTTTTTTTTTTTTTTTTTTTTTTTTTTTGGTTTTTCGAGACAGGGTTTCTCTGTGTAGCTCAGGCTGTCCTGGAACTCACTCTGTAGACCAGGCTGGCCTCGAACTCAGAAATCCACCTGCCTCTGCCTCCCAAGTGCTGGGATTAAAGGCGTGCGCCACCACCGCCCGGCTTAGACATGATTTCTAATTTCAGTGAGTAGAGTACTTTGTGACATCTTAAGTATAGCAACAATTTGGAAGTCCTCTTAGTTATAATTAATTTTTTTTTCTCTTATCATTATAATACTTTAAAACTATTCTAAACTATGAAACAATTTGAATAGAGCAAAATTACAAAGATAAACACATAAGACTGTACTTCCCTTGGAGAAGAGCAGACATAACCACCTCATGTGTGCTTTGGAGCTGCTTTTATAAAAGTAAGAAAACTAAGCTTCACCCTTGTTCCCCTTTGTTTCCTTTGTTTCTCTGGAGTTTGTCATTATGCTGAAATCTGCCACATCCACGCAAGTTTTTATGGTTGAGGTCTCGTATCTGTGGCTTTTTCAGCCTTTTATTGGAGGAGGAATTGAAGCACAGACAATTTTGGTGACCTGGAAAGGGAAGGGAGCCCTTACCTGGTCTGGTTGAAGTTTCTTGCCAGCTGAGAATCAAGAGTTCTTTCACATCAGCTTAGCTTGAGGCCTTTCCCCTTCATAGCTATAAGCCTGCTGTTTTCCAGAAATCTCTCAATCTTTATAGTAAGGTTACATGCCCCAGCCCTCTTGTTCAGCCCTGTAGCTCCTGTTTGCATCCTACTGGATTTAATCTCATTCAAGGTGCCTCCAGAGCCAACCTGTAATCCTATTGAAAAGAAAGAAAAGAAAACTTTTTTTTTTTTTAAAGCCATGTAAATCTAACCAAAGCACTATGCTAAGATATAATTGCAAGTCTCTTGAGCAGATGGGCCACATCTATGTCTTATTAACTGTCTTTTTAATAAATTGTGTTTCTTCTCTTAGAAGCCTATATCTATGATGTTAGGCGAGTCTTACTCTTTTTCCTGATTTCCTTTCTATTTTAATAAACTACATTTCTGCTTCATATTTGTTGTAATTCGTTTCTGTGTCAAAGCCAACAATTCGGGATGTGCCTGAGTAGAGAGTTCTCTGAAAAGCTGCTGTGGGCTGCATAGAGCTGTGGTGCCTGCCTCCCTGCCACCAAGGACAGACCTGCTTTTGGTTTAGTGTTTATTTTTTCCTTCTGTTTCCCTGCCCCCTGAAATTCATTGGTATCTATTTCTTATTTTCTTCCATCTTTTTGTTCTGTATTTTCTGGCTTTTCCACCTGTACCCCAGTTCCTTAATACCCGCTGGGATGGAGGCTTGTATTTTATTAACAAATGCTTAGGCCTTAATCTAGGCTTGTTCCCTGACTAGCTTGTAACTCAGTTATCCCGTTTATTCCATTCTGCGTCCTGCTACATGACTGGTTTTCTCCTCAGTTTTATATGTCCGACTTCCTCTGAGTCTGGATGGCAAATCTTAAGTGCCTGACTATTTTATCCCAGAGTTCCTTGCTGTCTGCTGGCTGTCCCACCTACTTCCTGCCTTTGCAGGTCAATCAGGAGCTTCACACAGTACACATAAACATCATCCCTACATTTCCCTCTTTTAGTTCAATAAAAGGCTCTGTCTCTAACATCAATAAACTGTATACAATAAGAATAGTTATGAAAACCATCAGGTAAGAATTACATTCACAATGTCCAGTCTATATATATTTGGTAACCTTGGAGAAAGTATTATTTATCCTATCTTGGTGAGTCCAAAGTTCTGTACCTAATTCATTTTCTATCATAACTTGAATTTATCAACCTATAAATATCTTCTTTTTTTTTTTGGTTTTTCGAGACAGGGTTTCTCTGTGTAGCCCTGTCTGTCCTGGAACTCACTCTGTAGACCAGGCTGGCCTCGAACTCAGAAATCCGCCTGCCTCTGCCTCCCAAGTGCTGGGATTAAAGGCGTGCGCCACCACCGCCCGGCTGTAAATATCTTCTTAAGCCTTAAATAGTTATCTTGAATCCTAAACAGCTTAAGCTTAATTGTGAGACTATAACTATCTATCTTTAACCCTGTTTGAGATCTGAGAAGGATAAATTTACGTGAGTAAACAGGAAGTACAGAGCAAGCAGCTTCCAAAACTATAGAAATGACAGAGGTTCCTGGCTACCTGGACAGTCTCCCAAGGTTCCTCTGTGTCCTTGGAACTTCATCTTCAGCCTCTGGCCCAGAATATCTGACAGACTTTTTTTTTTGTGAAACAGGGATTATGAAGGACTGCCTACCTTGTCTTGGCAAAGCTCAGCAGTCAACTTCCCTGTGTCCTGTTTGTCCATTTTGGACAGTATATTGTTAGCACTTGAAGCAAGGGCAGTTTCTTGTCCAGTGGTTAGTTTGCCACGTTTGAAGCAAACTCCATAAGGTGGTTCTTCTATGTTCATCATCTTCTTTGAAGTAGAATGGTGGTGCTGCCAGGAGCAGACATGTCTCACTGTCATGAAAAGCCTTATATTAATAAAACATCTTTAAATGCCATATACTGAGGATTTTGAAGATCATCTATCTATAGTACATCTGAGTAGGCAAATGTTATCCATTTTCTGTTCAACTTTGAAAATACCTACAGGAAGCTTAATAAAGCTTATTTCTATAATTAAACTAGTAACTAACATGACCACAAGTTTGGCTACTAACTTGAATTTCTTAATTGTCTTTATTATCTTAAACAGTTTGCAGTAGCAGCTTTCAAAGAAATAGAACTTCACATTACATTTTTAAATGAGTTGCATAGGTATAGTTGAAACACACACACATATACACCCATAAATATTTATATATAAACATACATATATATATAAATAAAATATACAAATATATAAAATACACATTTATACATAAATATATATTTGTATGTATATATGTATAAAGTATTATATAAAAAATATAAAATATTTGTCTTGTTGAAGTTCTTTAGTTTAAAAGAGTCAATAATCTACCCTTTTTATCCTATATCATTCTTGTATTTCCATTGTTTTCTTTTTATCTCTTTTCTCCACTCTCCCCCTAACATTAGATAAGAGAGAAAGAGGAATAGAGGAAAGAAAATGAAAGTGAGACAGAAATCTCTGAGTCTCTAACCTCCTTTACTTTGTTTCCCCCCGACAATTTGTAATCACCCCCCCCCCCAACAATGACTAATGTCTATTACCCACTGAAGGACACCCCCCCTTTTTTTTGGGAATGGGCATCATTCTCTTAAAATTGCTTCCAGGACAACTTCAAGGCCACTGACCCTAGTCAATTTGGGCCATTTGTAACTACCACCTGTGCCCCAGTATTTGATGATAATGCCTTGGAGGCTTATTTATTTATAAATGTATAAATTCCTAGGCCTTAATCTAGGTTTTTTTTTCCCTGACTAGCTTGTAACTCAGTTATCCCATTTATACTATTTTTTGTCCTGCTACATGGCTGGTTACCTCTCCTCAGTTTCATATGTCCCACTTCCTCTGCCTTTGGATGGTGAATCTTAAGTGCCTGACTATTTTTTTTTTTTTTTTTTTTTTTCGAGACAGGGTTTCTCTGTGTAGCCCTAGTTGTCCTGGAACTCACTCTGTAGACCAGGCTGGCCTCGAACTCAGAAATCCGCCTGCCTCTGCCTCCCAAGTGCTAGAATTAAAGGTGTTCGCCACCACCACCTGGCTAATGCCTGACTATTTTATCCCAGAATTCCTCTCTTTCTGCTCCATCAAGGAAGGACACAGACACATCTTAACACAGTGCATATAAACATTATTCCTATATAGATCATTAATTGATCTTTTTTGGCTTTTGTTTGTGTGTGTGTGTGTTATATGTACTTGTCAGTGGGTATTTGCACGTGTGGATGTGCATATACACAGGCATGCATGTGTTTCTTGCATATTGAAGTTAAAGGTTGACATCAGGTGCTTGAATCACTCTTCACATTCTTATTAAAATTTTGCTTATGTATGTATGTATGTATGTATGTATGTGTGTGCGTATGTGGAGGTCAGATAACAACTTGAGGAAATTGGTTTTCCCCTTCCATCATGTGGGACTCGGGTTAAAAACTCAGGTCGTCAGGCAGGACCTCAGCCACCTTTACTTGCTGGCCCTCTACTTTTGTTTTTTTGAGAGAGGATCTCACTGCACCTAAAGCTCAGATAAAAAGCAAGACAGAGTAGCAGCCATTTGTAACCCTAGCAATAGCAGAGGGGAGACAGGCAGACTAGGGACTATGTAGCTGGAAAGTCTAGCCTAAACAAAAAAATTCCAAGTTGTCTTAGTTAGGATTTTACTGCTGTGAACAGACACCATGACCAAGGCAAGTCTTAAAAAGTCCAAAAAAAAAAAAAAAAAAAACTATTTAATTGGGGCTGGCTTACAGGTTCAGAGGTTCAGTCCATTATCAAGGCAGGAACATCTTCATCTGAAGGCTGCTAGCTGGATACTGGCTTCCAGGCAGCTAGGGTGAGGGTCTTATAGCCCACACCCACCATGACACACCCACTCCAACAGGGCCATACCTTGTAATCGTGCTGCTCCCTAGATGGAGCGTATATACGAACCATCATACAGGTTCAACATGCTGGAAGAGAACCAATTGCACAAGTTGTTTTCTGACCTCTGGCCAATATGCTTCCGAGATCTGTTGTCTCCTCCTCTCCTGCTGGAGTTACAGGCATTCACCACCAGGCTTAGCTCTTTATGTGAGTTTTCAGGTCCTGGTGCTTGCACAGCAGACACATTACTACTGAGCCGCCCCTTCCTCAGCCCTACGGTGCTTTGCTAATACAATTTTTTTTTTTTTGAGAGGGTTTCTCTGTGTAGCTTGGCTGTCCTGGAACTCCTCATAGGCCATTGCACACTGACTATTACATGCTCTGTGGACCAGGCTGGCCTTGAACTCAGAGATCCGCCTGCTTATGATTCTCAAGAACTAGGATTAAAGGCTTGCACCACTACCTAAACCACATGGCCCAGTTTTTTTTTTTTTTTTTTTTTAAGCATATTCTTCTGTCAATCTTGTTCCTTGTTCATTTGTAAAGGGTCTGGTGTTTTGTAGCAGTTGTTTGTAGTGGTGCCCAGGTCTTCCAACTTTTTAGAAGACTTTTGTATCCAGGGGATCAATGAAATCTTTGCAAGTACTATGTTATCGATTTACATATGTAACTCTTACATTTTTAATAATTTTCTGTTTATTTGTTCCATTAATTACTGAGCAAGTATCAAAGCCTGGAAGCCTGAAGACCTGAGTTTAATCCCACATGATCTGAGGAGAGAAAAACCTCCTGAAAGCTGAAAGCTGTCCTCTGACTTCCATACATGGCACATGGTCCCCAATCCCACATACACATAGGAAAATAAAAAATATAATGAAGAAAATGAAGAAACTGCTTTCATTGGGTCTTGCTTTTTTACTCAATATAAAACTCTGATAGTAGCTGGGCAGTGGTGGCGCACGCCTTTAATCCCAGCACTTTGTACATTGGATGCCTGACATATGAGTTGTGCCTTGTTGGCTGCCCTACATATTGTTCATATATTATTCTTTTATGTATTTTTAACTTTATTTTTAAGCATACAGTTATTTTCCTGGAAATGTTTGAAAATGTTAAGAAACAAATCATAAAAGACCTTTTGGGTCTGATGAAGTGCTTAGTTTGGGGTTAATTTTTGTCTTCTGAGGAAAGAATCTTTTGAGTTGTTGATTGAAAGTCTCATGAATTAATGTAACTTTGACTGAGGATGTAGTTAAACAGGAAAGTGGTTGCCTAGTAGTTCCAAGTTTCAATCTCTGGAGCCTTAAAAATTACTTCTTCTTTTTTTTTTTTTTTTTTTTTTCCTAGACAGGGTTTCTCTGTGTAGCCTGGCTGTCCTGGAACTCACTCTGTAGACCAGGCTGGCCTTGAACTCAGAAATCCGCTTGCCTCTGCCTCCCAAGTGCTGGGATCAAAGGCGTGTGCCACCACTGCCCGGCAAAAATTACTTCTTGCCTTCTGTCTGTCTGCCTGCCTGCCTGCCTGTCTGTCTGTCTGTCTGTCTATCTATCAATCTCTAACATCTATATATCTTTTTGCTATCTATCTGTTGTCTATGCATCCTTTCTCTCTCTCTCTTTCTCCTAACATCTATCTATAGCTACTCATTTGTTCGTTCGTTCGTTCATTCATTCGTTCATGTATTTATTTATTTTTACTTTTAGACAGGGTCTCAATCATGGAGCTCTCTGGCTGTTCTGGAATTCACTTGTTGACCAGGCTGGCCTCAAACTCAAAAAAGATCCATCTACTTCTGTGTCATGAGTGTTGGGATTAAAAGTCTGTTCTCTCACACCTGGCTCTTGCTTGAACTTCGTAGTTTCCAGTGTGATTATGGGAACAGATACCTTTTTTTTCCATTCTTGATCTAACATGTGAGTACTATGCATTCAGAGGTATTTGTCTCTGGTGTTGGGTAATTTTCTTACATTTATGTGCTGATCAGTACTTAAGGACACAGGAACATTCTCTATTCATTCAGGGGATAGATAGATAATTTCTCTGAGTTTTTTTCTCTTTGATGTAGCTCAAGGTGTAGCTGCACTCACCTTCCTAGAACAAGTTCTGTCTTCCCAACTCAGGAAATTTGCCTAGGCCATTTTGGTTCTTGTTTGTGTGGGTCTGGGAAAGTCTCCTAAGGAAGTAAGCTAACTTTAGTAGGCTCAATCTGTTGCCTCATGTCCAGATTGTTGAATAATAGCACTTTGTACTTTATTTAGATTTTGGTTGTTTTAAATGGAAGAGTTAATTTGGTGTCTGATTTATCTAGGGCAGAAGTTAATATCAATATCCCAAGTGTCTTATATGTTTGTTTTTGATGTAGGATTTCTTTAATTCTTTTTTATTAATAAGATGTGTTTTGGAGTAAATAGTATTATCATCAGAGTGGCTTCTTGGTTTCCATTACAGTTAAGTGGTAGGTGTTTTGGTTTTTTTTTTTTTTGCTTTTCAAGAAAGGGTTTCTCTATGTAGCTTGGGAGGTTCTGGAACTCATTCTGTAGACCAGGCTGGCCTTGAACTCACAGAGATGCACCTGTTTGCCTCCCAAATGCTGGGAATAAAACTGTGCACCATCACCCGGTATTTTGATTGAAATATATTGAAGAAAATGTGATATTGCCTACCTTCTCTCCTGTAAAACATATATGTTTTTTAATGATATACTAAATTCCTTTAATTATGTACATATTTTTGTAGTACAGTCTTATGTGTTAAATATAAGACTCTCTTTCCCTCCTTTCTTCTCTCCCTTGAATCTAAGACCTTAATGCTAAGAAATCTTCCACTTGGTTATATCCCAAATTCTGAAAATGTGTTGCTCTGCTCTATTTTTGGGAGATAATTATCACCTTTTAGAAAAGGACCCAAACTTGGTACGAGTTGATAGGCTTATGTACAGATTTCATGTATAGATTTTCCTGGAAACCTATTGTGTTAGTTTTTTTTTTTTTTAAATATATAATTATAATTAACTTATAAAGTCAGGGTACTTTGTAGTCCTGGCTGGCCTGAAAGTCACACAAATCCTCCTGCCTTTACTTCCTGATGCGGGGATTATCTTTTAAACTTATATAAATCACTATATTTGCAGTTAAAATGCAATTTTGAAATCAGATGTGGTGGCACAGTCCTAGGACTTGAGATGTAGAGGCAGGAGGATCAGGAGTTCAGTGATAGCCATTGTCTCAAAATAATTTTTTTTTTGTTTTTGTGGAGAGGGTGTATTTGGATATTATTTTAAAAATTTTATTCTTTGCCTTCCCCCCTCCTCTGTTCTCATTTTATTTCATACTGTGAGGGACATCTTACTGTGTTCCCCATGCTCTTCTCCAGCTCCTGTACTGGAGTTATTGTATATGCCTGGGCATATAGAAGTTTAATACTGGAACCCATCCTGGAGATTATTTGCTACTAGCTCTTTTGTGATTATACCTTACAACTTTAACTCAGATTCAGTAAAACATTTTACAGTCTAAGAGGACTTTACTTGGTTAATAGTTCAGTGTAATAATGGGCTAGTTTGATTACTAGTTAAGAAGACTTTTGTGTTTTCTATTCTCTGGCTGTATACCTTTTGGATGTCTTGTTGGCAAGCTGTTGTCCAAAAGTCCCATGCTTATTTATAAGCATAACATTTGATTAGATCACATCACACTTTGGGTGAGCTGCTCAGGACTTGGAAACAGACGATCTCTGTGAGCTTGAGGCCAGGCTGGCCTACATAGCAGGTTCCAGGACAGTGTTCCAGAGTTACGTAGTGCGGCTGTGTCTCCCCAGCCCTAAAAATAAAAACTTACATTCTCATTTGTTTACATATTGTTCATGCTTTCTTTTACTTTATAAAAGCAACATTGAATGTGTATAACAGACTGTATTATGGCCTTTAAAGCAGAAAATATTATCCCTTTAAGAAAAAAAATGGCTGAATTCTGTACTTTAGCCACAGGTTTTTGTGAATTTAAAACTTACTTTCCTTTCCTAAACAAGTAAATTGTTAGGAAACATGTGGATACATATTAAGATCTTATTCAAATGTAAGAACAATGAAAGAATGAATATAAATTATATGTTTTTGGTTTTACTATGACATTTTCTTTATCATATACTAGTCTAAATGTAACAGTCACTTAATCATTTACATTTCATGCTGAAAGTTGAGAGGAAGGAGTTACTTGGGAAAGTGTGATGATGTACTTCAGTAACGAGCCCCAGGTTGGGAGCAGGACTAAAGGTTTGTGGGGAAAAGTTAGGTGGGTGGTACATGATTTGTATCAGCTTTCTTCTTTCATCTGGCAATGACTTATTATCAATTAGGGTTTGCTCTAAGCTATAAATAGTATTTTGGTCAGAGTTTCAAGTTGTGCAATTTCTTATTATATACAGACATCTCCAAAGGACTTGATTTTTTTGGAATTTGCAAACATTTATGTATGAGTATAGTATATGGGAATGATGAAAGAAAAAAAAGACATTGTTAAGAATTGTAGTCATGGGCTGGAGAGATGACTCAGTGGTTAAGAGCACTAACTGCTCTTCCAGAGGTCCTGAGTTCAATTCCCAGCAACCACATGGTGGCTCACAACCATCTGTAATGGGATGTAATGCCCTCTTCTGGTGTCTCTGAAGCGAAAGACAGTGTACTGATGTACATAAAATGAATAAATAATTTTTTTTTTTTTTTTTCGAGACAGGGTTTCTCTGTGTAGCCCTGGCTGTCCTGGAACTCACTCTGTAGACCAGGCTGGCCTCGAACTCAGAAGTCTGCCTATTTCTGCCTCCCAAGTGCTGGGATCAAAGGTGTGTACCACCACTGCCCGGCTGAATAAATAAATTGTAAAAAAAAAGTAAATAAAAGAATTGTAGGTATAAGGTTCTGTGAATATACACTGATAAATATTTTGTAAACAGTAGGAAAAACTGTAAGATAGGACCTTTATTTCTAAAACTGTTATGTTGTTATAATTTTAATTTTTAATAACTACTCAGTTGCTCATCCTCTAATTTACCATAAAGTAAAAGAGGATTAAATTTCTACAAGCTGGGACTGTAACACTGCAAATAGTATTACTCCTTTTTTTTTCTTACTGAGAAACTAGGAAGTGGTGGATTGCTTGTGTTAAAGGTGTATATGCATGTAGATACATGTGTGTATATGGATTTCATCCTTCCTTAATTTCTTGAAGAGAATCTAACCAGAGTCCTACATATACTGAGCATGTGTTCTGAACTGTACCTCAAATTTGCAGGAATAATAAGTTGTGATTTTAATGTAAGTTATGAGTTCCTAGGTTAGTAAATCTTGTGTTTTTTCGTTGTTACCAACTTTATATACAAAGGAATTTATAAAGTGTCTGTGTACAGTTTATAAGAGTTTCTGGGGGCATATATGGTGGTGTGTACCTGTAATACCAGCAATGGGAGGTGGTGGTAGAAAGATTAGGAGTTCAAAGGCAACCTCAACTACTTTAGGGATATTTGAAACTAGCCATGAGATGGTGCCTGAAAATCCCCATGATAAGCCCCCTTTCAAAACAAAGTAGAATAACCCCTGCAGTGTGGGTATTCATGGATCACTGTCCTCTTTAGAAAATACCACAAAATATTTATCTTATATCTTAATTCTAATTTAAAATGAACTCAAGCTAATGTAGTTATAAAATCTGAAAGTAAATACAAATTTCAGAAGGTTTGAAGAACTTATGAAGGGGATGAGAGGTGGCTCAGGGGTTAAGAGAGCTTGCTGCTCCACCAAAAGGGCCACAGTTGGTTCCTAGTATGTACATCTCACGCTCACTGTTACTCCAACTGCAGAGGCTCTGAAACCAGGGCTCCTCAGCCCCAGGCTCCCCAGCGTGGATACACACATACACATAAATAAAACTTACATCTTTAAAAAAACAATCTGTAGAAGGTTAAAGAATTATATACTAAGGTTAGAAGAGGTTAGAGAGGTCATCCTTAATGCTGGATAATAAGCTAAGTACCTAGTCAGAGGTTAAGGTGGGACAGTGTGCCATTCTGGCCTAAAACACACAGTAATATTTAGGTAACCCTTTGGCTAGTATCGATCATAAACATTTTTTTTTCTTCTTCTGTTCTACCATTGACACGTGACGTGTGTGGATAATTCTTTCCTAATACGACTTTTCTATTTTTTTTTTTTTTTTTTTGTTTTTCGAGACAGGGTTTCTCTTGTAGTCCTGGCTGTCCTGGAACTCACTCTGTAGACCAGGCTGGCCTCAAACTCAGAAATCCGCCTGCCTCTGCCTCCCAAGTGCTGGATCAAATTTTATGTTTATCAATCACCAAGGCACTTAGATTTTGTTAGGCTTAAATTGTTCCTCCTTTCCTTTTCCTTTCCTTTCCTTTCCTTTTCCTTTCCTTTTCCCTTTCCTTTCCTTTTTCCTTTCCTTTCCTTTTTCCTTTCCTTTCCTTTTTCCTTTCCTTTCCTTTCCTTTTTCCTTTCCCTTCTTTTTCCTTTCCTTTCCTTTTTCCTTTCCTTTTTCCTTTCCTTTTCTTTCCCTCCATTTTCCTTCCTTCCCCTTCCCTCCCTTTTTTCCTCCTCCCTCCCTCCTCTTTCTTCCTCCTCTTCCTTCTCTCCTTCTCCTCTCTCTTCCCCTCTCTCCCTCTCCTTTCTCTCCCTCTCCCTCCCCTCCCTCTCTCCCTCTCTCTCCCTCCCTCCCTCCTCTTTCCCTCTCCTAACCTTTTGATGCCCAGAACTACCTGGGACTACTAAAGCCACTCGGGTCCACATCATCTCCATTTTCTGCCTTCCTCGCCCTCCCCTTGCGGTTTTTCCCTGTGTTTCCTTCTCTGCTACCCTTAGCTGTGCCTTCCTTTCCCTGTCCAGTCACAGGCCTCCCACTGCAAATAGATTGGACAGGAAAATTTCTGCCACAAAGATAGTTTTTGTACTCTTCCTATTAAGTTTATTTTTAGACGTTTTTATGTATTTAATTAATAATTTTTTTGTTTGGTAGCAAAGTAACTTATGTGACTACTTGGATTGTAAATATTTGTAATATTTGTCTTTGTTGCTCAAATGTACCAGTTATTTTAAAAATAATGTGTAGTAAAGATTAGCAAGAATATATACATTTAAATATATAAGCTTTAAAAAATAAGCTTCATTATTTATATCATTGATTAGTTTATTGAAGTAGGAAAGTATAAATACTTTAGATAACTATCAAGTTGTACTTACAGGTTTATAGTGAACAGAAATAATAAGATAACACTTGAAAGTGATATATTGCAGCCAAACATGTCAATCCTATGGTGACTTTCTTTTAGTGCTCTGTTTGGGACGTGGATAGTATGGCCTTTTCTTAGGAAAAGTCTCCCTGGGTACCATTTTTAATGTAAAGGCCTTCTAAAGTTATATTTTTTTTAACTAGGTACTTTAAAAATCATAAAGGATTATATTGGCTTCAGTATTTGCTCATATTTTTCATTTTAGTATTGTAAATAGGAGCAGTACATTCTTGCCTGATTAGACATTGTTATTTTCCCTTAGTTTTCTCTCTTTTCTCTCCCTATTACAGGTTTTGCAGAAGACATCAGATTAAATCAAGTTCAAATATTCCCTGTGTCCCCAAAGACTTACTGATGATGTCTGAATTTGTTCTTCCAAGATTCATTTTTTGTCTTATTCAGTACTTAAGAGAAGGCTATAATGAACCAGGTATGTTTTAATATGTTTATTGTAATGCTCTTAAATGATCAGATCACAGAATTTTAGCATTAATGATAGAGAAAAAATCTAAAGACATCACTTAAAAATTTATATTTTTGACTATGTATCTATGTGTATGTGGTCTGTATGTGTGTTTGTGCATGTGTATGTAGGTGCCCAGGGAAGCCAGAGGTGTAAGATACTCTGGAGCTTGAGTTACAGGCAGCTTCCAGCCTTCCAGTGTGGGTGCTGAGACTTGAACTCAGATCTTCTGTAAGAGCAGTGCATGCTTCTAACCGCTGAGTCATCTCACCAGCCCAAGATACCACTTGTTTTTAACATAAAATATTAAAGATAGCATACAAAATTATGTGCTTCACGATGTTGTTTTTATACATTATATCTTATTCTAATTTATGCCTTTTCTGCACTACACTGCTGGGTAGAGTGCGTCTTTGCTTAACATTTTTAAAGTAATGACTGTGAAGTACAGAAAAATAAATGATGTAGGTAACTTTATAGATACCTCGAGGCATAGCTTGGTGCTTTTTGACTCTAAATAAAGAGTGATTTGCACTTATATTATGATTGGGCAAAATTACGTAGTTGAGAAATGTTTGAATTTAACAGAGTTTTAGATAATAAATTGCTCTTGTTTTCCTCCCCCAGATATTTTATATAACAACTTATGATAGCCTTAAATTGTTGGCTTCCGGCTTCCATATTATTGTATCACTGCTAAGTGCATATTAAGTTAGTACTCTTACAGCTATTCTTTTTTTTTGGTTTTTGTTTTTGTTTTGTTTTTTGAGACAGGGTTTCTCTGTGTCCTGTGAGCTCTGGCTGTCCTAGAACTCACTCTGTAGACCAGTCTGGCCTTGAACTCAGAAATCTGCCTGCCTCTGCCTCCCAAGTGCTGGGACTAAAGGTGTGTGCCACCACTGCCCGGCTCTCAGTAATATTTAGTTGATTAAAAAGCAACATGAGTCCAGTGCATAGTTGTGATAGTCGTATGATACTCTTACCTGGTTAAATACTTAATTACTTAGAGACTGGGGTTCACTGTGTAGTTCTGGCTATTCTGGAAGACTCTGTATAGACCAGTTTGAGCTTGAACTTGTAGACATTGCCTGCCTCTGCCTCTAGAGTGCTAGGTATAAAGTCATGTGCCTTCACACCTAGCTATTGTTGCTTTTGTTTGTTTGTCTTTCTATTTTATTAAAATATGAAAATATGAAGAAGCTAGTGGAAGCATTTTCGTCTAAGGATGAATGTCATGAATGTACCTTCATTAATTTTTCTTCCAGTGTTCATTATTAATTTTTTAGTTGGGCAAGCAATCAAAAAAAAAAAAAAAGGAAAAAAACCTAAACAAACAAAACTCCAAAACTGTGAGCTCACTAAAATTTGAGGTCATGGAAGTTCAGAAATTTTGTGGATTCATAGTTGCTTTGGGTTCTGTTTCTCATTTTACCTTAGTGTCGCGTCTTCTCGGCTGGCAAGTAAGACACGACAAGCCTGGATTCTTCTCTGACAGCTCTTTTATTCCAGGCACAATCTTCATCCATCTAAGGGGGACCTCAAGCAGCTGAAATGCACTGCTTATATACCCTTCCAAGGGGGCGGGCCAGGCAGCCTGTTCTCTCAGGATTGGTTAGGGCCAGTACCTCATTAGCATAAGCCCCAGGATTGGTTAGGGCTCATGCCTGATTAGCATAAGCCCTGTGAGCTCATGTCTCATTAGCATAAGCCCCGTGATTGGTTAGGGCTCGAGCCTCACTAGCATAACCCTCTCGGGAGGGGCTTGAGGCTGACGCATGCGCAGTAGGCTTATACAGGACGTGTTGGAAACTGGCGCTGTCTCTTCGGCAGCCTACACCTTAGAATGTCTAGCTTATTATTAGATGTCTTTAGAGCCCTTGGAAACTAAAGCAAAACAGTCACTGGGGAGAAAGTACACACATGTAGCTCCCAGTACTTGCTTTCAACTGAGAAAGTAAAGTTTGGTGCTGAGTAAATGTCCCCTGTGTGGCACCCAGAGCCTTCCCTAGCTCTGTAGACAGTCTTCTTTTAGCTAATTGTTACTAAACTCTAAAGTTTTATTTATTTACATCTTTTTTTTGACTTTGGGACAGCAGTTCTCAGCCTTGTGGGTGGAGGTTGAATGACCCTTTCATAAGGGTCACATATCAGATATCCTGCATATCAGATATTTATATTATGATTCCTAACATTAGCAAAATTACAGTTATGAAGTAGCAACAAAATAATTGTACGGTTGGGGGGGTCATCACTGTATTAAAGGCTGCAGGGTTAGGAAGGTTGAGAACCACTGCTCTAGAGTCTTTAGGACATCTTTTTATTTTATTATTATTGTTTTAGGACATCTTTCTAAAGGGTAAAAACACAAGGCTTTTCCTTTCATCTTTAATATTTTTCTCATTTACTGGCCAAAGAGGTTTTTTTTTTTTAAATCTCTGTTTCCATCTCTCCTTGGGTCCGCCTTCCGAGCACTCTGGTAGAGATGTCCGAGGACCCTGTGTGTTTCTGGAAGCCAGCTTTAGAGATAAGCATTCTCCACATTGCTGTCTTGCTAGCCCCACAAGTTTAAATTCGCACTATGCCATTAATTAATATTGAGTTAATACTGACTTTTTTGGCTGTAAAATATCATCAAAACTACTAAAATTTTGAAAGAGTAAAATGTTATTGTTCTGAACAAAATATTTTAAGTTGTCCTTAGTTATATAATTATGTTTATATATATGTGTGTGTGTATGTGTCTGTGTGTATAAATTTTTTTTTCTTTCTTTAGCAGCTGATGTACCATCAGAAAAAGATCTGAACAAAGTCCTTCAGCTTTTGGAGCCTCAAATTTCTTTTTTAGAAGACCTGACTAAAATGGGAGGAGCAATGAGGTCTGTTCTTACTCAGGTGTTAACAAACCAACAGAACTACAAAGACCTGACTGCTGGTAAGTGAACTGTTAGAGCAGACTTACAGTTTACTTAGTCATACTCACTTAAATAGAACATAGTGTCTTTTAGGACTTAGTATTTTTTATAGAATTCTAAACCTTGAAATTATTAAGAAAACTTATAGATGAGAAAACTGAACCTCACCAAAATTACCGGACTTCTTACTTAAAGACTTTTCAGCTAATCTCTGTTGCAATATCTATCTGATCTCTTCATTCTCGGGTGTGATGATGCTTGGAAGAGCTCAGCTCAGGTTGCTGGTCACTGGCCAGTGCTTTTACCTGCTGAGACATCTCACAGACTAGAAGATCTGATTCACTGATGTCTCAGGGTAGGGTAAGGGTAGGGTTATGCTAATACTCCACTGTGAAGGAACTATTTATTTAAAGTAAAAACCTAAGAGAGTGTGAACTTCAGGGGCATGGAATTGGGTGATAATTTGTTAGATTCCAGGTAGATGTTCTAGTGTTTGTCATAAATAATATACAATAGGAGAAGATGAGGCAGCGGTTTGAAACTATAGCAGAGCAGGTAGTACACACTGCAGGCTCTTAGGAAAAGGATAGTGTGAGATGTGTCTTATGATTGCTCTGGAAGACTTCCTGACTGTACACATTGGCCCTGAGGCAGATCATGGTGATCCTGCTGAGTTAACAATCATCATATTGGTCCACTGAAGCTAGAGGAAACTGAAAATTTGGGGCAGAATACCAAGGAGTGATGGGTAGATTTTTTGAGAATCAGTGAGTATACAGTATGAGACTACCTAAGATTTTTTTCTTCTTAGATTTATTTTATATGTGTGAGTGTTTTACCTTCATGTGTGTATGTATGCGCATCCCATGTATGTCTGGTGCCTGTGGAGGTCATAGAGGACATAGAGGACCTCAGATTCCCTGAAACTATAGTTACACATCAACTGTGAGTTGATGTGTGGGTGCTAGGAATTGAACCTGGGTCTTCTGCTAGAACAAGTGCTCTTAACTGCTGAGCCATCTCTCACTACTCCCTAAGGTTTGTTAGGCATTGTCTATTATGGGTTAAAAATAGAATAGTTACCTGTAGGAAAGCAGTGTTAGTTAGATTTTAGTTTAACCAGCTGAAAGAGACCTTTCTATTTCTGTAAGCATCTGACTCTGAGATTCCAGAAGGCTAGACCTTGACTAAGTAAGGTCAACTCTGACTTAGTCTTAAGAAAATTTAAAATCAAAAGAGAAAATGAGAAAAAGAAAACCATAAAGAAAGCTCAGGATCAGGGATACAGGTGTAGCTCAGCAATTAAGAGATGGGGGGTGGGGGCTGTTTTTCAAAGGGACCCAGACTGGACTCCCAACACTCATATTTGGGCAACTTACAACTGCTGCTAACTCTAGCTGCAGGGGAGTCTGACATCCTCTTCTGGCCTCTGAGAGCACCACACACATATACAAACCCACATTTAGATACGCAGATATACACATAATAAAAATGTATCTTAAAAAAGCTTATAACCTAGGCAGTACAGATGGCTCAGCAAGTAAAAGTACTTGCTGCACAAGCCTGACAACCTGAGTTTCAGCCCCAGAATTCCCAGTGAAAGGAGAGAACCAACTTCCAAAAGCTGTCCTCTGACCCCCTGTCCACTCCATGTATGACATGACATGCACAAAGTACCTGTGTGTGTGTGCGTGCACACACGCACGCACGCATACACAATATAGAAAGAGCCTCATCACCCAACAGTACCTGCATAGAAAGATAGAAGGCAGAGTATGAGATGGTTCCTGTCAAGGTAAAGGTCCTTTCAGCACATTGAACTTCCTATAGATCTGCCTCGTATGTTTTGTTTCTTTCTTCTTTACCAGCCCAAAATAGTCAACTTGTGGTTGGACTGTCTTCTAGAACAAAATTTAGTACTCTGGCAATTGAAAGTCTTTTATATTGTATTATTAGGGTATGTAGTACATTGTAAAAACTAGTGGGGATGCCAAGAAATAAGCAACTGTATGCTAGAGTCAAGCGATGAAAAAGCCCCTGAAAATTGACCAAGATGATAGAGTAGATGTTGCATTTACCAAAAAAAACATTAAAACAATTATTAGACATTTGTCCAAAAAATTAAAGAAAAATGTGTCTAAAGGATTAATGGAAGGGAGGGGATAGGGGTTTATGGAGGGGAAACTGGAAAGGGATATAATGTTTGAAATGAAAATGAATAAAATAACCAAAAAAAAATTTTTTTTTTAATTGTAGGAAGGCTGTAATTTTTAAAACCTGTCATCACTTTGGTGTGGTATCAAATGTGTACTTATGTCATTAAATAATGTGGATCACTTCCTCTATGCTAAAAAAAAGAATTAATGGAAAATAGGGAGTCAGTCAGTAGAGAGAGGAAATCCCAACAAAGACATGTAAACGCAGAGCCAAATTGACTTTCTACAACTGACAGTTACTGTAAACTACAGTGATGAGACTTTCATTCAGTAGCTGGATAGGTTAGAAGAGCCTGTGCTGAAGACATAGCAACAGATGCACCAACCTGGGAAACAGAGCAGGAAATGGCTGAACAAAACGTATTAGAGTCCCAGGGACCTATTAGAGTCAGATAATCTAGCATGTGTATTATTTTAGATCTGAAGTATTTGAAGAATTTGTTTTTTGTTTATCAAGACACGGTTTCTCTGTGTAGTCCTGGCTGTCCTGGAACTCACTCTGTAGACCAGGCTGGCCTCGAACTCAGAAATCCACCTGCCTCTGCCTCCCAAGTGCTGGGATTAAAGGCGTGCACCACCACTGCCCGGTGAATATGTACAATTTTATATTTTATTCTGAATTCTGAGTATATTGGCAAGTCATATGTATTAGTTACCTTTCTGTTGCTCTGATAAATACCATGACCAAAAATGACTTATGGAAGTAAGAGTATTTTGGTTTTCATTTTAGGAGAGTCTATAATGGTTGGGTGGTGTTGTTGTTGTGATGATGGTGTCAATGGCAGCAAGGAGTTGGGGGGGAATCTGAGAAATCATCTCTTAGTCACAAATACAGAGTATGAACTGAAAGTGGGACAAAGCTATGGACTCGCAAAGCCCACCCCCAGTCGCGTATGTACTTCTACCAGCCGACCTGCACTACCTTCCTAAACAGTGCAACAACTGAGGACCAAGTGTTGCCTAACAGGGAGTTTTCATTTAAAGTACTACATGATGCAAATGTTTTAGCCTTAAGAGTGAGATGATCTGATCCTTTTTTGGCCAATAATATTTGGAAAGAGTATAAGAAAGGCAGCTCAGGCATTGTTTCAGGGAATGATGATGGTGACTTGTTTCAGCTTGATGATGAAACTTGAGGTAGGTGAAGATCAATGGATGTGGTGGTTCAGGGCTATAATCCCAGTACTCAGGAGTTTGAGATAATTGGATTTCAAGTTGGAGGTTAGCCTGGGCTACATAGTGAGAATCCTGTCTTCAAAGGGGAGGAGGAAGCTTGCCTCAAACCACCTCTCACTGGCAAGAGAGCTGGCCCTGCCCCTCACCAACACCAGAGAGAGAGTGGACCCTGCACTTTGCCTGGGCAGCACAGTAGAGCTGCCCCTGGTGGCAGGGGCACAGGTGAGGCAACCCTGAGGGTGTCAGCAAGAGAGAGATGATCCCAGCACTCAATCTGCTATGTAGTGGTGTGGGTGAAGAACAGATGCCCCCTCACCCTTCTAACCTCTAGCAGGAGAGCTTGTGCCAAGGTCATGAGAATAGGAGAGGTATCTCTGCCCCTCTCTGGCTGTGGCTTTGGGTGAGCTAACAGGGCCAGTGCTGGAGAGCTTGCGCTAGCGGTGTGGGTGTAGGAGAGTGGGCAGGCTGAGCAACTCAGCTACCACCCAGGCACAGATAGATCCAGGGCTTTGAGTTGGCCCACCCCAGCATCTGCCCCATCTATAAACTGTGAAAGGGGCAACCTTATAAATCTAAAGCTGCAGGATCTCCATGACACAGGGCAACAACAGGATATCTGAGAGTGTTAGGACCCCCGAAGGGAGACCCTCACTCTAGTCCGGATTGGCGCGCACCCATAGACACACGAGAGAGACCGTCTGGATGCAATCAGCAAAGGCAGTTTAATGGTGTGGGCCCACGGGTCGAAACATACCTCACGCAGGAGGCAGAGGATTCGACCCAGAGCCCAAAAAGCTTGGGACTTATATAGGAAAAAGGCTGGGGAGGGTGGGAAGGTTTGGAGTGGTTACATTGATTGGATATTTCAAACATTAACAATTTGCATAAGGAATTATTGACAGGATGTGGGTGGCAGGATGTATAGTTATTTTTTAACTTTGGAAACTTGGACCTCGACCTTCCAACGAGGAAGGAAGAAAGCAAAACACCAGATGGCCCATTACTCATTTGGGCATGTTTAGACTTGTTTGGACATGTCCTTGCATATCCTGTTTTTCTTGGTCACTCTGCCCCTAGAGGGGCTTGATGTTATTGTTATGGCTAATTTTAACAAGTTGTTGGTGGTCTTTTGCTGACCATGCACACTTTTATCTTGCATGTCAAGATGTTTTTAAGTTTTATTCCCATAAGAAGAGTCCCAGTAAGATCCAGTATTGATCGTGTAGCAGAAGCCAGAGCCTTGAACCAGACCAATGACTCAGTGCAATGAACATTTGCAAGTAAAGATGTGTGGACGAAAGGAGGGTATACTGTGGGGCACACTGTGATACAGTACAGCTTCCACAATGAGATGTTTTTTATCTATTTAATTATTTAATTTAATTTTCTTTTTTAGGGGAGGTTGCAAGGGTGGAGGGTTGATACAAAGGAATGGGGAGATGAGTGGGTTTGGGGTACATGACATGAAATTCACAAAGAATCAATACAAAGTTAAAAAGTATATGTGGAGGATTATGCCTGGACATCTGTTATTTTCTTAAACTAGAAATTATTTTTTTATTTGAAACTATCAACTATTGAGAAAGACACAGGTAGATTGTCTTTTTCTTTTTTTTTTTTTTTTTCCTTTACCAGGTTGGCTTGAATTTAGAGAGATCTGCCTGCTTCTGTTTTCTGAGTGTTTGCAATAAAGGCATGCACCACTTGACCTAGCTAAGCAGATTGTTTTTTTTGTTTTTTTTTTTTTTTTTTTTTTCAGGGGTTAGGGTAGCATTGAGATAGGGTTTTCCTGTGTAGCTTTGGCTGTCTTGGAACTCTCTCTGTAGGCTAGGCTGACCTTGAACTCAGAGATCCTCTTGCTTCTGCCTCCTGAGTGCTGGCATTAGAAAAAGGCATGTACCACCACTGCCTGGCAAGCAGATTGTTCTTAGCCATTGTAGCAGTTTTAAGAGGGAGTTTTTACTTCATTTCTTTTTTTTTTTGATTTTTTTTCGAGACAGGGTTTCTCTGTATAGCTCTGGCTATCCTGGAACTCACTCTGTAGACCAGGCTGGCCTCGAACTCAGAAATCCGCCTGCCTCTGCCTCCAAGTGCTGGGATTAAAGGCGTGCGCCACCACTGCCGGACAGTTTGAGATTTTCAGTCTAGTCTCTGTGCTTACTAGCTATCCTTCCAAAGCCACGCCACCTTTCTAAGCCTGTTTCCTTACTTAACAGATGACAGCAAATAAACAACATTCACTTTCAGGGTTATTGTGAGGAACTGATAAACTACATTTAGTTCAATGAACAGCATCTGTCATAGGACTTTTATTATTTAGGAAACTTTTTGTGATACTGGAGACTAAACTTGAACCCAGAGCCTGGCCTATGTTAGGCAAACCATTGGGTTAGAGCTCTAGCACTTACTCATTTCTGTAGGAATCTACCTGCTTTTATTTATTTTTAAAAAATACTTACTTTTATTTTATGTATATGTATGTTTGCCTGCATGTGTGAAAGTAGGACCAGATGTGAGCCTGGTGCCTGTAGGGATCAGAAGGTCGGGTTCCCTGAAATCGAGTTAGAGGTGGTAATGAGTTGCCGAGTGGGTGCTGGGAAGCAACCCCATGCCTCTGTAAGAGCAGTAAGTGCTCTGAACTGCCCAGCCTTCTCTTCATGCCATTTTTTATTCTTGAACTAGTTGTAGTTGTTTTCAGTGTTGGACTTTACTTGAAGGTGGGACTTATCTCATTTATTTAATATGTTTCCTTAAAAATAAGGGCAGTTTGAGAGCTGAAGCAAACAGTAGGAACTACAACAAACACCAAGAGGGTCTGTCCTACGGGCTGTGTCACTGTTAGTCTGTTGCGTGGTTCACATCACTGGTGTTGATAGTGTCAGCTCACTGGAAACTCCTGTGTGATCACATAGTTGGCAGTGTTCAGAGCTTAAGAAAGACACAAACTACCTAAGAATTGCAAATGCCATGGACATTTGGCTTTTATATAGGGGATAAGAGAGAATGAGTAAGTTTTAGTATAAAGAACTCTAAATTGCTACTCCTTTCTTTCACTATTTTTCTATTCTCCATAATATATTAAAAAATAAAAGAAAAATTAGCAATAATCAGTAAACTGAAATGTTTAAGTGAAAAGTTCTAAGATGAGTTGTAGAACCTTAGTGTTCCCATCCTTGTGGAGATAAACTGTCTTAAGTGGTACTTCAATGGAAATTAGATTCTTTTTTTTCTTTTTGAGGCAGAGTCTTTTTATGTAGTTCAGGTTATTTAGGATTCTGTGTAGACCAGACTGGCCTCAAACTCAGAGATCCATGTGCCTCTCTGCCTTGCAAGTGCTAGAATTAAAGGCAAATGTGATCATGCCAGTTATAAATTATACATTTCATTTCTTAAGTGTGATGACTGGAAAAAACAAGAATTAAATGTAATTTCATTTGTACTATTTGAAAGCTTTCTTTATCTTCTTTGGAAAACCTTTCTGAGTACTCTTCTCTGGATAAGGCCTGAGTGTTTGGTATCCTAAGACCACAGATGGTCAGATCACATGAGGAAGTCTGGTTTGTAATTGTATTCACTATGTTTTCTCTCTCCTTTCTCTACTACTGACCTTCAGGTTTCTGGAAGGTTGAAATCATGCCTTAGCATGCCTTGTCTATAACCTCCTCATCTATTTTAGATGCTCAATGGATTTCATTCCTATTATAAATTGCTGATCATTCTGGGATTGTCAGTGCCAAGTATAATCACAAATATTATCAGAAGTGAATTTTATGTTTATTCTAGTTGGTTCCTCTTCTGTTAGAGTATTTACTTGTGTCTATTCTCAGAATGACTGTATTTAGACTTTGAGTAGAATATTTTCTTCTGACTCTAACTTTGTCTTCAATATTAGATCTTGGAGAAAATGCTTGTGCAAAGAAAAGTCATGAGAAGTACCTTATAGCTTTGAAGAGCTCCGGACTCACATACCCCGAGGATAAGCTGGTGTATGGGATGCAGGAACCGTCTGCTGGCACGAGCACTCTGGCAGCTCAAGGTTTGTCTAAATGTTTAATGTGAACCATAGTGACTTCATTTTATTGAAACCGACAGCCCTTCAAACTTTTCTCCATGATTGAACATTTGAGCTTCAGAAATGTCATGAAAAGAAGGGTGGTAGTTAGACAAGTGAATGAAGAAAATTAATTTTACTTAAAAATAGGTCGTTCAGTTTTTTAGACTTGTGGTTCTGACTCGTGAGAAGGTATAGCAGTTGCTATTCAGACTTCCCCAGCTCAGTGGCTTAGTAATCATGTCTTAAACCTAAAAAGCAAGATCCTTCTGAAACAACTTGTAATTAATAAATTTGGGTTTTTCCTGAGATTTTTCTGTTGAAGTATCAGCCCATTAGATAACATGTTCTTAAAGGTAAAGCTGAACTTTGCTGGAGTTACTTTTAGAATGAGTTGTTTTTACTTATTGTTCTAATATTTATATGTCTCAAAATAATTTTAAAGTACATCAGTACTTTTTCTTCTGTCTGAAGGTTTTGCAGGTGCTACTGGAACACTGGGACAGATAGACTCTTCAGATGAGGTGAGATTTAAATTTTAAAACTTTTTGTTGTTGTTGTTGTTTTTTTTTACTTTTTTATTTATTTATTTTTTATTTTCTCAGTTTCCATTGTTAGTTTTTTTTTTTATTAGTAACTTTTTTTTTTAAATGTTAATCAAAGGATTTATAAGTTTGGTAATGCTCAATAACAAGATACCCCTTTTTGTTGTTTTTAAAACAAAATCTTGAACATTCATTTTTACCAATGAAGACTCAGGAGCCAGATGCTGTGGTGAAATCTTACTAGCTCAGAGAGACAGAGAAAGTACCCAGCCGACCTTCCTCCTTCACCGATGTCCCAGAAGGAAAAAGCTCCTTCTCCTTTTCCACACTGTCTTAAATACCCGTCAACTCAAAGACCCTTTTTCTCTTTCTGGGTTTTCTTATGTTTACTCCCTGTCAACTGATTGTTTGCTCCTCCCCTTGACCTATCCTTGACTTTATTCAGTGTTTGCTTACAGTAAGCTCTACAGTAAGTTAATGGTGTATGATAGGACTGAGCCACATGACAAGGTTTTTTCAGTTCATAATTTTGGAGATTCATGATGTGATCTCATATCCTGCAACATTTTTTGAAAAGAGAATTTTAAGTGTTTAGAGCTATGAAGATTTATGGCTTGGGGATTTGGAGATGCCTCAGTGGGTAAAGTGTCTTCTGTGTAAGCAGGAAGACCTGAGTTTGGATTTAAGCATCCACACAAAAGCTAGGGCTGAGCTTATGTCTGTAGCCCTAATACCAGGGGTTTGAGATAGGCAGATTTAGGGGGTAATACAGTCGCTGACCAACCAGCCTAAGCAAAATAGAGTGCCAGATTCAGTGAGAGCCCCCTACTCCCTTTTAAAAACAATGCAGTAGAGAATGTTAGAGGGAGTACCCAGTGTTGATTCTGACCTCTGTAAGAGCAGGCACACAGCTGCACACACATCTCATGCTCCCAACTCAAAATTAACATAAAATCATTGTAGGGTTTATGAAAAAGTTTATGGTTGTTATCTACTATTAGTTCAGTTAGACAACATACTGAAGCTCAACAGTCGCTTCTGGGATTCTAAGTCACAGTTTCTTAGTGGCAAGAGAAGGACTACAATAGATTTTCACTTCTTTTCATATCTAGAATGGAAATTTTAAAACATTTAGTTAAATAACTATAATCCTTCCACATGGAAGGCAGAGGAAAAAGCCTGGTGTGCTGGTTCCTGCCTATTATCCCAGCACTTGGAAGGTGGAGGCAGGAAGATCCTTGTAGTTCTCCTCAGCTCCATCTCACGTTTGAGATCAGCTTGGGATATATGAATTTGAGGCTAGTCTGGTTACCTGAGACCTTTGTCTTAGCAACAAGACAGGACAAGTAACTGGAGGTGTTGCTTAGGAATAGTATGCTTGCTCAGCATTTGGAAGTCTCCACGTTCCACCCGCAGGGCCCAGTACCCATGGGTTTCATGATGATACTTTCTGTTCAGACTTTCCCTCTTTCCTCCTATCAGCTCCTGTCTCCAATCTCACTGCTTCTGACAATTCTACTTTATTTTCCTGAATTGAATTTGATTGTTAGAATTGTTGAATTGAATTGGACATGTTAGAAAGTGTCCTGTCCAGCAGGGCATAAAACAGGGGTCTGGGGAGGTCACCTGAAAGAGAGCCGGGTGGTGGTGGTGGGTGGTGGTGGTGGTGGTGGTGGTGGTGTGGTGGTGGAAGATAAGCAAAGACGCAAAAAATGGCGATCTGTCTATAGTCTGGTCAAATCGCATTTTTTACTTTTTCACACGGGTTATATACACAAAAAAGGCAGGATGTGGAGAAGGGGATGACACGGGAGTGTGGGTTTTCAGGGGGAGTACAGATATCTTCCAGAACAGAATATCAGCTGGGTGAAGGTTCAGGGGACAGATCACTATGACTCTGCCTATGATTCACTTGTCCTTATCTAAGTTGGTACTGTCCACCAAGGCTACCTATCTACAAGGTCTATGAGTATTCAGCCTGGCAATTTTCCACCAAAGCTGCTTGTTTACAATAGCTTATAGTCATCTGTTTCAGTGTTTTTCCACAGAGACCCAAGGCTTTGTGTTAGCAGGCATGTATGTCAGGCCTATTGCTGATTTTTAGGGCTAGTCTGTTTTTATGCCTTCAGTATATAAGCAGGGCTGCCCCTGACAAGAAAGCCAGCTTTTGAAAGAAGTGCTTTTTTCCTCTGATGAGGAAAGAAGTAACTTATTTTATTTTGGTTTAAACTCTTAGAATTCCAGTTGCAGCAACACAGTGTCTTCTGGTTGGGTAGAATAACATCCTTCTATAGTAATATCTGAGGCTTTGAATTACAGCTCATTACTTTGTTCATTATTTTTTGACTGAGTCTTTTAAGGTCTCTCATATTTGCTCCTCTTAGAGTTTGTGTTTCATCAACTTATATGTGTAATTTTTTCGTATGTTTTAGAACTAGTTTAGTTTTTAACTGTTAGAGTATTTCCTACATTCATGATGTGTTTTGAGCAAATCCATCTCCTTCCCTCCTCTGCAATTCTTTCCCCGTCTTACCACTATTTCTTCCCAACTTTATGTATGCTCTCTCACTCTTCCCCTACAGCCCCCCTCTTTCTCTCTCTCTTAAACCCACTGGGTCCACTTAGTGCTGCTGTATGTGCCATGGTGCAAAATATCTACTGGATACATTGTAGTCCTTCAGGGGCTACATCCCTGAAGATAAATGGCTCTCCCTCCTCTAGCAGTCATCAGTTGCCAGTAGCAACTCAGTTACAGCAGAACATCAAGAGCCCCTCCCCTGTCCATCCTGGAGTTTTAGCTGTCTCAGTCTTATGCAGGTCTTGTTCATGCAGCCATAGCCACTAGGAGTCATGTGCAACCGTACTGTCATGACTGACAAATACTGTTTTATTGTAGATGTCCACTACCCCTGACTCTTACAGTCTTTCTACCTTTTCTTCCACAACGATCTCTAAGCTGTTCTTTGTCTGTCTCCCTCTCCTTCTCCCTCTCCTTCTCCTTCTCCCTCTCCCTCCCCCTCCCCTTCCCCCTCCCCCTCCCCCTCCCCCTGTGTGTGTGTGTGTGTGTGTGTGTGTGTGTATGTATCTATGTCTGTATGTATGTAAGTAACATATCTGTCTCATTTAAAGCTGAGCACTCCATACTCTGTTATTCTCTGTATGTTGGACAGTTGAGTGTCTCTAAATTAGTCATCACAAGCAGCTTCCCTGATGAGGCTTGAGAGATGCACTATATCTATAGGTATAAAGATAAGAACTTAGGGGTAGCTTATTATTCTCTTCTAGGGCCAGTGATCTAGTCAGATATGAGTTCTATCTTGTGGAGCAGGTTTTAATTCTGATCAGAAAGTAGTTGGTTATTCCAGTACCATTTGTGCCATTATTAGGCCAGCAGGCATATCTTGCTAGCCCATTTGTTATTGTAGTTCTCCCAATTCAGAGCTGTGTAAGACTATTGATTCTTTTTCTCTTCTAGTAGGATGCTTAGCACCTTCTAGTACTGTGACAGTAGGAAGGAAACTCCCAGCTTGGTAGCAGCCTGATCTCTCTATGTCCTGGGACTTGAGTATGTAGTGTCTTAAGCAATAAGGTCTTACCATCAAATTCTGGGAATTAACCAAGAATAATGACAGTAACCTGTAAATGTTTAAAATTGTTTATCTGGCAGTAGACTGAAGCGGGATATTTCCCACTACATTTGCAATAAAGCTCAGTGATTGGGCTATATGAAAGGTAGGTGGAGTGAGGAGTTGGGAGGAGAGAAGGAAAGGAAGGGGAGGGAGAATAAGAAAGGTAGTAACCATGGAGGAGGATGGATGGGTTGAAAGCAGTCCTGTGTAACAATTTCTATCAACAAGTTAGATATTGGATAACAATTCTAATTGTGTGGGCATCTTGTTAATTGAGCATTTGCCGTACTTACCACAAATTTAACTCCTTTCTTCCTTTTTTTCCTTTTTCCTTTTTTTTTTTTTTTTTTGAGACAAGGTTTCATATAATGTAGGTTGGCCTTGAACTTACTATATAACCAAGGATAACGAAGTTTTAATCTTCCTGCCTCTGCCTTCCAAGTTCTAGGCTTAGGTAGGCATCCACTCCCACACTATGCTTACTCTGGATTGAACTGATGGCTTCCTGTATGCCGCCAGGCAAGCAGCTTACCTCTTAGGCTACATCACTACCCCACAGATTTGAGTCTCATAAATGTTTTCGATTCTGTAGCCTTATGTGTAAAGGGATTAAAACATATAAGTTCTTGAATTTTTGTGGGTCATACTGTAGAAATTTTAGCAGACCTTTTCTGAGAAATAGCTACTAACGCACAATTTAAAGAAAATGAATTTTACCCTTCAACTTTTAATTGCTTAAGTAATATGCAAATGTGTTTTGAATGTTTTACTGGGCAACTGAGATAAAATAACAGTTACTGTGTATTCTATTTGTAGTTCCCCCTCTAATACTGCCACGTAATAGTTTTCAAGCTTTGAGAGATCCATTTCTATATAGTTAAATAACATTGTTGTTAGTGAGAAGGTAAATAAAAATGTTTTACTACTTTATGACCTTTTATTTATTCAATAGTAAACTATGTAAATCTATCTTTATATGTTTTTCTTTGGTGGTATAGTATTCTAAAGTAATGGGGGAACTACATATTGTCCAATCACGTTCTTGATGTCTAGTCAGATTCTAAGAGTCAGTGCTTCCATTTCTTTTTCTTGTTTTGCAGGTATACAAATAATTCTTTAGGATGTGGAATTGCTCTACTATAGGATACATATCTACATTTTAATAGGTTATATTTATTATTTTAGTGATTATATCAGAGAAATTTCTATTTGAAGAATTATTGTTGTTGTTTTTTGTTTTTCGAGACAGGGTTTTTCTGTGCAGTCTTGGTTGTCCTGAAACTCATTCTGTAGACCAGGCTGGCCTTGAACTCACAGAGATCTGCTTGCTTCTGCCTCCCAAGAGCTGGGATTAAAGGTGTGTGTCATTATTGCCCGGAAGTATTTTTATATAAAATGATATTCATTTGTTTTACATACACCCCCCCCCATTGTCTTTGTTTTGTCATTTTCAATTTTTTTTTTTTTTTTTTTTTTGGTTTTTCGAGGCAGGGTTTCTCTGTGTAGCTCTGGCTATCCTGGAACTCACTCTGTAGACCAGGCTGGCCTCGAACTCAGAAATCCGCCTGCCTCTGCCTCCCAAGTGCTGGGATTAAAGGCGTGCGCCACCACTGCCCGGCTAGTTTTTAAATCATTGATTTAGAAGTAGGAAAGTCATGTGATATAGCAAAAATAAAAATGAGAAAGAAGAGGACACAATGAAAGATTATGAAAATTATGAATGTTTTAGGGATCTGAGAATTCATTGCATGAGGCTGATGAAGTTGAATTCCTGAGAATTAATTAATTTCTGAGAATTCAGTGAGGGTAGTGATTTTCTTTTAATTCAGTGGTAGAGTTGAAATTTGACACAAAGTCTCTTGTCTGCTTGATCTGATAGTCTTAACTCTGTTCATTTCTATTGCTACTATAGAAACTATTGTTGTTACTGTAGGGGTAGTTTTATTGGTATGGAGCAAATTAGTCTGAAAATTCTATGACTTAAAATCACCATTTTAATTTCCTTACCTTTATGACTTAGGAATTTGGGACTGACAGCTGGATAGTTCTGTCTGGGTTATCTCATGGAGTTTCAGCTAGTTTGTTGGCCAAAGCTAAAGTTATCTGAAGACCAAACTGAGATAGAAATCTGAAATGGTTTATTCACTGGGCTCACAATTGATGCCGACTGTCCAGAGGGAGCTCTGGTTGTTGATCAGAGTGTTTACATTTGGATTCTCATGGTATCTTAAATTGGAGTGTTTAATTGGATGGTGGTTGAGTATTTCAAGACCAGAACTGGCTGAGCCATTTCAGAGCTAGCTTGGAAGTTACAAGTAGTTCTTCTACTACTTGTTGTTTAGGTATAAGGTATAAGGAAGTTGGGAGTGTGGTCCCATGCACTTTGAACTGGAGGAGGGAGATAGATTGTTACCTTTTGATTGGAAAAATGTTAAGGCATTTATAAGCAACTTTCTACAACCACAATGTGACATTAGCCATTTTTTTTCTTGGATTCTCTTGATACTTGATAGTGACTAGGAATTATAGTTAAATAGCATTCCAATAGTTGGCACATATCTTTTGACAGACACTATAAGTGAATATGAGATATCCTTGTAGCTAGTAATGGATATTGAAGAGTTTTAATAAGAAACTTTCCTTATGCATAATGACTATTATTGTACATCAAGAGAAAGAAAGCTTATATTTAAGATTGAAAGATATTTTAGAGGGGGGCATTTAAAAATGTTTGTTATTTATGTGTGCGCATATGAGTATCTGTGTGTGGTTACTCAAGGTTTTGGATACTCTATAGAATTGTAGTTATGGGTAGTTATGAGCCTCTCAAGAGGAATACTAAAGCTGAACCCCAGTTTTCTGCAAGAAAAAAACAAGCACTCATAATGGATGCCATCTCTCCATTGTATCCCCCCACCTTTTTTTTTTTTTTTAAATGAAGACAGGGTCTCACTATGTAGTTCTGGTGGGTCTGAAACTTGCTATGTAAACCAGATTAGCCTTGAATTCAGAGAGATCTGCCTGTGTCTGGCTCTTGGCACGGTGCACTCCCTGTATATAGTGCAGACCGGCTGGAGTCAGCAGCAGTCCCCTTGCTTCTGCCTCCCAGTTGCTGGCATGATAGGCATAAGCCACCATACCTGGCTTAGAGAATTGATATTTTCCTTTCTAAAGCAAAAGGGGAACGTACTAGAAATTGCTAGCATTCTTTATATTTTAAAGAACAAACCATTTAAAAAATTTTTGTATATCAAATTTATATTACTGTTAATCTTTTGCTAGACTTTTGAGCTTACCTGTTGACACTATTTTATTTCTGCTTTGGTTTTTTTTTTTTTTTAAAATGGGAACTCCTGTATTAGAACAATTGGCCTGCATGAAAAAACAGCACTAGAAGCTAAATCATAAACACAAAATGTGTTGAGTTGTATTGGGATTCACTTAGAGAGAAAAAAGAAACATTTCTACCCACTCACAAAACTAAAGGGTATTATTTAAAATTTTTATTGTAGTTCTTACAAAACATTCTTTTTGCACATTTCTAAAATGATTAAAAATGAATAAAGAACAGAAATGAGAATCAAGGAAGAAGTTGATGAGAGGATAAGATAGAGGGTGGTACTTGAATGACTAACTTTTGCCATTTGAAAACTTAATTAATGTTTTAAAACCTCACTGCCCCTACCTCCTGCTTTATTCTTTATTTTCTAGTGTCTGGCAACTTTAAGTACCATGGCAAATTCGCATTAGTGTTCACATTGACATTTAACGAGGCTTGAGGATTGGAATATCTACACTTTCACTCTATAGTCCCACAGATTATCAAGCTGGCTCTTTCCTGATTTCAGCCTTGTAATTCAATATAGTAGAAGTAAAGGAAGATAGGATGAGGACAGTTACATTTTAATTAACTCTACAGAGAGGTAGTTATAGCAATTAAACGATTTTAAAGTCTGGATCTGTAGCTAAGTAGTAGAACATTTGTTTAGCATGCACATTGCCTTGGGGTTGATCCTCAGCATACGCAGAAATATACCTTAAGTCAAAAAACCAACAAAACTAGAATTTTAAATTGGAAGAGATTACTAATTCAACTTCATTTTAAGATGAAGAAACAGGCTAGAGAAATAGCTCAGTGATTGAGTTCTGCACTTCCAGAGGATCCGAATTTGGTTCCCAGCACCCTTCTGTAACTCTAGCACCAGTGAATTTGAATCTGATTGATGTTCCCTTTTGGCCTCCAAGGGTACCCGTGCACACGTGGTATACCTACAAATATACACATAACATTTTTAAATAAAAGAAATGGATTTGAAACTGCAGTAGTAGCAAGATTTGTTTCTATTTTGGAGTTTTAGTTGATTGAGTATATGTGTTGCAGTCTACTTAATTTTGGTCCTGTCAGCGTGTCAGTCTTATCTCTTGTCTTCAGAGTAATAGAACACTGTACTAAACAGTGCTGTTTATATGCATGACATTTTTTGCAGTTTTACTTACTCTTTTCTTATGTAGCTCATCTGAAATAAAAGAAAATTTTATTTATGCTATATGGAACCAAAAATAAAATCAAGAACACATCTTAATTTTGTGAAATATTTTAAAATTTAATATCCATCATTTAAATTTGTGACTGTGACTATTAGATAATTTAGTTCAATAGAAAACCATCATCATTCTTATATGTGAGTGGGTCTAATTATAATTAGATGTTTCTGAGAGGAAAGAGAATGTATTGTGTGGGGGGGTATTGTTCTTTTAAGCAGGATCTAGTTATATCACATAGACTGCTTCAAGGTTTTCATCTTCCTGCGGAGCCTTTGAGTACTGGGATTACAGCTGTGCACCACCATTCCAATGTACAAATAACTTTTCAAGGAGACATTAGATAGACTGAGGTCCACAAGCAGATGTCTATGTGTTCTACCACCAGATTATTATGTGATTTTGAGGTACAAATGAAATAAAACTTTTCTCCTGTGACCATCTGAGTGTTCATTTTAGAGAAATAGAAGAATGGGGAAAAAGAAAAAAAATGTTTCAGCCTGGCATTGGCATTAACTATTGTTATTAAATTTGCTTAGTCACATATATTCTTTTTTTCCTATACACACTTAATAATTGAAGATAGTCATTAGCAAAATGTTTAGATGTCTTTGTTTTGTAAACATTCTTTGAAGATTCTTTGGTACTGAATGAAAAAAAACCCCTAAATTTTCAAAACATATTGAAACAGGGTTATTGAAATTAGAAGGTAGAGATATTTTTAAAAATTTGTGATAGATAAAAATAAATATATTTTGAGAATTAAAGTTGAATTTTAATTTACCAGGAATTAGGTTAATGGTGAAGGTTGGGACTGGAGAGTTACATAATTTTTGTTGGGAAGTTTCTTAGAAATACCAATACATTTCTTTTCTTGTGTAAGAGTAGACTTTGCAGCATTCCTGGCAGTTGATAAATTCCATGTAAATGCTTCCAGGGATAGAGAGCTTTCTACTTAGCAGACACTAGTTCCTTTGCTTCATAGTTTTTACAGTTAAGAAGTTCTCGAAGCTTGGGGATGTAGCTCAGTGGTGGAGTGCTTGACCAGTATGCATAGAGTCCTAACCAGTTTTGGGCCAGAGAGATGACTCAGTGCATAACAGCACTTACTGCTCTTGCAGAAGACCTAGGCTGGGTTTCCAGCACTCTGTATGGTGGCTCACAACTGTCTGTAACAATAGTTCTTGGGAATCCAATGCTCTCTTGTGGCCACGGGCACATACAAATATGCAGACAAATACTCGTACACATAAATAATTTTTAAAAGTTCCCAATATTTTTCTGGGAGTGGTGGTGTACATCTCTAATTCCTTGACAGGTGGAGGTGAAAGGATCAGGAGCTCAAGGCCATCCTCAGCTACAGTGAGTTTGAGGTTAGCTGTAGTAACAAGGCCTTTATCTTAAAATATATAAAATTATATAACCTTCATACTTTTTAAAAATTATTTTGACCACTAATTTTTATTTTCACTTCCATATGTTATCTCTTTGAATAAGACCTTTAGTTATTTAATATTCTTTTTATTTCATCTGTTTAGTAAGCTCACTTTTCAATCTATGATCTGGATTAGTGCACAGTGATGGGGTGTCTTTTTTTTTTTTTGGTTTTTCGAGACAGGGTTTCTCTGCCTCTGCCTCCCAAGTGCTGGGATTAAAGGCATGCGCCACCACTGCCCAGCTGATGGGGTGTCTTTAATGAGAGTACTATGCGTGATTTAGGACCAGGGCCTTTCCTTTAGCCTTTCTTTCAAGCAGCTAGCTTGCTTGCTTCCTTACTTTCAAGAACTATTTATTTTATGTACATGCATACACTGTAGCTGTCTTCAGACACATCAGCAGTGGTTCCTGAATTCCCTTGCTTAGGCACAGTGAATCAACCTTTAGAGAGAAAAAAAATCTCTTAGTTCTGGGATGAAAGTAGCAGGAAGCTTTCCAGTTGTATTTTATTTGGAAACAACTACTTGCACCCAAGATTCCTTTCCTTTTTCCTTTCCCCTTTTTTCCCTTTTCCCTCCTTTTTTTTCCCCTTTTCCCTGTCTCCTCCCGTCCCCTCCCCTCCCTGTAACTGCCGGTTCTGCCCCATGTTTGGGGGCCACTATGTCCCGGCGGCTCCGGTCTGCGGATCAGGGTCTAGCAAGAGAGAGAGAGAGAGAGTGGGGATGGAGGGGCAAGAGACTCGAAGAATGAAGACAAGATAGAGAGTCTGTTCAAGTCCCGTTTATTGAAAGGAAATCATGGTATATATAAGCACAAGCAGGGGAATGCAGCTGAAGACACTTTAACCACGTGCACCTTGCAGCTGGGGACACTAAACAACAAAACAAGATATGGGAGAAAAACAAGATGTTTATCAGAGTGTGCTCAGCTGTTGTAGGCTATTGAAAACAAGTCTCTTGTCAGGGTATATGGCCTGAGATGGCTGCAAAGATGATAGCCGCTTTCTGCTAGGAGTCAAAGCTAGGAGTCTGCTCCCAACACCTTCCCTCCCCTCCCAGTCTTTCCTCTCCTCTCTTTTGCTCCCCTATCCTTCCCATCTCTTCCCTCCCCTTCTCATCTGCTTCTCACAGAGCTCTGGCCTCTGTTACTCCTCCTTGGACTCTGGGGTCTACACTGTCTGTGCTAATTAGCTTTTTCATTCTATTGTACAGTCTCAGCATCCTCCAAGACAGCCTAAACTATCCCATGATTTTTGCCTGGCATACAAATTAAATCCCCAGGTATCAATTACTGCTTATCTACTTCTTTGGCTACAAAGTTAACTGGGTTGTGAAGGACTTGTTCCTTAGTGCTCTCCCTAATTGATCCATTTCATTTGTAGTATAAGGTTTTCACAAATGTATGCATCACAAGTGAGCAGAAATTGCCTGCATTCTTGGATTTCTTTCCTAAGGCATATTATTATTTTTTACAATGTCAGTTCCAGCTTCTAAAATGTTATGCTTATTTTTCAGAATTTGATCCATCCCTTTTTGTATGTGTGATATTCATATGTCCTGTTTGCTTTTTTTGCTGTGATAAATGCAATAACCACCAAACTTGGGAAGGAAATGGTTTATTTGGCTTATACATTCGGGTCAGTGGATCATTTGAGGGAAGCCAGAACATGAAGTAAAGCAGAGACCATGGAAGAATGCTACTTCCTGGATTAATTCCTCATGGGTTGCTTGCTACTGTTTGTATACAATGCAGGATGACCTGCCAAGGCATGGCACTGACCACAAGTAGGCTGGGTCCTTGCATGGCACGTCAATCATTAATTAAGAAAATACTGCAAAGGAGTTGCCTATGGGCTAGTCTGATAGAGGCAGTTCTTTAATTGATGTTTCTTCCTAGATGACTCTAGCTTGTGTCAAGTTGGCAAACTAGCACTCTGTGTGTTTGTGCGCATGTGCTCTGGCACAAGCATGTACTTCTGCCTAAGTTTGATACTGGATTCATTTTCCATCATTTTCCTACCTTATTTAGGGTTTCCCTATGAAAAGGAGAGCTTACTCATACTGTTAATCTTGATACCCAGCTTATCCTGGAGAATCCCATCTCCCACTTTAGAAAACTGGAATTATAGACAGATTACCATATCAACCTGGCATTTATATGGATCTGGGTATCTGAACTTTGGGCCTCATGTATGCCAAACACTTTAAACCACTGAATTATCTTCCCTGCCCCTCTTTTTTTTTTTAAATTTTTGAGACAGGGTCTTATGTATTCTAGGTTGATCTTGAATTTAATAGGTCTGCTAAAAGTAACCTTGAAGTCCTGATACTCCTGCTTCTGCTTCCCAAGGGCCCAAAGACTGACATTATAGACATGTCTACCATACCTAGTCTGTGGTAGGGATTGAAGGCAGGGCTTTGGGATTTTTATTCTTGTTTTTTTTTTTTTTTTTTTTTTTTTTTTTTTTTTTTTTTGTTGTTGTGTTGTTGTTTCTATTTTTTTGAGACTCAGTTTCTCTGTGTAGTCTTGGCTCTTCTGGAATTCACTCTGTAGACTAGGCTGGACTCAAACTTAGAGATCTACCTGCTGCTGTCTCTGAAGTGCTGGGATAAAAGGCATTGACCACCGCCGCTGGCTGAATTCAGAGCTTTGTTATGGTGGGCAATTACTCTACCAACTGAACAAATTTCTTATCACTGGAATATTATATTTCTTTCAATTTTTAAATTTTACATTTGTGTGTGTGTATGAAGGTGTTACACATGTCAGGGTGTGTCTGTGGAGGTCAGAGGACAAATGACTGGATTAGGTTCTTTCCTTCTATCATGTGGGTTCTGAAAATCAAACTCCAAGTTGTCAGTCTTGGTGGAAAGTGACTCTAGCCACTGAACCATCTCTCTGGCCGCTAATTTGAGTTTTGAGCTCATTTTGTTTCATACTTTATGAACCCTTTCTTTTATTTATTTTAGCCCTCTCCCTTTCTTTCCTTTTTATGGTAAATTCTCCTATTCTTTTAGCTTCTTTATGTCTTAATGTTATGTGTGTAAGCTTAGGAAAGTTTTAATTTTTACATTTTGGAATGCTCAAGAGTCTTTCCCTATAGGTACAGATTATAGATGGTCATATTTTAATAGTAAGACTATTTTACTATGAATTTCAATAAAATTGCATTAAACATTTGTTATAGTAGATACACAGAAGTGAATTAGGTTGATCAACAGTCTGTAAAAATGTATATGTTACATTTATATAGAACATATACATTTATGAGCATGGCTATGGATAATGTTGACTTTATTTCCTCCAGGAGGACCAGGACGGGAGTCAAGGCTTGGGCAAGAGAAAGAGGGTAAAGCTAAGCAGCGGCACCAAAGGTATTTAGAGTTGGCTTTTTTATTTATTTTTTATTTTTTATTTTTTTTGAGATAGGGTTTCATTTCATCATTTAGATGAGCCTTGAAACTCACTGTGTGCCTGTATTGACTGTGAACCCACAGTCTTCTTGGCTCAGTCTCCTAAGTTTTTACTGGGATGACAGCTATGTGCCACTACACCTGTTTATAGTCTGTTTTTTTTTCCTTAAAATAAAAAATGCTTAAAAACAAACAAAACTCTTAATATTTCGAAATCCTGGTTACATAGTGAGACCCAAGACCCTGTCTTAAAAAAAATTCTCAGAAGTAAATAAATACATAAATTTAAAATTTAAATTGCTTGAGTTTTATGTTTTCAGCAGTGTTTAGTTTTAGCTTCAGATTTTTGACCTTTATAGCATAATATTCTTTAAGGAAATGATAGTTCTAGAATACCTTATCCGAAACACTTGACCAGTTTTTTGATTTTAGTGTTTAAAATTTTTTATTATCTTACTTATATGGGTGTCTGGGCTATAATTATGTCTGTACACCGTATGTGCGCAGTGCCTTCTAAGGCTAGAAGAGGGCATAGGCCCCCCTGGAATTGGAGGTATGGATGGTTGTGAGTCACCATTGTGGGTGTGGGGAATTGAACCTGGGTCTCTGGAAGCACAGTTAGTATTCTTTTGTTTTTTTGTTTGTTTGTGTTGTTTTTCAAGGCAGGGTTTCTCTGTATAGCTTGGCTGTCCTGGAACTCACTCTGTAGACCAGGCTAGCCTGGAACTCAGAAATCTGCCTGCATCTGCCTGCCTCTGCCTCCCAAGTGCTGGGATTAAAGACATGAGCCACCACTGCCAGACTCACAGTATTCTTAACTGCTGACTCTCTCTAGCCACAATTTTAGAGATGTTTTTTGGTCATTTGAAACAGGGTTGTACTGTAAGTCTTTGTTGTCTTTGAGGTCTGTGTGCTCAAAGCATTTCAGATTTTGTATCATTTTTCCATTTTGGATTAGCAATTGTTAAATCTAAAATTTGAAACTCAGTAGAAATTTTAGATACATGGCTATGTTTAAGAACAAGTAATACTTTTTGAGTAATTGCTTGTTATTAACATTGTTAGAGTAGTTAATGTTTTGTTATTTGTGTACTGTGAAAGTTGGTGACATTTTTAGTACAATAGTGAGAGAAGATCATTGACTTGTAGATGCTTTCAGATGAGTTTGATGGCCTGTTGGATTGTATGGGAAGATTTACATGAGATGAGCAACTTAATTAGTGATAGCTTTTCTCTTTCTTATACAGATCAATCCATAATGGATGTTTTGAAACATAAAAGTTTTTTAGAAGAACTATTGTTTTGGACAATAAAGTATGAATTCCCCCAGAAGATGGTAACTTTCTTACTCAATATGCTTCCAGATCAAGAGTATAAGGTACCTGTTACTTCCTTCCTTTTGGAACTTTGCTTTCATTGTTTTTTATTGTTTGATCTTTCTCTTTTGTTGCATTTCTTAGCTAAGGTTCATTATAACATAAGCACAAGGATATAACATGAAAGTGTATTTGTTATTTTCCTGTTTCGTCTGCTCAGAGTACACAGCATCTCAGCTTTCCCTCAGCTTTGTATTACTCAGCAGAATTCCACAGCATTGCCATTTCAAATTTAAATTTTAAAACTATTATAAACAATATGGTTTAAGGATACAAAATTTTACTTGCTCACAGTTAGACATCAATTTTATCTTTGTTCTGTGAGGCCTACAACCATAAACTCTAAAGTCCTAGCTAGAAACCACTAGAGTAACATTACTAAACAAATGCAACTTTGTGTGAAGGGAATGGTGGGAGATAAACAGTAATAAAATAATTGCGAGAGGCAAGTAATATGTAACCAAGTGTTGAATCCTCTGAAGGAGAGTTACCAGGTGCTGTTATAATGTGTAGTGGGCTGATTGAGCTTTCGTTATGGAGTTAGCTTGGGTTATGTTGCTAATGGGAGAATAGTTACTTATCAAATACAAGTGCAGGGAGGTGTAGTTTCTAGTCTCAAAGCGTGTGGATTCACCTCTGAACACCATATGGTTATGGGAAAATGGCATACATAGCTCAGTGTATCAAAAGAATAAAGCATGCTGTGGTCCTTTGAACATTAGGAGAGATACTCTCAAGTAGCGTTATTTTGGGCCTTTTTATTCTCTGAAACGTGCAACAGGAAGTTTACCTGTGACATAGACAGGAAATAGCTCCAGCTATAATCGATACTGCAGGCGTTTGTTCAGATTGCTGGTCAGCTTTCAGGGCAGGTAGAGAAATTATTTCTTGTGGGGGTAATCATACCAACTTGATTGTTTAGTAATGTTACTCTGCTGGTTTCTAGCCAGGACTTTAGGTTTTATTTTTGTAGGTCTCATGGAACATTATATATAAATTTTAAGGAAAAAACAAACAAACAAACAAACAAGAGGATTTCTCTGTGTAGCCCTGGCTGTCTTAGAACTCACTCTGTAATAGTGTCTTGAACTCAGAAATCTGTCTTTGCCTCCAGAGTTCTGGGATTAAAGATGTTCACCACCACCACCCTGCTAAAGATAATTTTTCAAAAAATGGATGTAACTTTGAGCAAGTAAAATTTTATATTCTTAAACCACAGTTTATAATCGTTTCAAAACTTAAATGGGTTAAAATTTTATTATTCTTTTTAAAACTATTAAAGTATTTTAGTGATATTTCATAAAAAGGTAAAATATGACTTAAAATTATCATTATTTTTTACCTTTTCATTTACCTTGTATAACACCATTTGGTACTAACAGCTTTAAAAGCTGATTATAAAATGTGATATAAAATACTAACAGCATTTTAAATTTGGAGTTAAGCTGATGTTTTCTTGTTTGCTATTTAAAAATTTTACAGGTAGCTTTTACAAAAACTTTTGTTCAGCATTATGCTTTTATTATGAAAACACTGAAGAAAAGTCACGAATCAGATACAATGTCCAACAGAATTGTGCACATCAGTGTTCAGTTGTTCAGCAATGAGGAGCTAGCCAGACAAGTGACAGAAGAGTGCCAGCTCCTGGATATCATGGTCACTGTACTGTTGTACATGATGGAAAGCTGCCTCATCAAAAGTGAGCTGCAAGGTAATCTCTAGTTATGTTCACTTGTTATTAGTAACGTGTGCAACAAGTTTTAAAAATACTTATAGCCCTACAAATAACTTCTGAAATATTGTAAAAAGGATACATTTTAGGAAAGTAATTATTTGACAGTTTATAGTTTAGTTTAAAGAAAAAGTTAAAATCATTCCTAGTTTAGTCATTCACAAATAACTGTTAACACTTTGCTGTATTTTTTTCTATATTTTTATGTACTATTACTTTATTTACTGATAGGAACACTTTAAACAAGTGTCATCACAGTGTGCATGCATTTTAATAATTGAAGGTATTATCATGGCTAATCATGCTTTATTTTATTACTAAACATACTCTATGTTTTGTTTCGTTTGTTTTATTTTTTGAGGCAGGGTCTCTCTATTAGCTCTGACTACCCTGAAACTCACCATGTAGACCATAGTAGCCTCAGAATTTCAGAGATCCATCTGCCTCTGCCTCCTGACTGCCCAGCATATGTTCCTTTTTAATCATAAACTTGTTGCTGTCTGCCCTAGATATTTTTATATAATTATACTTAAAATTTCTTTGAATTGGAATAAACCTTGCCATGTCTGTATACCCTTAGAAGAACTGTTATATTCTTCTTTTATGCCCAGTATATGGTTGCTACTTCTTGGCCTCATGTTTTCACACATTTCCATTCTTGTTCTCTTCATCTATTTTTCCTTAAATAATTCATGCCATTGAATACTTGCTGTGCACCAGGCACTGTGATTGAATACTATCATGTGTTGTCTTAAACTTCTGAAAACCCTGAGATTACCTTCAGCACCTTTATTTTAAAGATAAGATCATAAAGCCCTTGGAAAGTTAAGTCATTTACTATTGAATTAAATTGTCAACAAATGGCAGTGCAAAGAAGGAGTTCATGTCTCCTGATGTCAGAACTTTGATTGTGTGGCAGGACACAGATAGGCCGACACTGAAGGACAGTGTCTTTACTTACTGACACTCAGAGCTAAACCTCAAAACAAGTGGGCAGGGGCCATGGCTCAGCGATTAAAGTGTGTGCCACACAACACAAGCATGCGGGCCAGAGTTAAGATCCTCAGAACTCACGTAAACGCCGTGGGTATGGTGTCCCTTTCTTACTACTGGGTTGCAGAAGTGGAGACAAGATACACAGAGCAAGCTGGGTAGCAAGATAGACTAGCCTCATCAGTGAGCTCTGGGTTTGAATAAGAGACCCTATCTCAGTGAATAAGGTGAAAGAGTGATTTAGAACGATCAGCCTCAGGCTTCTTTGTAGTTGGGCCTTGTTTTGTTCCACTCTGCTGCCTTGGGTATATCAGTCAGTTCCTGTTTTCTCATTGTACTTAGAGTTGATCTGTATCCTGACAATTACGTATGCTTTGTATAAGACATAAAGCCTTATATGTAAGGATAGCTTACAAAGTATGATGGCTACTATCCTTTTAGCATTTGCTGTATAAACAACTCTTCCTTCTATTAACGCATGGGGTGTGCCTGTGTGCCAGCCAGAGGCCAACTCTGAACTTGGAGCTTGTGGATTGGCTAGACTGGCAGGCTGGTGACCTTGAGGGAGTCAGCCTCACTCATTGCTCTCCTCCTTGGGTCACAGATTCGACTGCACGGCTACACTTGACTTTTCCTGTGGGTGCTGGGGATCCCTTATCAGGCCCTTAAGTTTTTGTAGCAAGCGCTTTACCAACTGAGTCTCTCCCAGACTCTTCCCCTTAAAAAAGCTCCTTAACTCACGAAGTGACTCTTTATTCTTACTGAAAGTACAAAGAAAGCATTTATTATTATACAATATACTATTGATACTAAACAATACACCTCTTTTGTTTTTTAGAAGAACATTAAAAATTGTTTTGTTTTATGGGTTTTTATTTTATTAGCATGGCTCTTGATGTGCATATTTCACAATTTCTTTTTCCCATTTTGAAATGCCATCTATAATCTTTCATCTGTATCAGTGCTATTCACTGCAGAATTATACTTAGTAGACTTTTTTTTTTTTTTTTAACAAAGTAGTGTTTAGATTCATAAACTAGAATAGGTAGAATTTAGAACTATATATATTTGTTGCTGTCTGCCTTATTTCAGTGAGACAAGCCAGAAGCTCACTATATCAGCTAGGTTGGATGACTCTGGGAGCCACCTTTCTTTGTCCCCTAGTGCTGAAGCTACAGGCATGTGCAGTCATACTCATTTTTTTATATTGGTACTAGGAATTTCAACTCAGGTCCTCGTACTGGCAAAAACAACGGGCTCTTGTGCTCACTGAACTGTTTCCTCAGCCCATGTTGTCTGTTTTCTTGACTAACTAACTGATATAGCTGTTCTTATATATAGTTTCTATTTGGCCTTTAAAGAGGAGTATTAGGAAAAAGATGGTGAGTTTGTCTCCCACTAAAAAAAAATGATATCAAAACGGTTCTTTATGAAAATGGTGCAACTCATGTGTGTACAGGTTAAGTATATTACAGAAATTACATTGCCTTCCAGCCAGATTCTAAAGCTGTCATTAGCAACTTTTAAGCTTTGCCATGATTTTAATATCACCTTCAATAATAGCATACCATTTCATAATGCATATTTATTGCTTTCCCAAAAGTACTACACAATTTGTACATTTTTATGTTAACAGTATTAAAATGTGTCTAAATTCCATTGAGTAGTTATAAATATTACAAGATCTGTTTTTAAAATTTTAAAAAATTCAAATAGCTTCTGTTTAGCCTTTGTATGAATTATTAGTAGGCACTGTTGTATCTTATTTATTTTGTTTCTTGCAGTACTTGAGATCAAATCAAAACCAGTCTATGTCAGACATGTTTTACACAGAGACACATCCCTAGCCTCTAGAGAACATTTAAACATTGCTTTACTGTTACTAAATATTAGAGACAATACAAGGAGAATTCACAGTGCCGCAGCAACAGCAAGGAAAAAGCGGTCCAGAACCCTACCTATACTTTTACTTTGTTATATACATGTTTGTTTGTTTTTGGTAGACTTTTAAATTTCTATTGTAACTTTTTTTTGTAACTCATTTTTTATGTCTCTGAAATTTTATAATTTTACAGCTTGTATAAAATGGAATTTGTATCTGTGTATCATATAGCTATAGAATTGTCTACAGATATTAATAAGCACCAATTAATCTTCTGTCTTGCAAATCTGACTATGTACTGGAACATATTCTTTGGTTGTTTGTATGTGTTTCCACCAAGCTGGTGTCCTTTTTCATTATCCTGTGTGAGTGTATATGTATATACAAGAACATGTTAGCATGTGTCTTGATACCAGAGTTGTCCAGCCTGTGAGCGTACATGTTATCTTGACTTTTGATTTATTTCTATGGATTTAGCAAACGTTTAGACTGTCTCTTTTCTATCTCTGTCTTCACTCACTTTTAGCATAGTACAGACACTTGCTAACTGTCTGTGGCTGTGCTATCTCTAGTCATCATTACTCTCCATTAGTCATTCTTTATGCTGCACAGATGACCACATTCTCTCCCCCCCCGCCCCCCCCCCCCCCCCCCCCATTTAACATGAGTATTCTGTAGCTGTCTTCAGACACACCAGAAGAGGGCATCGAATTGCAGTACAGATGGTTGTAAGCCACCATGTGGTTGCTGGGAATTGAACTCAGGACCTCTGGAAGAGGAGTCAGTGCTCTTAACTGTTGAGTCATCTCTCCAGCCTCCACATTCTCTTTTTACTGTTCATTCCAGCCCAGTGGTTTTACCAACTTTTCATATAAACTCCAAACCATAAACATAGGGCTTTGTGGCCTTGTTTATACATCTGCCCCCTGTATTCTTTGTGATTTGGAACCTTGCCTCGTTATTTTCTCCCTCTTTCCTAGTTTGCATAATGAATCCTAACTTGTGTTTCATAGTGTAGCTCTTAGTTTAAATGTTACTCAGTCAAGAGAGTCTGCTTTTGAATGTTAAATTAGCTGCTTTTGTTTATAAGACTCTGTGTACTTCTCTTTTTACAGCCTTATCACTCTGCCTTCTTAGGTGTGTATGTGGGGTGGGGGGAGGAAGAATTTATCTTACCACTTTATTCTCAAAGATTAGTTGAATACTTGACCTCAGACCTCAGGTATTCAACAAGTTTTTGTTTGTTTTGTTTTGTTTGTTGTTTTTTAAAATGAGATTTCTCTGTGCAGCCCTGGCTGTTCTAGAATTTACTCCATTGACTAGGCTGACCTCGAACTCACAGAGATCTGCCTGCCTCTGCCTCCTGAGTGCCACCACCACCTGGCAACAAGTATTTTTGATGAGTGCATTTCATTTAATCCCGAATCATTGCTCCTTACATCTTTAGTACAGGAAGTACCAGCTTGGATAAAAAAAGAAATTTAATTGCTTTATTTCTTTAAAGATTACAGGGTGTTTTTTCACAAGAACAGTTAAATTTAAAGTGGTGTTAGAGAAAATTTTTTTTAATTTAGCTTATTCATTCCCTAGTTACAATTAAATAGGACAGCAATTCTAAATTTTATTTTTTATTTTGTTATTCGCAACATCCTAGCATACTGTCTCATCAGTGTCACTGGCTCATCAGTTTCCATTGACAGAGGTTTTTAGTTGGACTTTTCTTCAGAATTTTGGATGTAGGTAATTCTCTCCTAATGGAGTTAGCTTTTCCTTATTCTTACACTGGGAATTAGGGAGAAACAGGCAAACTTGGCTTGTAAGGCTCTTGGTTTTATTTGGTATAATGTAAGAGTAGAGTTCAATAATTTCATGGACTAAAACATAAATTTAATGTGTGGAAATAAAGAAGTTTAATGCAGGCCCTGCTTACTGATGAGTTTGTCAAGTACATGGTTAGTTGAAAAGTCTGATAAGATGAAGAATTATTTAAAACTGATACATTGTATTTGAACTTTAAACTGAAGTACATTTTTATTTTCTAGCCTATAAATTAAAAAGAGAAAACTGTTACTCATGGTGCATGTTGAGGTTAGGGGACAACTTTGTGGCATCCGTTCTCTTCTCCCCTTGTATGGATTCCAGGGATTGCACTCAGGTTTCCAGGCTTGTGGGGCAAGCCCCTTCCTTGCTTGATGTCTCGCCAATCCTCATTTTCCATTCTTTCAGTTTTTATGGCAAGATGTTTTTACAGTGTGGTTACTTTGATTGGATTCCATCTTACCTTATACACACTACATTTGTAAATTCAATTTTCAATCTGTTTTAAGTAGAGTTAGTGTGTCTCTGTAAAACAATATTGCTTTTTTGCCTTGAGTTTTTTTTTAACATGCATATTTGCGTGCATTTATTTTTATTGCATCTCAAAACATATGATCTGTTTTATAATACTTCTTAATATGAGTTTATATTTCCTTAGTTCATAGACTTTTTGTTTAAATTCTATAATTGGGATAAAAAGAACAGTTAGCATGAACAGAGGAGAATGGACTTTGGTAACTATATATACCTCAGTATGTACTAGAAAACAGTACTGGCTTTGAACATTCTGTGTGTTTCACAGTGGTAATGGAGGCTCTTAAGTTGGAGTAGGTTAAAGGGCTAGTTTACTGAAAACTGGTGTAATGACAGAAATTTTTGTTCAGCCTATTCCTCTCAATCCAAAAATAATTTAAACTTAAAGGATTTTTGAGAGAGGAAGTGTTAAAGAGGTTTCAGTGTTGTTTCTGTGTTTATCTCTGAGATATTTTTGTTTGGCAAAAAATTACATTTACATTTTCTTTGACTAGAAGGCAATTAGTGTGTTCCACTTGAAATTATCGGACTTGAATGATAAGGTAGTATGAGATTAACCTAGTGATAATTTTTTGGACTGAAACAAAAAATATATCATTAGAATCAAGAAAATAAGGTTTTATAAGCACATAGCTAGTGGGATATCAGCAATGATGTAGTAGCAAGGACATGTAGTATTATTAAATAATATCTCAGTGTGTTCAGTGCTTCTGTTAACAGTTTAATTCCTGTGAGATACACTCCCTCCTCTATTTTAAGAATGAAGAGTTTGATCTAGCATCTGAACAACATGCTTAACCATACAGATTTTAAATGGTATGCTGGGGTTAAGATTTAAGTGTTTCTGATTAAAGTGTGTAATAATATTCTGTATTGTTAGTGAAGTTGTTTTTTAAAAAGTGATTTTTGGGATTTTTTTAGATGAAGAGAACAGTTTACATGTGGTGGTGAACTGTGGAGAAGCCTTACTGAAGAATAACACCTACTGGCCTCTTGTTAGTGACTTTATTAACATTCTTTCTCATCAAAGTGTGGCGAAGAGGTTTCTGGAGGATCACGGCTTGCTAGTTACATGGATGAACTTTGTTTCTTTCTTTCAAGGTATGAATTTAATCTTTCTTTTTTGTTCAAAAGTACCTAATAGTAAATTATTAAATAGAAATAAAAATAGTAATAGTATACCATTGAGGTTATAAATCAGGTGTCTCATCATTTGAATTAATTAGTATTTGTAAGAACTTTACTATGTTATTTACAGCAATAGCAAAGGTTTATTAAGAAACGAGTGCATTTTTTGGTAGTATATTAAAACATTGATTTAGAAACTTAAAATCTATTTTCTCAAATTTGTAACCTGTTTGTAACAATTTGGACTAACAACAATTAAAATTCTTTTTTATTTTCTTATATAAAAATAATAAATTTTGTGACATTTATAAGACATTTCTTAGAAATGTTACCTTAAAAAAATTCTTAAAAAACGAGCCAGCTATTTTTGTATTTCATTGTAAGCTTATTTATATGTGTTCTGTGTAATTGGTGCTACTTGCTTAAAACATGTTGAGTATAGGGAAGGAAGTCCCATCCTTGTGTCTGTCTGACAAAGTGCACATGTGCTTTACTTCTTCACAAGGCATGAACCTGAACAAGCGGGAGCTCAATGAGCACGTGGAGTTTGAGTCTCAGACCTACTACGCTGCCTTTGCTGCTGAGCTTGAAGCCTGTGCACAACCCATGTGGGGGCTTTTATCACATTGTAAAGTTAGGGTATGTTGGAAATATTTTTGTTAATTTCTGCTTTTTAAAAATAACAACTTAAAAAATTCAGAGAAAATATCGTATGTAAGGTGCAGTATTTAATTTGATTTCAAGTTGAATTCAAATTCATCTTTGTGGAAGTTTACCTGTAACAACGTATTTTCTTCCTGGGCATAACTGAAATTCATATAAATGAATCATGAGACTTTCCAGGTCTGCCTCTGTTTTGAATAGTTGTTGACACTTCATAATAATCCACCTTTAGCATTATTGTTTCATTTTAATTGTTCTTGGTTGTCTAATAGTTTGTATCTTTCAAAAGATAAAGACAGTTTTACAAGTTTATAATTTTACACACAGTTTTGCTATATAGCCCAGGCTGGTCTTGAACTCTTTATCTCACACGCCGGTCTTGATTATTCAGTCCTTCTGCTTCAGGCTGTTCAAATGTTGGCATTACAGGTGTGTGCTATCATGATTGATTCAAAGATTATAATTTTAAGAATCTAAGCTGTTATATACATAGGCATTAGTTTAAGAAGGCTTTAGACATGAGAAAGAATTCTCTAAATCAATTAAACTAGGGATTTCATGAAGATTTTGATATCTAACCTCATGAAGCTCAGTCTTTTAGCATGTATCAGTAAAGATTCTATAGATCTCACTACATATCCTTGACTGGCCTGGAGCTTGCGATGTAGCCCAGGCTGGCTTGGAATTCACAGAGTTCTGCCTGCCTGTATCTCCTGAGTGCTGGGATTAAAGGTGTGCCCACCGTGCCGAGTCTCTAGATAGGAGTTATTGGAGGGATTTGTTGAAGCCAGTGTTTTAGCCTTGGTTCTTATACTTTACAAGGGGTTACTAGGTCAGCCATAAAAATCTATTTGAGACTTGTATAAATTTCTTTTCTTAAATCCTTGTATAAATAAAACAAAATAAGATGAAACAGAAATGGGTAGGAAGATGAGCTTTTCTATACACATAATAATGAGGTTTCTTTCCATCTAGCCTTTAAATTTATGTGTTTCTTTCAGTAGTTTTTTTGAGTCTGTTTTCTCCTATGGATTACCTATTTTCTAAATTCAGATGTCTTACAACTTAGTCTAATTTCAAAAGGTCATATTATTCATGATGATTTTTTTAAGCATGTAAAAATTCTCAAATTTCTAATAATCGTGTGTGTTTGTGTGTGTGTTTGAGTGAGTGAGGGGGGTATGATGATAGAGATAAAAGAACAGAGAAAGGAAGACACATACACAGAGAGAGAGAGAAACAGAGAGAGAGAGAGAGAGAGAGAGAGGAGAGAGAGAGAGAATATGAATGAATATGTATGTCTTTAGTGCTAAGGACTTAAGTGTGTTAAAAAACCTAGATAGATCTCAGTTACTCTGCTTCATTAGATTTTGTTTTTATTTTTGACAAAAGTTTTTAGTCTTAAGTCTCTAACTCATGATCTTCCTGTTTTAGCTTCCCAGTGCTGGGACTACAGATCCGTATTACTATGACAGTTTTTAAAAATTACCTGTTTACATTATATTTCATTCTGTGTTCTTCATGTCTTTTAATGGTATCTTAAATGATTGAAGTGTCTCTATAGTTTGCCTTAACTTATATTTATAATTCATCCTCATATACCACCTCCATGCTCTGGTTGACGATTGTTCCTTTCTGTGTTTCTAAGCTTTGGTTCAGGTTAGCCCCCAACTCCCTCATTTCCTCATTTGGAGCATATGCTTTCTCACTCTCTTTCCTTGGCCCAGTGCTTCTCTTGCATGGAAAGTTATCTGGGAAGTAAAAACAACAACAACAAAGCATACACATGTCTAAGCCCCACTGTTAAGGGATTTTGATTGACTGATATTCAGTTGAATCCGAGTGGTGATTCTAGCTGGAATGAAGCACTATTAGAAAAGTGAAACACTTCTGAAAATGTCGGTGAGCCTCAAGCTTAATGGCCTTTCATCAAAACCATCCCCGTGTGATCAGAGTTCCGTGTCTAATCTCACCTGTAGAATTTATTTAAAAGCTGCCACATAGTGTAAGGCTTGTTTGCCCATTTACTCAAAATAAAGGTTTGTTAGGTACTATCTACATCTAAGGTATGTTGGCATTGAACCAAATAGACATGCTTCTTATGGACAGGGTAAACATATGAATTTACTCTGTTATTATGCTCTGGCAAAATAACACCTTTTATTTTCCTGTGGGAGAGAAGAGCAGGTTAAATCTGAAAATCAGAGAAGGTTTTTCTGAAAAAAGATTATGAAAGAATCAGATGTTTGAAGAATAAAAGATGGTTAGTGGTGATTATGGGGGAGGTAGATGAAAAACACCCCAACTCCTGTGAGAGTTTGTCTGTAGAGGGAACAAGAGCGTGGATAGGATTCACTGGAGAGAGAGGGTTCAGATTGCAAGTCAGGGTTTTGGAGATGAATAGAAGAGGCTTGGCTTTAATTAAAGAGAAATCTGTGAAGAGTTTAAAATAGTTTGATATGATTAGATTTATACATAAAAGAGGATGTAACATGGTAGTAGAGCTCTTGTCTAGCACATGTATGTACATACACATACACAAAGACTAGGAGTAGGTAGTTTAAGATGTTTTGATAAGCCAATTTCATGGATATTTCACTTCTGCTTCTTAAAGAGGACTTCTAGACGTGAGAAGAAGATGATGGTCTCTGGAAATTGGTGGTGAGGGAGCTTTGGGAAAGGGGAAGACTTTAACCAATGAATACAAAGTTTAAACCTCACCAAAGGAATGTCTTTGAGATTTGCTGCTTAGCATTGTGATCATTATTTATAAAATGTGTATTTCAGACTTTTTTGAGGGGGACCTGGTTTACATTTCTGTATTTTTGTTTTTAAAGATTAGACAAATTAGTTCATTTTTAAATTTAGTATGTGTGGTTGTGTACACTCTATGGCACACATCTTAGAGGACAGTTTGCTCGAATGTCTCCTCTCCTTTTGTCATATGGGTCCTGGAGAGCAAACTCACACCCTCAGGCTTGGAGACAAGCATCTTCACATGCTGAACTACCTCACTAGGCCTACCTCACTATTTGAAGTTTTCTAAAAAAATAAAATTTAAATACTCTCATTATTAAAAAACATTTTTTCTCTTTTCTTTTTTTCTTCTTTTAATCTAAGGGGCTGGAGGGGTCAAAGGTTAAGAGCACTTGCTGCTTTTCTAGAAGACCTGAGTTTGGTTCTCACCCTACATCCGGCAGCTCATAACAGTCTGTAAGTCCAGCTCCAGGGGAAATAAGATGCTTCTGAGGCTACCTACATTCATATGCAGGCACACACTTATGCATAACTAAAAATAATAAAAAAAATCTTAAAAAATAAAAAGATAGGCATTTGAGATGATAGCTCGTGTACATGTGAACCAAAATGTCACCTTTTACTCTGTAAATCCTAGTATTTGTTCATTTAGAAGATGCTATGATAATAGTCTAAATGTGAGATCTTTAAGCATGAAATTGTCATATTCAAGATATATATGTATATATATTTTGAGTATTCAATATGTATTTTAGAAGAAGAATTGATAGGCTTGGTGTAGGTTTTGCTGAGAAGACTTGACTACCAGATAATGGGTGCAGAGGAGGAAAAGAGGGGTAGAAGATGAGCTTGGAGAAACCACTTACTTGTTAGAGGTGCTTGAGATGTCCAAATGGAAACGATGAAAAGGCAGTGGTGTGAAGCTGGGCTGGGACTGTAAACTTTACATCCTTTGGCATGTAGGTGGTGTTCATCACTCGGCAGTGAAAGGAGATCAAGAAGGTGAGACATGAACCTTGAGGATGCAGGGAGAGGAGACCCAGTAGACTGTACTATAGTCTTATAAGTCAGTAGAACCGACTCAGGAAGGTAAGGCTGACAGGAGGAGGTTACAGTTTTAGGTAGATCGTTTTGACAGTTTTGCTTGGTGATGAGTTTGGATTATTAAGCTAGATTTATATTCATCTCTGTGATAGTGAGCAATTATTGGTTCTGATCAATGGCTTAGTTTTCATCACTGAAGGCCAGAATGGTAGTATGCTTATCTATATGTGTGTCCTCTTAATCTAAGAGGTATAGAAGACAGTGAGTAAACAGGCCTCTAGAATTTCTTCTGTAATCTTTGCAGTAACTGAGAGAGCAACTTTGCAGTTAAAGAAGCATCCAGTTTCTAGATAAGATGTTTTCTTGATGAACATCAAGATGATACTAGATACTGTACTAGGCACTGTATAGATACTTTCATCCAACCCTCATGGCATCTCTTAGGATGTATGTGGCATCGGCCATGTCCTCCAGAGAGTAGACAACTTTCTTCATTCACACAACTTAAAACACAAGGTAAATCTGAAAGCGATCTGTCTGGTTTTAGAACTGGGCTCTTTACCCAATTGCTATTCTTTGTTCTCAGTGAGAGTGTCCAGAGCTGTTTCAGCAGTAGTGCTGTCAGTGTGTAGAAATGGAAACTAGAAGAAGCAATACTATTTAAAGTTAAGCATCTATTTTGTATCTACATTCTTCATCATAAAATATAAAAGTAAAGAATTGAGTAATGTAAAAGTTATGGGTCATATGTTTTATTGTCTTTCTATAATTGCTCTCATCTAGTGACAAGTTTAGGTTACCACAGACTTAGTGAGTCTCTCCTTGACTCTTGGGGCATACAAGTACCTGCTAATGAGATCTAGTGCTAGACAGACATAAAACATTTTATATGCATAATTTCATTTGTTATCTTCATGACCACTGGGAGGTAGGTAATATTATGCCCATATTATGGAGAAACTCACAAATTTTAAGTTACTTGTGGCAGGTTATAAATGATGTATTATCAGTATGCACACTAGGATGGGGGATATAGGTGGGAGGATGAGGAGAGATGATCTTATAACACAGTGCTGTAGTATGCTGTATTTAGATATGGAATTAATAGGGCATCTTCAAATTCATTCTTAGTATCTTTGGTTAAATTGTTCTGTGGTAAATTCTTGCTGTTTAGACCTATGCTCAGTCATAAAACAGAGTGTCCAAATTCTGAAAGTGGCATATTTGGTTTTCAAAGTTTTTTTCCTTTAAAAAAAAACCCCCAAAACCCTACCTTTTTATTTTGTCTGTCTGTCTGTCTGTCTATCTATCTATCTATCTATCTATCTATCTATCTATCTATCCATCCATCCATCCATCCATCCATCCATCCATCCATCCTTGTGGGATGTTCTGTGTGTATGAGTGCATCACAGTAGGGTGTGGCAGTCAGGAGTCAGTTCTTTCCTTCCACCATTTGAGTCCTGGGGGATGAACTCAGTTGCTCAGGTTTGGTAGCAGTTTACCTGCTGAAACATCTTGTGGACCTTCAAAATTTGTTTATATATATGAATTAACCTCCTTTTTAGTTTGTTTAAGACAGGTTATTTATTAACTTCTAAGTGTCATTAAATTTTTTTCAGTGAGAGATGGGGAGCAGAATGTGTTAAGATAATATTTTTATGAAGATAAATCTTATGCAGGATAGATTGGGACAGAGTGAGACTGTTGGCAAGGTGACCAGATAAGTGATGTTTGGACTGGATGGTGGCAGCAAAGTAGGCGAGGACCTATATGATAATGTCATGGAAGAAGTGACAGGACGTGGAGAAAAGCAAGGTAAAGGAGAAATGAAGGCTGAATGGGGAATGTGGTATGCTGGATGCAGAGAGTCAGGAGTTCAAGGCCATCCTGGGATATATGAGACTATGTCTCAAAAAAAGGAAAGAAGGAATGTGAGATTCACCTGTGTTTTTTAAAGGCACAGGTAGTTTATACAGGTAGCTGATAAGGTTGACCTACTTGAAATTGATGCTACCTTCACTTTCATGTTATACATTGGTTCCCAAAATACATTTCATAATTCTCTTAATTTAGATAAAATTTCTTGTTCTAACCATTTTGAATTAGGTAATTCAGTAGTTTATAATGTATTTTCAAGTTGTGCAACAGCACCATACTAATTATAGAACATTTTCATTGTCCGCCAAAGGAACCATTTACTTACCAATTCTGACCGCCCAGTATGTCATGGAAACTACACATTCTTTTAGAGGGAAGGGGAGAGATTTTTTATTCCAGGTGTGTGCACACACCCACCCACACCCACACCCACACCCACACCCACACCCACACCCCCACATACACTTACACACAACACATTTTTTGAAAAGAGCCTTTAGATTTACATTTTCCGTTAACTTAAAACTTAACTCTTTGAGTGGATTTATTTTATCATAAAATATTATAGTTACTTCTTAGAGTTCTTATACTGCAAATGGTTCATGCTGTTTCTTTTTCCAAGCCCAGATATTACAGGCTAGTTATAGCATGTATATGTTTTATCCTTCTTTTTTTATTGTGTATAGTTTTCATAGAAAATTGCTCTTTAACTATTTTCAGGTTAGCAGTTAAGTGACATTCAGTCCATTCCAGTGATTTCTCACCACCACCATTATTTATTTTTGGTACTTTTTCATTATCACTGAAGAGACTCTGTATTTACTGAATAATAATATTACTGAATTTGTAGTACTTTTTGGAGTGGGCATTGAAATGGAACCTGCATTTAATCTATTTAAAGTATTTTCCAACTTTACTTCAAGGATTATGTAGAAGCAAGTGCATTGTATTTTGTAATTTTTGTATTTGTCATTGGTTGCTACTTTTAGATCATGAAGGAATGGTTTCTTGTAACAAAATATAGAGGTTATGTTGAAAATGTGTTAATTTTACTACTGAATATGCAATGCTTACTATGACATGTAATTTAATGTTGAAAATATACATGTTTATGTACTATGAAATTTACATAATTTTTTTTTAAAGGAAACTCAAGAGTATACCCGAAATGTTGTAAGATACTGCCTTGAAGCTCTTCAAGATTGGTTTGATGCTATTAACTTTGTAGATGAGGTATGTTTATGTAAATATATTTAATGAAAATATGCATAAACATTTATTGTGTTGGGGATTGAACCCAGAACCTTGTGCATGCTATACAGGTGTTATACTGCTAAACTGCATCTCTAACCTGTCTAGGTATGTATGGTTTTGGGCATATATGAAAGCATTTAAGGAAAAACTGTTAGATTTCATTTAATATTGAAGATTATGAGTGTCTTTTCATGGGATAAGAGTAGAAGAATGCCATAAAGACTTCACAAAGCTGATGGGAAAGGGATGGCTAATTCTTTGACATTTAAGAAACTGCAGAGCACCTTAATTGTGCTTGCTTATGTCCCAGAGCACAGAGGCATACCTCTCCATCTTAAGTGTATATGCGTTGTGGAGTGACAGCTAGCTTCAGTGAGCTATGAAGTAAGAGTTGTGGCATAAATATGAATGAAGCAGAAGAGGTTAATACAAAGTATATTCCAGCTTTATTATTTGGGCAGTGTTCTTGATAGAGAATGGAAGCTTGAACGAAGGTGTTCTTTATTAGTAAAGAACAGAGAGTTGGCACAGGGCACTCTGTTGGTATTGAGGAAGTCATTCCTTCTATCAGAAGCTCCTTCTCTTAGAGGTGGCTCAGAACATGTGGAGTACAGAGGAAAGTCCAGACAGTCCTCTGCAGTTGTCCAACCCTCAATTTAAGTTCTGAACCCTGGGCAGGGGGGACCCCTGTTGTATATTTGTTGCGTAAGGAAGTGAATTGCTCTGTTTCTTCCTTTTAAAAAAATGAGTTAAGCCTATAAAGTTAGAGGTTTCATTCTGGCATCTTTGTGCTTAGTTTGCTTTTCTGAAAAACATTTTGACCCTGTCAGAAATTTACTGAAAAGTGAGGACTACAAAGAATTTTCTTTTCTGGAATCTTCTGAGTTACTGATTTTATCCCCATTACTGCTCAGAACTTTAGTATACACTCAGTATAAATAAGTTAGAATATTTACTTATATAACCAAAATACAACTTTATAATCATTCATGTATTTTAAGCATCTAATTCTTAGAAGTCATTAATGTCATAATAGCTGCTTATTGATTTTTTTTTAGAGGGGGGCATGCATATACACCTGTGGTATATTGCCTGTGGATGTCACAGACTACTTTGAGTATCATTGATTCTGACCTGTTCACCTTGTTTTTGAGCAGACTCTCTCATTGACATATGGCTTGCTAAGTAGCTCAGGCTGATTGGTTAGCCCTCGGGATCTGCCTTTCTCTTCTCAGTGCTGGGATTATAAGGACATAACAGGATGCTTGTTCCTGCCCCCCCCACCCCCCGCCCCCAAGGAGTTTCTAGAGGAATAAGACTCGGTTCTCATGTACACTTCATTGACTCTCTCTTTAGTTCTCAATGATGTTTTTCATAGCAAAATGATGGGATTCAGAATCACTTGGAGAATTTTATTACCTTGTCTCAGATCTGTTTCTAGAACATTTTTTCCAATGTTTCTTTTATCTTTCCAGACTGTGGCATTTTTGAATGGTATAGATTATTTATGTTGTAGAATGTTCCTCAGTTTAAGTTTGCATCATGATTAAATTCAGACTATGTATATTTTTCCAGGAATATCATAAAGGGCATTGGAGACTTTCATTGCATCTAATCCAATGTAGTGTTTGTCCCCGGTCTGCTCACTGTGACCACTCAGTGAGATGCCTGCTGGGCTTTTTCAGCTTTTTCTCAATGTAGCTGATAAGACATTTTGTGAGGACACACCTTGAAGCTATGCAGATATTTCTTTGTTCTCATTCAGTTTTCAGTTCACTAACTTATTTTTGTATGATAGGGTTCATGGTGTTTTAGTTCGAGTGCTGTGCTGTGTTTGGTTCTCCTTGTCTCAGAGAGGTGTATGGATGGGACCCCAGTGAGAGCCCGTTCAAGTTGCTCTCTGTGTTGTTATGTTCTACCCTTTTTGAATACTCCCATGTTTTCATCCCTTTGGATGTTTAGGGTTATTTTACATAAGTTTCTGTTGCTGTAAATATTTAAAAAACGGCCGCTGGTCAAGCTGACTGGCTAAGCTGCAGTGTCTGCCTAGCTCTCAACCACCATGTTATGTGGCCAGAGGCCACATGCGTGCCACAGCTAGAAACGGCCAGCCAGAAACACCAGCCCTGTCACCCAGAGACGCCAGCGTGGGAGATGTTTCTGCCAATCTTCCACGCTGTCTCCGAAAGTCTGGGCATTGCTCAGACCATCCCACCATCCATGCGGGCCCAGTAAGAAAAATGAGACTCTAATGCTTAAATATTAATCAACGGATTTATAAGTTTGGTAATGCTCAATAACAAGATGCCCATACAATCAGAAGTGTAACTGAATGCCCAGCCTAGATATACCAACTACCTTTGACTGCCAGGGACACGTGAACATCCGCCTCCACCCCCCCCCCCCCGCCCCTTCTCGTCTCTCTCCCTCTCCTAGCTCCTTCTCTTCCTTCTCCTCTTCCTCTCCTTCCTCCTCCCACCTTAGCTCCGTCTACAAGTTTCATTATTCCTTTCCTTTCCTGGGATCTGTATTTGTAAAGCTACCTGTTAATTTCTAATGCAGAACAGTGTTTAGAAAGCAAGAGTTGGTGTAGGCTTATTCATGCTGTAGGTGCTTCTTTCTTCCCATGGTTAACTAAGCAGAATGTAGGAGCATAGATAGGAATATAGATATATCTGCATCTGTCTGTATTTTTATAATTACATATATAGTGATGAATTCAAAACTTACTCTACTTTGGTGTTTGAGACTTGAAAAGTTATTTTTGAGATGATCTTTTCAAAGCTATGGTTCTAAGATTGTAAGTATTGATTAAAAAACTAGTATAGGAATTACTGTAGGTGGGATTATGTTTACAATGTTTAAAACCTTAAAACCTGTGCTAAACACTCTTTGATTTGTGGATTTTGTTTACTCCAGCCAGCTCCTAACCAAGTCACTTTTCACCTGCCACTGCACCGTTACTATGCTATGTTTCTGAGTAAGGTGAGGCTGTTTCTCAGGAATTCTCTTGTCAATGTTATTTATAATCTGGGGGAGATTATTGAATTACTAACTTTTTAATCATGGATTTTTAGGCCGTGAAATGTCAAGAACTAGATTTGGATTCACTTTTACCGGATCAGGAAATGTTAATGAAACTAATGATTCACCCACTCCAAATTCAAGTATGTATTCAGGCTTCTAAAACATTTTGAATGGGATTTCGTGGTTAACTCATCCTCTTGTAGTTTTAGTTAATGATGGACATAAAGAATTAAATTCTAATAGAGCAAGAACCATTTCTTTTTTCTTTTTATTGGATATTTTATTTACATTTCAGATGTTCTCCCCTTACCCCATTTCCCCCGCCCCCGGAACTCCCTATCCCATCCCCCTTCCTCTTGCTTCCATGAAGGTGTGCCCCCACCCTCCCCCATACCTCACCTCCCCACCCTCGAATTCCCCCCTCCCCCCCCCACACAATGTCCAGCCTTCATGGGATCAAGGATCTCTTCTCCCACTTATATATAGCTCCCTTGCATATACAGCTGGAGCCATGGGTCCCTCCCTAAGCGCTCCCAGGCTGGTGATTTAGACCCTGGGGGCTCTGGTTGGTTGATATTGTTGAAGAACGATTTCTCTAATCTGATTTTTGATAGAATTAAATTCTGATAGAGTAAGAACAATTTCTCTAGTCTGATTATTTTATTTCCAGTTATTTATAAGATGGGTTTTCTAGGTTGAAAGTTGAGTTACGTTGCATTAAAGACTTTGACCAATTAGATTTGTTTTATACTAATTTCTTTTAAGCATTATATATGTTTTTGTTGTTGTTTTTGTTTTGTTTTGGGTAGGGCAGGGATTCAAGGAAAAATAGAATGAAAGTAAGCACTGTTTTTTCAAAAAGATTTCATTGAAATTTTTATAAATGTATCCAGAAGCCATAGTGGAAAACTAGCTCATTCATAACACTTCAAAGAAGAGAGTTATATAAAATATAGTCATTTATTTGGATATTTAAAAGTAAGCCTATATAGTGGGAGAGAGGGCAACTTGAGGTGCATAGTAATTTTTGTGACCAGCCTAGGATGTATGTATCTCCATATTGAGACCCTGTCCTAAAAACAAAAGCAAAAAACAATTATATTTAAACTGAATATCTAATGCTGAGCAGAATGCTAAGTTCATATTATGATTAAGTAAAAATATTTTAAATTATTGCTTAATATAATATGATTTTATTGATGATATATTTTCTAATTCCTTTTTTTTTTCATTAGGCTAGTCTTGCTGAAATTCACAGTAACATGTGGGTAAGAAATGGTCTGCAAATCAAAGGACAAGCCATGACCTATGTCCAGTCTCATTTCTGTAACTCCATGATTGACCCAGACATTTACTTATTACAGGTGAGCCAGTTGAAATGCCAGGGGTTGTGCTTTGGGAATGCCATGATGTACCTGGTATCTTAATTTACAGAGATGACAGTGGTAATGGGAGAAGTTAGTTCATTGAGAAAGAATATAGTACTTAAATTTCCCAGAGGAAGAATGCTGTACCATATGGGCCACAAGGAAACCATCAGGTTTTAGTCAGGAGGCAGAAACAGGAGCCAGGAGAAAGCCCCGGCAAGCACCATTTGGAGAGTTTCTGTAGGAAAGGCAAGACAGAATGGAGGAAGTTCTATTTTAAATAGTTCTGGCAGGCTTGTGGCACAGGGGCTCCACCTACTTGTGCTATGCTCAGCCTTAGATTTATTGACGGCTTGGGAATACTATATTTGTATGTCAGTTAGGTGAAGTGGATGGCTGGTTGTGTGGGGCTGTATTCCTAAATAAGTTTTCTATTATTTGGAATTCACTCTCCACAGCTATTATTAATATCTTTTATAGTCTTTGAATCTTTGTTTTGTGTGGCTCATGGCTTGTAGAAGTAGAAGATACAGAAAATCTAAAAGCATGACTAATGCAAAGCAAAACTGAATGTGAGAAATAAAGCTTTCCTTGTGTTTTTTAAAGGTCTGTGCTTCTAGACTTGACCCAGATTACTTTATATCATCTGTCTTTGAAAGGTAAGTGTATGCTTATTAAGACAAGTAGGAAGTATATGGAATTCGACTTAGTTTTGTTTATTTTCTAAAAATGTATTTGCAACATTTGCTCTTCCAGATTTAAGGTGGTGGACTTACTGACCATGGCTTCACAGCACCACAACCTGGTGCTTGATGTGGAGCACGAGCGGTCGATGCTGGAGGGCGCTCTCACGTTCCTTGTCATTCTTTTGAGTCTTCGTTTACACCTAGGTAAGCTAATTAACACTATATTAAGTCCTGCTTCTTTCTCTTCCCCTAGCCCCCTGCTAGTACCTTGTTTATTGAAAAAGAAAAAGGATGTGGATATATTCAAATGTACTTTTAAAATCTCGACATGTGCAGTTTATACATGGTTTAGAATAGTCTTTAAAAAATCCTTTGCTTACTAGAGCTACAATATAAAGGCAGAGAATCTGCTGTTCAATTTGGGACTTGCAGTTTTTACTCTTAAGACATTTCACGTTTTGTAGAACATCTTGATAAAATATGTGGTGATTTCTTTATAATGTATCTCTATATAGGTTAATTCTGTTTTTAATAATTTTAGGGATGTCTGATGATGAGATTCTCAGGGCAGAAATGGTAGCCCAGCTGTGTATGAATGACAGGACGCATAGCTCTCTGCTTGACCTCATATCCTTTAAAAATGTCATTTTGTGCTTGTGGTAACAAATATGTTTGTAGATTAAAAATATCTCAATTTAAAAGTTTTTTTTTAAACTTGAAAATATATAGAATAAGAAAAATGTTAGTTATTTGCTGAAGGATGTGTTCAGGGCGGGTGGTATGCATTGCCATCTCTCACTGTCTCTCAGGAAGACTTTCTTAGACTTCAGGGTTGACCTCGGAATTGACAGTTCTGGACACATAGGACCTAATTCTTGTATAACAACATTAGGGAGAGGAAGCTGGGTATTTCGTAAATGGGACCCCTGTCTTCTTTCCTTATGTAGCTAGGCTGGAGTGCATAGAGCTTAGAGAGTCTTTATAATTACCACTGTTCGGGTTTAAACATCCCCAAGATTTTTGTTAGAATCAGTCTTAAAGAATTTTCAAGTTTATGGATTATCTTCTACCTACTGGAAGCATGGTCCCTGGGATAGAACTGAATATTCAGTAGTAGTTTTTTTTTTTTAAATTAAAAAATATTTATTTTATTTGTATGGGTGTTTGTTTGCATGCATGTATGTGCATCACATACATGCCTGGTCCTGGCAGAGGTCGGAAGAAGGTGTCATTTCCCCTGGAACTGAAGTTACAGATGGTTGTGAATCACTCTGTGGGTATTGGGAACCAAACTTAGGTCCTCTGCAGGAGCTGTCACTGCTTTTACACACTGGAATATCTATCCAGCCCCATCCCCTTAAATACATTAAACATTTTTTTATGCTGACATTTTTGAGGTAGGATCTCACTGTATAGCCCTACTTGGCCTGAAACTTACAGTGTGGACCAGGGGCTGGCCTTGAACTTGGCTTAATCATCCTGCTTCTGCCTGCCAAATACTGCCATTATAGGCTGATACCATCATAGCGGCAAGGTAACGAAACCTTAAAATCTTAGTGTTAGTGTATGGTGACAATATCTGACTAAAGTTAGTATGTGTGTATCATTTAGAATATTTTTTTCTTAACCACTTTGAAGATTTTGTAGCATCAGTTCAGTATTGCCTGGTAGCAAGCCCTAACCCCACTGCAGTGAGAAGGGTTAAATCTAGGGTCTTGAGTGTACCAGGCACGTGCCTGAGCTCTACCCTCAGCTTCCTTTGAAGATTTCTTCAAGCAGTTACAGACTATCAGTGCTATTACAGAGCAAAAACATTTCCTAAAATTTGTCTTTAGTTTAAGAATTATATGCCTTAATATGAAATAGGGCAGAGTCTTTGGGGCTTGATGCGTACTCTTTGCCTGAACCCACTTGTTTTTATTTGGTGGAAATTTTGCTTTTAGAAAAGTAATCTTTACCCCTACAAATCTGTGGTAAGTTCTAGTGTATTCTTTCTGGTTTTCTGAAGAAGGATACAGTATATTTTTACAGAGATGAAAATGGACATACTTGAAATTGTTTTCCTTTCATTTAAATTTAATCAATTTATTTTGGGGGGAAGTATACTTAGGGCCACTTCATTATTTGGCTCTTGATTTAAAACTGCAGTAAGGTTAATACTGAACTGTTATGTTGCCCTCTTGTGGCCAACATTATACATTACAGTCAGTCATTTTCTATTTTGGTAAAATGAATTTGAACTGAGTAATTTGTAGATGTTGAAGCTGGTGCTAGTCATTAATATGTTTTTTTCTTGACACATACATCATATCCCAGAAAATCCCAACCCCAAAAGTGGCATTATTCCTGGAAGTTATAGCTTTGAATCAGTTTTATCTGCTGTAGCTGACTTTAAGGCTCCTGTTTTTGAACCTGGAGGCTCTATGCAACAAGGCATGTATACTCCCAAAGGTATGTTTGCATACATAAGTGTATTCTTTCCTGTATTTTCGGAAAGAAAATGCTTTCTTTTTGCTTCTTTGTACATTTATTTACTTAGTGTACATGTGTGTTTGTGTGGGTGTTGGGGGAACAAGAGGTCACCCTGGATGTGTCATTAATTCCTCAGGTGCCATCACCTTGTTCTTTGCAACAGGGTCTCTCCTTGAAACTGGAGCTTACTTAATAGGCTAATTGTGGCCAGACAGCTGCAGGGATTTGCCTGTCTCCACCTCCTCAGCTCTAGAATTATATGTGCATGCCACATGCCTTTTTTATGTGGCTCTTGGGTGGAACTTAGGTCCTTGTACTCTAAAAACAAGTGCTTCCCTTGCTTTACCCTGTTACGATTAAAATTAAAATGGCGGCACCCAATTTTGCTTGTTTGGTGGGCCGCCATGCTCCCAGCTAGGCAAGGCCTGAGGCCACGGGCACTGCTTTGCTCTGACCAGCCAGATGCACTGGCCCTGGCACCCACAAGATGCCAGCTTTGGAGATGGCTCTGCCAATCTTCCCCGCTGTTTCCGCGAGGCTAGGCAGTGCCCAGACCATCCGCCATCCACACGGTACCTGGTAGAAATGAGACTCTAATGGTTAATTATTATCCAAAGGCTTTATATATTTAGAAATGCTCAATTAACAATTTGCTCACACAATTAGAGTTGTTTCCCAATATCTAACCTTAAGATATAAATCGTTACCCAGGATTGTTATCGACCCATGCGTGGTTCTCCATGGCGCCTACATCCCTCCTCCTCACTCCTCTTCCTTCTTCTCTCCCTCTCCTCACTCTGCCTACCTTTCATATTGCCCAATTGCTGAGCTTTATACAAATGTAGTGGGAAAATATCCCGCTGCATCACCCCTTCAGTATTTATCTTTTATTAATTCATTTTTGGCATTATTCTGCCAAATTCTCTATGAATTTATGTTTTTCTTAGTGTGGATCACTTCTGCTTAGCAAGTAGAGGCTGGTAGATCTCTTTGAGTTCAAGGCCAGTCCAATCTAGCTAGTTCCAGAACAGTCAGGGCTACATAATTAAGATACCTTGTCTCAAACAACAATAATAGAAAGTATTTATGTTACACTATGGCTTTCTTAAATTGACTAAATTACAAAAACAACTTTAGGTACTCTAATTCATTTCTGTAAGTGACCACTAACCATAAATGAATAATAAATTATAAAACAATGTTGTCTTTCTTAATTCAATTTGAAACAATTCCTTCCTTCCTTCCTTTCCTTCCTTCCTTCCTTCCTTCCTTCCTTCCTTCCTTCTTTCCTTTCTTTCCCTTCCTTTCTCTTCTTCCTTTCTTCCCTTCCTTCTTCCCTCCCTTCCTCCCTCCTTCCCTTCTCTCTGTTTCTGTCTCTGTCTCTCTTTCATTTATTCATTCATTGTCTTTTTTCTAAAGATAAGATCTTACTATGTAACCTTGGCTGTCTTGAAACTTGTGTCCACCAAACTGACCTTACACTCACAGTGATCTACCTACTCTGTCTGTGGTAGGATTAATGACATCTCCCAACATGCCTTGCTCACTGTCTAAATTTTAACCTGAGATAGTTTAAAGTCTGTTAGGATGCTGATAGCACTTATAGCTATGTTTAAATACCCAGAAGCCTTTTCTTTAAGTGGTTGCTTTTCTAAGGTTTTTCTCCTACATTTATAGATGATTTGATTGATAAGAGTGAGAAATAGGTGAGATTTTGATTGAAGAAACCTAAGTTTTGGAAGGGGTTGAAGTTTGTGCTCCTTGACCCTCTCTACTTTTATTTTCTAAATGAAAGTCCAGTATGCATTTTTAACTTATTGATAACATAGACTCTTTTTGGCAAAGGATAGAAGAAAAGCCTATGTGTTATTTTCAGTGATAGTCTTAATTAGCAGGAATAATACAGGATCTGGGTGGAATATATTCCATTAAAGAGAAAGGGGAGTATGTCTTTATTATGTAAAGAACAGGCTGTTTCTAAAATCTAGATGGACTTGAATGGAATGGTGTCCCTGTGTGATGTGCTGCTTAACAGAGTGCACCAGCCTCACCAGCGGGCTTGCCCACTGGCCGGTGCTTCCGTCCCTCTCTGCTCTCAGCATCGTCAGATTTGGTAAAATCTGGGAACTGCTTGATAAACATGCTCTCTAGGATGGTTGCTGTGCACAGTAAAGTTCAAGGCAGACTAGGGTCTGTAGTCAACTGTTTCCTGTGCTGGAAATTAAAATAAGCTTAAGTTTTGTTCCCTTAGTGAGTGAGTGAGAAAAGAAAAAATATTTTTCTTAATTTTATTTTTATTTTATTTTTGTGTGCATTAGTGTTTTGACTGCATGTATGTCTGTGTAAGGGTGTCAGATCTTGGAGTTACACACAGTTGTGAGCTCACATGTGAACCTGGGACCTTCTGGAGAGTACTCAGTACTCTTAGACCACTAAGCCATTTCTCTAGGCCCAGGACAAAAAATTAACCTAGGGAAAGAGAAACTGCTTCTAAAATTATTTTCAGGTCATCTTTTAGTATTTTACTTATTTTCAACTTAAAACATTTTGAAATTAAAATATAATTACATTTCTCTCTCCATTCCCTACTTCTTTTTAGCCACACATGAATATATAAATACAAATTGTTTAGGCTGTTTAGTGTTACATCTATATGTGATTTCAGGGTTGACCAATTATTTTTTGAGGCAGAGTCTCACCCTGGCCTGGAACTTCCTATGTATACTTCATTGGCTTTAGACCCACATAGATCTTCCTCCTTCTGTCTCATGAACCACCACATGGGATATATTTTTAAAATTATGATAAGAATTTTATGGGTATTTGCCTACCATATATATATTTGCCATATATGTGTGCTAGATGTGTGCCACATGTATGTCATCAGGTGCCCTCGGAAGTCAGAAGAGGACATCAGATCTTCTGGAACTAGAGTTATAGTGACTGAGCCATCATGTGGGTGCTGGGTATTGAACCCAGGGCTCTCTAGAAGAGCAGCCTGTGTTCTTAACTGCTGAGCCATCTTTCCAGCTTTTCAGGCTACCTTTTAGTCATCTGTTCAATCTAAATATCATCTGTAAGATTTCATACTTAGGATTTTGCTATTTTTTCCCCAGTGGGTTAATTTTTTTAAATTAACACTTAAATTAAATCACTTCAGCCTAACATGATTATTAATGAGGTTATGAATTTTATTTGTATCTTATATATTAAATCTTAAAATTACATGTTGAAAATAATTGTATAAATACTAAAAGAAAATGATGTATAGACACTTAATATTAAAACCATCCTGTGTATAACCAATTGTATATAAACAGTAATAGGATTGTAACCCACAATTGTACAGAGGGACGGAGAATCTTGATTAACTTTTACTTGAGAAGCAGAAAACAGTGATTATAAAGCAACCTGAAAAGTCAGCTGACCAGTACATTTTAAATTTAGTTTTTGCAATTTTACAGTTGAATCATTTTAAAGGTATTTACTCTTTTTCTTTCTAATATGTACCTTACTTACCAAGAAAATAAGAAAAACAATCTTTAAACCCAATAGCAGTGATCTAAACTTTATAGTGAGGCATTGTTATATGTTATAAAACTTTTGCTTGTGGAGGCTTGAAGAACCTAAGAGAACATTCCTGATGTTAAAAAGTACGGTTTTTAACTGAGTAAAAGTAGCCACAACATCAAGGTCTTTAAGACAAATTGATAAATTTAACTTCCAATTTTTTAATTTAAATGTTCTCAATGAATATAATAAGTCATTTGAGTTTGGTTTTATTCCTAAGAAGTCAGATTTCTATTTCTGCTTTCTTTCACAAGCTGAAGTCTGGGATCAGGAGTTTGATCCCGTCATGGTCATTCTTCGAACAGTTTACCGCCGAGACGTACAGTCTGCAATGGACAGATATACAGCATTGTAAGTCTAACAAGCTGACTAGTGTCATTACAGAATAATCGGTGTTTCTGTAGAGAAGTTTTAGTTATAACACACAATATGATCTTATTAAATATACTTAATCTAAGAGAAAATAAGATTTACAGGTTTTTAATAAACGATTTAGACGCATACACAGGCTCGTTCGTGGTCCTGGGCACATGGGTGGCAGAGGTCTGCTTGTATGACCTTGGTGAGAGAGGATGCCCTTAATCCTGTGGAAACTTGATGCCCTAGGGAAGAGGGATGCCGGTAGGGATGAGGTGGGCATGGATGGGCGGATAGGGGAGCACCCTCTTAGAGGTGTTGGGGTGGTGGTGAAGAACTTGGGGAAAGGGGACTCGGAAAGGGGACAACTTTTGGAATGTAAATAATTTAATAAAGGTTAGAATAAACAATTTAGATGAGATTTATTTTTTCAGAATCTTTATAAAATTTTGATCTTTATTTAGTTAATATTCAAATAGGTGTTAATGTATATTTATAGTTGTTAGGTATAACTGAGACTTTCCACCAGGATTTTTAAATAGTAGATGAATGTTCACTTTAGCATCTATCACAGACTATACTTGAAAAAAAGAAACTTCCTACAAACAAAATAAAATCCCCTAAAACTACAAAACCAGATTTAGCTCAGGTGCCATCATCTCTCTGCTTTTGTCTAGAGTCCTAGAGGAGGCACTTGGAAATTCCCCCCTTTCTCTGTTTACTTGGCCACTTCCTTTTGTATATTTTCTGTCCTTTTGTGCCATTTCATTTGCTTGTAGGTGTTTATTTACTTCTTAGCTCCTCGAGGGAAGATGTTTTTGCTTCTATATTTTTTCCTGTCTGCCTGCCTCCCTCTCTCCCTTCTTTCCTCCCTTCTTTTTCTGAGACAGTGTCTCTGGATAGCCCTGGCTGTCCTGAAACTTAACTCTGTAGACCAGGCTGGCCTGGACATCAGAGATCTGCCTGCCTCTGCCCCCTGAGTACTGGGACTAAAGGTGTGCTACCACTGCCCGGCTTTGCTTCTTACTCATCTCAGGATCTACAGCAGCTCTATACTGTCTCCTAGTAGGCATTCACCTAGTCGTTATTTGTTGGGTAAGTAAATTGAATAGTTCATGTTGAAAAATTGAAACATGTCAGGGGTGGTTGCACACACCTTTAATTCCATCACTCAGGAGGCCGAGGCAGGCAGATCTCTGAGTTTGAGTCTAGCCTGGTCTACATAGTGAGTTCCAGGACATAGTAAGAATCTGTCTCAAAGAATCACCGAACAAAAAGAAAAAAGAGAAAGAAAAATAAATTGAAAGATGCAAAATTGATGTTTTTGCTTCTATATTTCTCTCTCCTCCCCTCCTTCCCCTTGTGATCCCCTCCCCTTTTCCCTCTCCTTCCCTCTTTCCCTCCCTCCCTCCTTCTCGCCCTCTGGCTTTCCCTTCCTCCCTACCTCCCCCCTTTCCTCCCTCTCTTTCTTTCCAGACTGGGTCTCAAAATGTAGAACAGGCTGGCCTCAAATTTACAGATCCTGTGCCTAGCAAGTACTAGGATTAAAGACTTAATTTAATTCTGAGCAGTTTATTTCTTTTGTATAGAGAAAAATTAACAGCAAGGCAGTCTTGTCTCCCAGGGAGTTTGGCATTCCCTAAAGAATGATAGAGTTGCTGCTGACGTCTGATCCCCATGGCCTCATTATCTTGACTCAGGTGTCATTGGTTACCAGTGCAGAGGAACCTATGGGCACACACTGACACACACCTTGTCTTGGAGGAATAATGTGTCATTAACTATGTAGGTCTAAGTACTTTTATTGATAACTACTTTATACAATCCAATAAAATCACACTCCCTAAACTGTTTCTAAACATTTTTTTCTATTTTCCTATTTTATTCTTTGATTTCCACATTCCTTCTATTTATCATTTTAGTTCCTGCCCCTCCCACCCCTTGTGTGTGCGTGTGTGTGCATATGTGTGCATGCTTGCATACACGAGTGTATAGCTGTGCCCACCGACAGTAGGCATATCTGTTTTCAAGAGTCATTTCTCCATTTTATTTTTGAGATCGGATCCATTTACAGAGCTTAAACCTGGTTATTTTATTGCCCAGAGAGCCTCCTGGGACCTGCTGTCTCTGCTCCCAGTGCTGCAGTTATGAGAGAGTGCCACTGCTCCTGACCATCGGGGTTATAGGATGTAAGCTCAGGCTCTCTTGTTTGTGCAGTCTGTTACAGTGTAACTGATTTTGATGCTGTGTTAGTGATGCTCATTTCACGCCCCCTTCCCTGACCCCTGAGATAATGTATCTCATCCTTGAGATACATTACAGATTGTTTCATTTTAGCTCCTAGGGCATAGGCATTCCTCAGATTCTCATCATTCTGGGTATATGGGGGTAGAGTTTTCATAGACCATTAGGTTTGTTAAGAAGCCTTGTGTTTGGTTGTTTAGGGTAGCTTTCTCAGAGAAGTATCTTTGAATATTGTCCTAAATACAATTGCCTTGTCATTATTCTGTGAGCCAAATGGGAGGGAAACCAGGCTTACTGTCTCACCTGTCATTATAGAGATAGCAGATAGTGACAGTGCCATTGTGCATTTAAGATTTCTAATTGAAAACTTTATTATATGTGTGAGTATGTTGTCTTTCTAATGACATATGCATGCCATGAAGTGTCAGAGAAGATCAGAGGGCAATGTTGTAACTTAGCTCCACCATTATGTAGGTTACAGAGATGGACCTTAAATCCCTAGACTTGTGTGCTATCACTCGTACTCAGCCAACCTGCCAGCCTCTACTTCAAAAAGTTTATTTTGTTTTTAGTTACATGTATGTGTGGGGGTTTGTGTCCTCGAGAGATGTTGGGTCCCCTACAGCTGGAGTGAAAGGGTGCTTCTGAACATTGGTGTGGGTGCTGGGAAACAAAGTATTGTCATTCATTCATCATTCATTCATTCATTCATTCATTCATTTTCAGACAGGGTTTATCTGTGCAGCCTTGGCTGTCCTGGAACTCTATAGACCAGGCTGCTCCTCAGACTCACAGAGATCACGCACTTCTGTTTCCCAAGCTCTGAGATGAAAGCTATGTACCACCGCTGCCCTGTTTCATTTGTTGTTTGAATAGACTTTTTTTGGGTAGACTTTCTTTTAAGAGTTGTTTATTTAATTTTTAAAAAGATTTGTTTATTTTTATTGTATGTGTATGAGTGTTTGCCTCCATGTATATAAGTGCCCTTAATGTGTTCCTGGTTTCTGGGAAGACCAGAAGAGGGTGCTACAACTCTTGAAACTGGAATTACAAGCAGACATGGCCATGCCTGGCTTTTATGGTTGTTAAGTATCCAAACTCAGGTCATCAAGCTTGAAGAACCAAGCCCCATTCCTTAAATAATAAATTAATTTAGTCTGAATGTGGATGCAGGCTGATACATGCCAGGTGCCTATGTGCTTTTAGCCCCTCCCCCTCTGCTTTTTTTTTTTTTTTTTTTAAGATAGGGTTTCAGATATGGTGGCTTCAAACTCCTACTATCCCTTCAGGGTCTCTGGGGATTCTAGCCTTAGCTCAACCAGGGACCAGTCTACCTTTCATGGTCCCACATCCCTCCTTATTCTTCCTGTTTTAACTGCCCTGTGCCTAGTTTGCTTTAATTTTGATACCTCTTTGACTTTACAATAAAAAGATGTATGGTTTAAAAAAAAAAAAAAAGATTGTGATTACTGTATTCCTGGGGTCCTTTTGTTCTTCTGTTCTAGATGATACAAACAAACTTCTTACTTCTTTTGAGTTATTCTCTTCATTTAGATTAGAGACTTTGTAGGTCTCAGCAATAGAGGGGTCTTACTTCCATGACTGGGCCTTATGTGAGTCCAACGCCTTTGAACAGCACAGTGACTTACTACTCATACTTTCCTTCCTACATGGCGTTTATTTAGTGTGCATGCACATGCATGTACTCGTGCACATGTTGCCACAGGTGATTGTGTGGAGGTCAGAGAATAACTTGTAGGAGTCAGTTCTCCATAATGTACGGCCTGCAGATTGAACTTCCGTTTTGAGGTCTTGGTAGCAAGCACCTTTTCCTGGTGAACCATCTTGGTAGCCCACAGTGTTGGTTTTTTGTTTTGTTTTTGGAGACAGGGTTTCTCTGTGTAGCCCGTGCCATCCTGGAGCTCACTCTGTAGACCAGGCTGGCCTTGAACTCAGAAATCCGCCTGCCTCTGCCTCCCAAGTGCTGGAATTAAAGGCGTACGCCACCACCGCCTGGCCTGGTAGCCCACAGTGTTAATTTTTATTGTAATCATGTTTCTCCTGCTGCCCCCCAGTTCTCTTCCTCTTTTAGGAGCTCAAGGATAGGGTCAGAAGGCTATGCTTCTATCTAACCTGCTTCCCAGCCATTAGTAGTGGGGCATTTTCTGATTACTGATTTTGTCAAGGGTTAGAATAGAAAATCGCTTTGCTAAAAATTTTATTATGTATTCTTTTCATTTATATTTTTGTTAGCAGTTTTGCATTCATTTTTCAAATTTTCCATCTAGCTTTTTTTTTCTTATTTATGAATCTTTCTTTTTTCTTTTTTTTTATTGGAAATTTTATTTACATTTCAGATGTTCTCTCCTTACCCCATTTACCCCCCTCTCTCCCAGGAACTCACTATCCCTTCCCCCCTCCTCCTGCCTCCACGTTGGTGTACCCCCACCCACCCTCCCCCGTACCTCACCTCCCCACCCTCGAATATTCCCCCCCACGACACCCAGCCTTCATGGGACCAAGGATCTCTTCTCCCACTTATATATAGCTCCCTTGCATATATAGCTGGAGCCATGGGTCCCCTCCCTAAGCGCTCCCAGGCTGGTGGTTTAGACCCTGAGGGCTCTGGTTGGTTGGTATTGTTGCTTTCCTCATGGTGTCATGAATCCTCTCAACTCCTTCAGCCTTCACTCTATCTTCCCCATTGGGAGCCCATGATCAGTTTGATGGTTAGCTGTGAGCATCTGCCTCTTGAGTATGTCAGACTCTTGCAGACTTCTAAGGAGACGACTATATCAGTCTCCTGTCAGCATGTACATCCTGACATCCACATCAACGTCTACCTTTGGTGACTGCACATGGATTGGATATCCAGGTGGAATGGTCTGTAGACGGCCCCTCCTTCAGTTTCTGTCCTGCACTGTGTCTCCATATTTGCTTCCTTGAGTATTTTGTTACTCCTTCTAAGAAGGACTGAAGCCCCCCCTACTTGGTCGTCATTCATCATGAGCTTTATGTGGTCTGTGAGTTGAATCTTGGGTATTTCAAGCTTCTGGGCTAAAATCCAATAATCAGTGAGTGAATACCATATATGTTCTTTTGTGATTGGGTTATTTCACTCAGGATGATATTTTCTAGTTCCATCCATTTACATAAGAATTTATCAAATTCATTGTTTTTAAATAGCTGAGTAATATTCCATTGTATAAATGTACCACATTTTTGTATCCATTCCTCTGTTGAAGGGCATCTGGGTTCTTTCCAGCTTCTGGCTATTATAAATAAAGTTGCTATGAACGTAGTGGAGCATATGTCCTTGTTATGTGTTAGAGCATCTTCTGGATATATGCCCAGGAGTGGTATAGCTGGGTCCTCAGGTAGTGATATGTCCAATTTTCTGAGGAACTGCCAGACTGTTTTCCAGAGTGGTTGCACCATCTTTCAATCCCACCAACAATGGAGGAGTGTTCCTCTTTCTCCACATCCTCGCCAGCATCTGCTATCACCTGAGTTTTTGGTTTTAGCCATTCTGACTGTGTGAGGTGGAATCTCAGGGTCGTTTTGATTTGCATTTCCCTGATGACCAAGGATGCTGAACATTTCTTTAGGTGCTTCTCGGCCATTCTCATTTCCTCAGTTGAGAATTCTTTGTTTAGCTCTGTACCCCATTTTTTAATAGGGTTATTTGGTTGTCTAGAGTCTAATTTCTTGAGTTCTTTGTATATATTGGATATTAGTCCTCTATCGGATGTGGGATTGGTAAAGATCTTTTCCCAATCTGTTGGTTGCCATTTTGTCCTATTGACAGTGTCCTTTGCCTTACAGAAACTTTGCAATTTTATGAAGTCCCATTTGTCAATTCTTGATCTTAGAGCATAGGCCATTGGTATTCTGTTCAGGAACTTTTCCCCTGTGCCTAGGTATTCTAGGGTCTTCCCCACCTTCTCTTCTATTAGTTTCAGTGTGTCTGGTTTTATGTGAATGTCCTTTATCCACTTGGACTTGAGCTTTGTACAAGGAGATAAGAATGGATCGATTTGCATTTTTCTGCATGCTGTCCTCCAGTTGAACCAGCACCATTTGTTGAAAATGCTGTCCTTATTCCACTGGATGTTTTTAGCTCCTTTGTCAAAGATTAAATGACCATAGTTGTGTGGGTTCATTTCTGGGTCTTCAACTCTATTCCACCGATCTTCCTGCCTGTCTCTGTACCAATACCAGGCCGTTTTTATCACTACTGCTCTGTAGTACAGCTTGAGGTCAGGGATGGCGATTCCTCCAGAAGTTCTTTTATTGTTGAGAATGGTTTTCGCTATCCTGGGTTTTTTGTTGTTCCAAATAAATTTGAGAATTTCTCTTTCTAACTCTGTAAAGAATTGAGTTGGTATTTTAATGGGGATTGCATTGAATCTGTAGATTGCTTTTGGCAAGATGGTCATTTTTACTATATTAATCCTGCCGATCCATGAGCATGGGAGATCTTTCCATTTCCTGAGATCTTCTTCAATTTCTTTCTTCAGAGACTTGAAATTCTTGTCATACAGATCTTTCACTTGCTTGGTTAGATTCATCCCGAGGTATTTTATATTATTTGTGACTATTGTGAAGGGTGTCATTTCCCTAATTTCTTTTTCAGCCTGTTTATCTTTCATGTAGAGGAAGGCTACTGATTTGTTCGAGTTGATTTTATAACCTGCCACCTTGCTGAAGTTGTTTATCAGGTTTAGGAGTTCTCTGGTGGAGTTTTTGGGGTCACTAAGTATACTATCATATCATCTGCAAATAGTGATATTTTGACTTCTTCCTTTCCTATTTGTATTCCTTTGACTTCTTTTTGTTGTCTAATTGCTCTGGCTAGGATTTCCAGTACTATATTGAATAGGTAGGGAGAGATTGGGCAGCCTTGTCTAGTCCCTGATCTTAGTGGGAATGCTTCAAGTTTCTCTCCATTTAGTTTGATGTTGGCTACTGGTTTGCTGTATATTGCTTTTACTATGTTTAGGTATGGGCCTTGAATTCCTGATCTTCCCAAGACTTTTACCATGAAGGGATGTTGAATTTTGTCAAATGCTTTCTCAGCATCTAGTGAGATGATCCTGTGTTTTTTTTTTTCTTTGAGTTTGTTTATATAGTCGATTATGTTGATGGATTTCTGAATATTGAACCATCCCTGCATTCCTGGGATAAAGCCCACTTGATCATGATGGATGATTGTTTTGATGTGTTCTTGGATTCGGTTTGTTAGAATTTTATTGAGTATTTTTGCATCAATATTCATAAGAGAGATTGGTCTGAAGTTCTCTTTCTTTGTTGGGTCTTTGTGAGGTTTAGGTATGAGCATGATTGTAGCTTCATAGAACGAATTGGGTAGTGTTCCTTCTGTTTCTATTTTGTATAATAGTTTGAAGAGAATTGGTATTAGGTCTTCCTTGAAGGTCTGATAGAATTCTGCACGAAAACCATCTGGTCCTAGGCTTTTTTTGGTGGGGAGACTTTTAATGACTGCTGCTATTTCTTTAGGGGTTATGGACTGTTTAGATCGTTTATTTGCTCCTTATTTAACTTTGGTACCTGGTATCTGTCTAGAAAATTGTCCATTTCATCCAGATTTTCCAGTTTTGTTGAGTATAAGCCTTTGTAGTAGGATCTGATGATTTTTTTGAATTTCCTCAGTTTCTGTTGTTATGTTTCCCTTTTCAGATCTGATTTTATTAATTTGGATACTGTCTCTGTGCCCTCTGGTTAATCTGGCTAAGGGTTTATCTATCTTGTTGATTTTCTCAAAGAACCAACTCCTGGTTTTGTTGATATTTTGTATAGTTCTTTCTGTTTCTACTTGGTTGATTTCAGCCCTGAGTTTGATTATTTCCTGACACCTACTCCTCTTGGGTGTATTTGCTTCTTTTTGTTCTAGAGCTTTCAGGTGTGCTGTCAAGTTGTTAATGTGTGCTCTCTCCAATTTCTTTTTGTAGGCACTTAGAGCTATGAGTTTTCCTCTTAGCACTGCTTTCATGGAGTCCCACAAGTTCTGGTATGATGTTTCCTCATTTTCGTTAAATTCTAGGAAGTCTTTAATTTCTTTCTTTATTTTTTCCTTGACCAAGTCATCATTGAGTAGAGCATTGTTCAGTTTCCACATGTACGTGGGCTTTCCATTGTTTTCGTTATTTATGAAGACCAGCCTTAGTCCGTGGTGATCTGATAGGATGTAAGGGATTATTTCAATCTTTTTGTATCTGTTGAGGCCTGTTTTGTAACCAATTATATGGTCTATTTTGGAGAAGGTATCATGAGGTGCTGAGAAAAAGGTATATTCTTTTGCTTTAGGATGTAAATATTCTATAGATATCTGTTAAATCCATTTGGTTCATCGCTTCTGTTAATTTAATGTGACTTTGTTTAGTTTCTGTTTCCACGATCTGTCCATTGGAGAGAGCGGGTGTTAAAATCCCCCACTATTATTGTGTGAGGTGCAATGTGTGCTTTGAGCTTTAATAAAGTTTCTTTTATGTATGTGGGTGCCCTTGCATTTGGAGTGTAGATGTTCAGAATTGAGAGTTCTTCTTGGTAGATTTTTCCTTTGATGAGTATGAAGTGTCCTTCCTTATCTTTTTTGATTACTTGTGGTTGAAACTCTATTTTATTTGATATTAGAATGGCTATTCCAGCTTGTTTCTTGGGTCCATTTGCTTGGAAAATTGTTTTCCAGCCTTTTACTCTGAGGTAATGTCTCTCTTTGTCACTGAGGTGCGTTTCTTGTATGCAGCAAATTCTGGGTCCTGTGTCTGGTAGTCTACGTCTTTATATTGGAGAATTGAGTCCATTGATGTTGAGGGATATTAAGGAAAAATGATTGTTGTTTCCTATTATTTTTGTTATTAGAGGTGGAATTATGTTTGTGTAGTTATCTTTGTTTGGGGTTGTTGGAAGATTACTTCCATGCTTTTTCTAGGTTGTAGTTTCCTTCCTTGTATTGGCGTTTTCCATCAATTATCCTTTGAAGTGCTGGGTTTGTGGGAAGATATTGTGCAAATTTGGTTTTGTCATGGAATATCTTGGTTTCTCCATCTATAGTGATTGAGAGTTTTGCTGGATATAGCAGTCTGGGATGGCATTTGTGTTCCCTTAGGGTCTGTATGATATCAGACCAGGATCTTCTGACTTTTATAGTCTCTGGTCAAAAGTCTGATGTAATTCTTATAGGTTTGCCTTTATATGTTACTTGACCTTTTTCCCTTACTGGTTTTAGTATTTTTTCTTTGTTTTGTGCATTTGGTGTTTTGATTATTATGTGACGGGAGGTATTTCTTTTCTGGTCTAGTCTGTTTGGTGTTCTGTAGGCTTCTTGTATGTTTATGGGTATCTCGTTCTTTAGGTTGGGAAAATTTTCCTCTATAATTTTGTTGAAGATATTTACTGGTCCTTTAGATTGGGAATCTTCACTCTCATCTATACCTATTATCCTTAGGTTTGGTCTTCTCATTGTGTCTTGGATTTCCTGGATGTTCTGGGTTAGGAGCTTTTTGCATTTTGCATTTTCTTTTGACTGTTGTGTCAATGTTTCCCATGGTATCTTCTGCGCATGAGATTCTCTCTTCTATCTCTTGTAATCTGTTGGAGATGCTTGCGTCTATGACTCCTGATCTCTTCCCTACGTTTTCTATCTCCAGAGTAGTCTCCCTTTGAGATTTCTTTATTGTTTCTATTTCCATTTTTAGATCCTGGACGGTTTTGTTCAATTCCTTCATCTGTTTGGTTGTGTTTTCTTGCAATTCTTTAAAGGATTTTTGTGTTTCCTCTTTAAGGGCTTCTACCTGTTTACCTGTGTTCTCTTTGAATTCTTTAAAGGATTTTTGTGTTTCCCCTTTAAGGGCTTCTACCTGTTTACCTGTGTTCTCTTTCAGTTCTTTAAAGGATTTTTGTGTTTCCTCTTTAAGGGCTTCTACCTGTTTACCTGTGTTCTCCTGTATTTCGTTAAGGGAGTTACTTATGTCCTTCTTAAAATCCTCTATCATCATCATGAGAAGTGATTTTAATTCTGAGTCCTGTTTTTCCTGTGTGATGGGGTATCCAGGGCTTGCTATGGTGGGAGAACTGGGTTCTGATGATGTCAGGTAACTTTGGTTTTTGTTGCTTGTGTTCTTGTGCTTGCCTTTCGCCATCTGGTTGACTCTAGTGTTACCTTTGCTCACTGTGTCTGACTGGAGTCTGTCTTTCCAGTTATCTTGCTTGTGTCAGCTCTCCTTGGATTCCAGATGTCTCTGTGTTCCTGTGATCCTAAGCTCCCTCTGCTCTGGATGTAGTAGGTCTTCTAGGATGTCTCAGGATCACATGTTTCCACAGGAGCAGACCAGCTAAGTGTCCTTTGCTCTGGATGCAGTAGGTCCTCTAGGTTATCTCAGGATCAGGTGTTTCCACAGGAGCAGACCAGCTAAGGGTCTGCCCCAGGCAGAAGGACCAGGCTCCTCTGCTCTAGATGCAGTAGGTCCTCTAGGTTGTCTCAGGATCAGGTGTTTCCACCAGAGCAGACCAGCTAAGGGTCTGCCCCAGGCAGAAGGACCAGGGTTCAGGCGGAAGGGAGGTGGTATTCTGGAGGGGCGGGGTTTGGGTGCCTGCTAGTTCCTTAAGCCCCACCTGGCTCCCTGTTGTAACTCTGGGGCGTGGGGTAGTGGGCAAGGTGTCTTACCCTCTGCTCTGGGTGCAGTGGGTCCCTCTAGGATGTCTCAGGATCCAGTGTTTCCACAGGAGCAGACCAGCTAAGGGTCTGCCCCAGGGAAAAGAACCAGGGTCCAGGCGGAAGGCCTCCATCTAGCTTTTTAAACTAATTTTTATATCCAATAGTAAAGGAAAAGTAATGTGTATTACATAGTGAGTAAATATCTGTTTGGCTTTTTAAAGCATTTATGAATAATTAGTAATGTATAGAAAAACATAAAATAGAAATTAATGCCTGTAAATTACTGTTTAAACCATAGTTTGAGTCTGTCATATAAATTTGATTTTGTTTTATTTTTACAGTTTAAAACAGAGTGGAAAATTCCCTGGCAATCCCTGGCCTCCTTATAAGAAAAGAACATCACTCCATCCCAGTTATAAAGGTCTCATGAGACTTCTGCATTGTAAAACTTTACACATTGTGCTGTTCACTCTGCTTTACAAGGTATAGTGATGATTTGATGAGAATGACTTAGATTACAATGTATTTTTTGTAATTTTCAAATCAAAGTACTCAATGACTATATGAAGGCACCACTTATAAAGCAAAGTGTGTTTATAAATTTTTTGATGTGTAAGGATAAATTATAATTACATGCATTTGAATTTCAAATTGAAAACTTAGGAAGCGTTTCTTTGTGGGGAAATGTTTGTTCTTCAGCTTCAGACAAACACTTGAGACCTGGAGCATTTGTGTGGCTTCTGTAAGGTGAGAGGTGCCGTGGCTATAGGTGCTGTGCCAAGGAAGACTAAGGAGCAAGTAGGAGCCAGCCCTCCTGCCTGACAGAGTGAATGTCGCTGTGTGAGCCGGTGCCTCACTTTAGAGCAGTTCTCTCTGCTTTTCACCTCTTAGGGATCTGACAAAGAAAGATTTGAATGCCAGTTCTTCAGACACTTGAAACATCCTTTATTTTCCTGTTACCTAGAGTTTGTTTCAATTTGGGAGAGTTCGCTCACAAAACTAACTTATCTCATTGTGTTAAAAAAGTTGCATGAAATATAAAGAGAGAGTGTATATATATGTTTATACACACATTGATATGCACATATATGTAATATGTATGTATATGATGGGATTGTTTTTAATTAATTAATTTAATTATTTAAATCACACCGTAATTTACTTATTCACACAGGTTATAAACACAAAAAGGCAGGATGTGGGGAAGGGAATGACACCGGAGCATAGGTGTTCAGGGGGAGTACGGATACCATTCAGAACAGGGTATCATCTGGGTGAAGGTTCAGGGGACAGGTCACTATGACTCTGCCTATGATTCATTTGTCCTTATCTAAGTTGGTACTGTCCACCGAGTCTGCCTATTTATAAGATCTATGACTACTCAGGCTGGTAAATTTCCACAGAAGCTGCCTGTTTACAATAGCTTATAGCCTTCTGTTTCAGTGTTTTTCCAGAGAGACCCAAGACTTTGTGTTAGTATGCATGTATGTCAGGCCTATTGCTGATCTTAGGCCTATGGCTGATTTTAGGCCTTTAGTGTATATGCAGGGCTGCCCCTGACATCTCCTCCCTTCTCTAAGTATAGAAGGGCCTTGGCGATTCTAATCTTGCGAAGGTGAGGATAGAAGCCTGACCTCCAATAATTGAAAGGGACCTTGTAATGGCTCCGGTCCTCCTGTCGTTGTCCAGTGAGGCATGAGGGCCATACCCATCCCGATGTCTTTTTCCTGGAGAGGGATACTTTTGACATCAACCCCTATGCAGTCAGGCTTGTCCCTCAGGGAACCCAGAGAGAGATTTTTTAGTTTTTATTTATATTCCCTTGCAGTGCTTAGCCTTGCAGCCTAAGCAAGAATTCAGATCGCCAGTCAGAGTGGGTTCTGGGTGGCCCCTCTCTGCTTGGTCTAGGGGTGGAAGTCCCTCTTTTAGATTGGGTGGAGATGGGTTTTGGGAACACCCAATGTAGAGTAACCACCTCATCTTGAGTCTCGTGGTCCTCCCTAGCTAACTTATGCTGATGTACCCGAATAAGTTTTGCTACCAAATTATCTATCTGTTGTATCACAAAGTTAGTCAGTTTATTTAAGTCCCAAGGACCAAAAGAAATGAGCAAAAATAACCCAATTAATGGTCCCAGGATAGGAGGAAGTGGGGTTGACAACCATGGAGAGATTGAAAACCAATCCTTGTACCAACTTTCATCTTTTTCTCTCTGTCTTTTCTTTTCTTTCTTTCTTTTTTTTTTTTTTTTTTTTTTTTTTTGGTTTTTTGAGACAGGGTTTCTCTGTATAGCCCTGGCTGTCCTGGAACTCACTCTGTAGACCAGGCTGGCCTCGAACTCAGAAATCCGCCTGCCTCTGCCTCCCAAGTGCTGGGATTAAAGGTGTGCGCCACCACCGCCTGGCATCTCTCTGTCTTTTCTTGGGGCCTTCTCTGACCTTTTTCATGTTCTCTTTAACAATCCCTGTCTTGTCAATGTAAGGGCAACATTCTTTTTTAAGGGCTGTACACAGTCTAGAGCTGTACATAGTCTTTTCTATTGTAAAAGAATAATTCAAGTCCAGTAAAGTCCTTTGCAATTTTTGGAGATCATTTCAGACATCGAAATGAAGGATTTCTTCAGATTAGTGATGTCAATCTCTAGCTGTTTGGTGTCCTTGTCAATGGCCCATCAAAGGTCTGAGTAATACAAGTCTGAAGGCCAGCATCAGGATTAGAACTTCTACCAGCAGACATCTCGTGTGTTTCATTTTTACCTGGAAAGGAAAAAGAAGGGAATTCTCAGAGAGATTTCTCTTCCCTGGAGGTCACTTGTTATTCATCTTATTTATAGTTGGGCCTGGCTTTGTGGGGGTATCTATTTATTTCATTAATCTTTTTGGCAGCCATTTAGCTGTGCCTTCTGTGGTATCAAACAGGCATATCAGTCCTTGGCCCCTTATGGGAGCTGGGTCTGGGCCATTCCATTTAAGGGTAAGAGGGTCCTTCCACATAGCTGTGGCATAGTTTTTATCTGTCTCAGCAATGCCAGAGGCAGTCAGCAGCAGATTTGCCATGAGCTTTGAGTTTTTGAGAGTCAGAAGTAAACAAGGCATGATGGACAGTGTTTCAGGAGACTCCTTCTGGGAGGAAACAGTTTCCCCTCTTTTATTTTTAAAATACATTTTTCAGAGTTTTTGTAAGATCTGAGCAGAAGCGCTAGCAGCCGCTTCTTCCACACTCAGAGAGTCATAAAGACACTATTTAAAGAAATATAAATCTACAGTAATAATCTCTTTTATCAAAGGGCTTTTATAGAACAGCCAACAACTAATCAGTCTATATAATATCTCGATTAATAATAGCTTCTTCTACTTTTTGTAAAATTACTTCTCTTTTGTCAGTTAATTGTTGAGGAAATTAGGATTCTCATCTCTCTCTCGAGAATATTAAACAGAGACTTAAATTCTTTTGTGGAAAACTTAAAATAAGATCATAGCCAATTAGCGTCTCCTAGAGACTTTTGAAAATAATTTGAAATAAGTAAGCTATTTTTTTTTGTCAGACCCTTTATTATTTTTTTTATTGGATATTTCGCGTATTTACCTTTCAATGTTGTCTCCTCTTCCATTCTCCCCCTAAACCCCTTATCCCATACCCCCTCCTCCTATTCTTATGAGGGTGTGCTCCGAACATCCTCCCAAACCCATCTCCCTGCTCTCAGATTCCCCAACACTAGGGAATCCAAACTTTTGGGAACCATGGTCCTCCAGTTCTACTGATGCCTGACAAGGCCACCCTCAATTACTTGTTCTCAGGCTGGAGGCTTAGAGCCTGGGAGCTCTGGTTGAATCTTTTGATACTCCTTCTTAAAAGGACAAAAGCACCCACACTTTGGTCTTCCTTCTTCTTCTTGAGTTTCATGAGGTCTATGCTTTGCATCTTAGGTGTTGTGCGCTTTTGGGCTAATATCCGCTTATCAGTGCGTTACACTGGGATTTTTAATGACCTAAGCTATATAAGAGATGAAAGACAATTATACCTGTAGTATATTGGTCATATAAATAAACATCTATAAAATAATAGGGATAAGTGTTAGATAATTAGAAATAAAGAAAATGTATAATTTTTCTTTTTCATTTGAAAAATTATAAAATAAAACTAAGCATATTCTGTATGTAAATCTCTATTGACTACAGATAATTTTTAATTATTTAAGAAAGCATTTATTAATTGGTTAAGTTTACCACATTATGAAACAGTGCTTTTAGATTTCTATACATATCTTTTCAACATCATCTATGGCCATTATAAAAGCTAGAAGTTATTTTGGGCTAAGATTTTTAGATTAGTGTCTTTTAAAGTGCCTTGAAAGATTTATTTTTATCATTTATCAAAAGGATTATTCAGAAAAAATGATTTAAAGTGCCCTCTTCTCCATTAAAGTATGTAGAATACTTTTATATTGGAAAACAGTTTGTGTTGATTTTCTAGGCAAATGTAAATAGTAGGATTTCCCAGAGTTAGACTTCCCTCTGTTACTGAATGCAAACCACAGACATTATATTCTGTGTTATCTCAGTTTTTAATGTGAGGATGGAGATTTTGAGGTTAATAACTAGTTCAAATGATCAATAATAATAATTTATGATATATGAAGGAAGCCTTACCGAGAATCTCTTTGAAGTTACCTTTTAACTTTTACAACTTGCTTAATCTAGATGAGTTTTATTAGAGATGACAGACAGATCAGTATTTTAGTTGTTTCAAGACTATTTGACCAATGTTTTAAAATTTCGAATTGTTTATAATAGTTTTTCTGGCATACTCTAATTGCTGAGCACTGTCAAGTCAACTTTACAGAAAACTCTTGCAGCAAGATGCTGTCATTCCTCACCATGTGTGATACTAAAGAACATGGTGACACTTCCCAGAAAATGGCTTTACTTCTTTGTTCAGGATCTTTAGCTTTTATTTTTCTAACTTAAGTTTGTAATGCCATTGGATTTCTATTCAAAGGCTCTTTGGATTTAGTAGCAATGCTTTATTTAACAAGAGGAGACAGAAATGGCGGGCATTGCATGGGAGGCTGAGAGCTGTGTGTAGTGATGCTTAGACAGCTGAGGATGGTTTGAGCCTTGCTTCCCTCCATAATGTGCTGGGTTAGAAACTGGGGCCTCTGGAGGCTTCCACTGCTCTTTGGGCTCTTTCTGATTGGCACACTCTTGGTACCACTTGGTGACTGTGTGTTGGACACTAATTGCTAGGTATTGTTCTAAGCAAATGGCTGATTCAAAGTGAATCCAATCTCAAATAATCTGGGTTTGTTTTTCACCTTTAGATATTGGAAAGCTAAGGCCAAAGGTTGTTGCTACAGGTCAAGTAGTTATAAACAGAGCTTTCTAAGAATGAGGTTTTACAAGAGAAAGTGGAGTTGCCCTCCTACTTGTCAAATAGTAAGAAGTCAGTCAGTGAACGTCTGTCTTTAGTTACAAAGACTTAGTGTTTTCCTCATCCATTCCTTTGGACTGTTCCTGTCAGGCTGAGCTGAATTTACCGTCTTTTCAGTCCATTACCCACCCCGAAGCTGACCGGGGCACCTCTTGCTCAACCCTTTCTTCTACTTCTTCCTCATTTGGTCACATGCGTTTTATAATGAGAACAAATGATAGCTGCTGAGCTGCTGTGCCATCTTGTTCCTGAAGTAGTTTAGGTTTCTTCTGATCACTGGGCTATTGCAGCCCTGATATTCTATATAAGATGAGTAAGGTCTGAGTTGTATGATCTATGTATAAGGTGAAATTCATAGAATTTTCCTTGTTCCTCTTATCATTTAAATAATATACCATGCATTGGCTTACATATTTATATAGATATACAAAATATTTAGAGACGCAGAACTTTGAAGACAGACTCAATGAATGCTAATATTTCATACTGTGTTCTATTAGTTAACACCAGTTACATTTAAATGAGTGATCTTGTTAGATTTGGCTTCTTGTCTTCAGGAGACTATCAGATTAGGATGTAAAGTATTCTTGGTAAATTATTTTATTAAAGACCGCTATGTTTATATTAGTGACTTGTGAACTGTTTATTGTGGCACTCTTTAGGAAGTCTTCAAACTCCTATTTGCAGATACTGCATAATATTCCTATGTAGGAGATGGAAAGATTGCTCAGTGGTTAGGAGCCCATCCTGTTCTTGCTGAGGACCAGTTTCCAGCAACTTCATTGCACATTTCACAGCCATCTCTAACTCCAGCTCTGAGGGATTCAAAATATGACTCTTGTCTATGAGAATATCTGCAGTCATGTGCACACATACCCCATATACATAAATAAAAAATAAATGTAAAAAAAGTTCTACATAGTTGTCAAAGGAAACCTAGAGTTTGTTTCAGTTTGTATTTTCACTAGTATTTGCATTTACATATCTGATTTATAGACCTGGTAATTATGTGATTATGATTTTTGTTTATAATAGAATGGTTTTGGACCTTTAAATGAAATATATTTTGTGAAAAAGCTATGAGTTGTTTTTATTTCTTTTTGAAGATTCTGATGGATCATCAAAATCTGTCTGAACATGTGCTGTGCATGGTGTTGTACCTGATTGAACTAGGCCTGGAAAACTCTGCTGAGGATGACTTGGAGGAAGAGGTAAGCACTGTCTCTCAGAACAACTGCCTAGGGCACTTCTTTCTAAGGGTAGTTTTGGATTCAGTTGTTTTGTTTTTTCAAGACAGAGTTTCTCTGGAACTTACTCTGTAGTCCAGGCTGACCTCAAACTCAAAGATCCACCTCTTTCTGCCTCCTGAGTGCTGGAACTAAACGTGTGCACTACTGCTGTTTTATGTATATTGTCATTTGCCTGCATGCTTATCTGTACAGCATTTGTATGCAATACCTTTGGAGGCCAGAAGTAGGCATCAGATTCCCTGGAACTGGAGTTACAGATGTTTGTGAGCTGCCCAGTGGGTGCTGGGAACTGAACCTGAGTCCTTTGGAGGAGCAGACTGTGCTCTTAATCACTGAGCTATCTTTCCAGTCCCTATTTTTAGATTTTTAATTCTTAAATCTAAAGAACTGATAAGGAGGGCCTATATATTAATTTATTTAGTGTGTATGGATGTTGATGCACATACATGTTCAGGTAGAGGACAGCTTGCAGAAGTTGTTTCTTTCCTTCTACCATGTGGGACCTGGGGATTTAACTCATGTTGTAAGGCTTGACAGATAGTGTACCTGCTGAGCCAACTCTCTGGTCTAAAAAGGCTTTATTCTTAAAATACATATGGTCCTTTGAAACTATAAAACTGTTGAAATTAATCATTTAAATGAAAAAAATTAAAGAAAACTATTTATGTATTTTTGGTGTTATGGTGGGAACATAAATTATGGATTTTGGGGAGTGTATGCACGTGTGAGCACTTATTTTCTGTCATTCATTCATTCATTCATTCATTCACATATGTCTTAGGTATCAATGGGTGGACCAGAACGTTGTCATGACAGTTGGTTTCCTGGCAGTAACTTGGTATCAAACATGCGGCACTTTATAAATTATGTTAGAGTGCGAGTCCCAGAGACTGCTCCTGAGTTGAAAAGGGATTCCCTCGCCAGCACGAGCTCTGATGGTTTGGGCTCTTTACAAGTAAGTTTAAAAGTGAGGGAGATGGAAAGATTTATTTTATACTGAGACATTGCTTAGATAACCTACAGCATTCAGAAGAAAACATTGTTAGGGGATCTTTAGATTGTCATTGACTTGTTGATATGTCTGAGCACTATTGCCTTAACCAATCTTTTTCCTTCAACCTGCTAGAATTCCCGACGGCCTAAAGTTCTTCAAAGAGAGGTAGATGTGTATGGTATTTGCATTAACTAGCAACATGGCTAATTGGAAATGAGGAAAAAACCCACTGAAGTATTTGTGTGTGTTTGTGTGTGATTAATATAATATAATTCAATTGAAAAGATTTCTTGAAATTAGTATTTTTACTTTTTTTCTTTTTTTTTTAGTATTTTTACTTTTAAAAAAGTTATTTATATTTAATTTTAAATAAATTTGTGTAACTGATCAAGAAAATGCAGTGTGGTTAGTAGTAAATTTTTCCTGTTAGTGTTAAAAGTGTTCTGGACCAGTTATAGGTGGCCCATTTGGATCTACTTACATTAGTACTGCAATTGTCTTACTAACATCTTAAAAATGACTTGACTATTTCGTAAATCAAAATAAATGTAATTGCTGGCAGCATGCCCATTAAAAATATTTTATTTTCTTTTGCTTCTGTGGCAGTTAACTAATGAAACAGGCCCATAACTTCTTGAATTTTGTCTGTTGTGTTTTGGGACTCATTGTGAAAACCAGCTCTTTGCATGATGCTTAATTAATTTTTAAAATAAAGTGAGAAGTGGAGCTGGAGAGAAAGCTCAGCAGTTAAGAGCACTGTCACCCCTTCCAGGGGAACTGGGTTCAATTCCCAACACCCACATGGTGGCTCACAGCTGTCTGTTAACTCCAGTCCCAAGCACCAGGCATGCACGTGATGCACAGACATGTAGGTGGCCAAAATGTCCATATACATAAAATAAATAAAATTTAAAAAGGAAAAGTATTGAGATGATATGCCAGATAATTAAGTAGTTTTATTTATTATAAGCTAGGTATCATATGAATAGAGAGAGTTGAATTAGGTATTTCTTGTAGTCAAGTCTTATTTGTGAGATTTCTTGCATTTGACATGTTTTTGTTGTGAACACTGTAAAGGATTTTAATTAAAACTTGGAACCTCGATCAGAGGCTCTTTTGACTCTAATGTTATAGAGTACTTTAAAAACATTGAATGTTAACATTTTGTATTATAATTTGACTTACAAGCGCATACTTTTTAATGCTCATTTTAGAAAGATGAGATCCATTAAATTGATTCACATTTTAATTAAAAGATGATTTCTAAGAGGCCTGATATGTTTGCTTTAGTAAAAAGACTGTTTAGAAGACAAATTATTGAGAAGAACACTTGACTAAAAATATCTACTCAAATCACAAACGGTGATGTGCAGTGTGAAGCAAATTAATTTAGTCTTTACATTTTATTTATCCTTACATTTCAGTTTTGAAACTTGTAATTTTGGTAATTTTCAAACTTTGAAGTTTCTTAAAAGTGAAATTAATATTTACTATCTTAAAAAAATGAAGAAAAATGAAAATGTTTTCTATGTGGTAGCATCCTTCCAGAGTATATGCACTTTCTTGATGAGTGGTGTATAATACAGCAGCTTTCCTTAAACTGAGAAGCTTCGTTTATGGATTTTATTTTTTTAATTTTTTGCCATTTTGTAATATGGCTGCAGGTATGCCATAAGCTGTGTTTGTTTTCTGTGGAACATAGGCTCAGGTAGTAACAGGGGTGACTGCCAGTGACCTCCTGCCCCTTACCACTATCCTCATAAAGTGGTCTTATATCTATTTGAGAAAGAAGTGAAGGAAATGGGTTTATCTTCTAGAGAGATCTTTAGATGAAAACTTTAAGCATTCATTTTGGAAAAATACAGTGATATATTCTTAGAATTGTTTATTGACTAACTTCTTCATCTCTCTGTCCTTCTTTTACTGGTAGAATTCTGGCACAGCTCAAGTTTTCAGCTTAGTAGCAGAGCGTAGAAAGAAGTTTCAGGAGATCATCAACCGAAGCAACAGTGAAGCAAATCAGGTGGTTCGGCCCAAGATTCCAAGTAAATGGTCAGCTCCTGGTTCATCTCCCAGTTAACCACAGCCATTTTGGAAATTAAGGAAAGCATATTGTCTTTGCTAATAAAACTTCACCACAAACTCTCAGGAAAACAAAACTCTTACTATCCTCCATGGCTTGATGACATAGAAGTTTTAATACAACCAGAAATTCCAAAATACAATCATGGAGATGGTATAACTGCTGTAGAAAGAATTTTGCTAAAAGCTGCAGTGCAAAGCAGAATGAACAAGCGCATCATTGAGGAGATATGCAGAAAAGTGACCCCTCCTGTGCCACCCAAAAAAATCACCACAGCAGAGAAGAAAGCTCTGGACAAGGAGGAGAGGTATTGTTACTTTTAATGTTCTAATGTTTATAGAACAGTTGATGATTTGAGTTTTTCTCTTCTTTGGTCATTCTGGGCTAATGATGTGGTTATTTCAGTTCCAGCAGCCACAGCTGCTTCCTTTGTGAGGTAAATGATTGGCCATAGTGTTTGAGTGTGTGTGATTTAGAGTACCTTATTGGATAAAAAGACGGGTATTGCTGACCTCAATGTGAAATTACCACTGAGAGTTGGAAGCTTCTTCAGAGACATTGCGAACACTATTACTGCTATGGTACCTGAGAATTCTCTCGCTGTTCAAAAAGAAGGTTTAACTTAACTTTAAATTACAAATTTAAGTATTTTGGATATTTCTTTTTTAAAGAAACATTTATTTATTGTGTGTGTGCATGCTTGCACATGTGCTTGTATGCATGTTAACACACTCCACTGTGTGCATATGGAGGTTAGAGGACCACTTTTGGAAGTGTGTTCTGTCTTTTCAGCTTGTGGGTTCTGGGATTTGAGGTCAGGTCATCAAGCTGAATATTAATAAGAAGTATCTTTCCTGCTTAGCTATCTCACTAGCCCTTAAGTATTTCTTAAAATAAAAATGCAACTATTTGGATTTTTGGTACTTAATTGTGTTTATTACTATATGATTGTCAATTAATAGAGAAAGTAATGTTTCTTAAAATTTTCTTTTGCTGACTTGTTTCCTAATATTTTAAAGTTAAAACTTTGTAGTTAGATTTTTTTTCAATTTATGTGTGTTTTGCTTGTGTGTGTGTATGTGCAGCACATGTATGTTTGGTACATATGTAAGTCAGAAGAGGTTATGTGGATATTGGCTTTCTGGGACTGAAATGACAGAAACCACAGAGGAATGCTCCTTGTTGACTCATTACTCAGGTTCCTGCTTCTCTGGCTTTCTTATATATAGATAGCACATGGCCACCCTCCCAGGGAATAGTGGTACCTACAGTGGGCTGGACTACCTACGTCAGTAACAATCAAGACAGTTTCCCACAAATATGGCCACAGGCCAGTCCCTGAACTGAGGCTCCCTTCTCAGGTGACTCGAAGCTTGGTAAAGTTGACAGTTAACAACAATGTAAGAGGACAGAGAACCAGCCGGGCAGTGGTGGCGCGCGCCTTTAATCCCAGCACTTGGGAGGCAGAGGCAGGCGGATTTCTGAGTTCGAGGCCAGCCTGGTCTACAGAGTGAGTTCCAGGACAGCCTGGGCTACACAGAGAAACCTTGTCTCGAAAAAACCAAAAAAAGAGGACAGAGAGGAAAAACTGTCAAATCTTGTTTGGTGTTCTGAGTCCACCTAAGTTTGACAGTCTCATGTAATTTGCTAGCTATGAAGGAGATCATCCTGTGATAACTGTATGAGAATCCATTTTAGTCACACATATGGTTGTGTAAGAAAAATTGTTTTTACAGACAAAGAAAGTACACAGGGGCTGTGGAGATGGTAGAGTGGGTAAGTGCACTGTACAAGCATGAGAGCTAATGGACAGCACCTGTCAAACCTGGGCGTGGCTGGGTCTGCCTGTGGAGCTCACTGACCAGACTAGCTGGCTGAAACAGTGAGCTCCTGGTTCACTGAGTGCCCGGTGTCAAGGGGGTGAGGTGCAAATGATAGAGCAAGTCCCTGTGCTGCTGCCCACATATGTATGCACATGTACACACCAAAGTAAAAAACACAAGCAAGCCACAAACGACTCACAAAAGGATAAATAGAATAATAGTTAATAGTATCCCTAATTTTTTTTATAGTATTATACTTTACCAATGTGTAATTTAAATGGCATTTAAATTTAATGCATTTACTAATAAAAATGGAAAGTTAAAAACTATTTGACTTACTTCTGCTAATTTCTTTAAATTGGAGGTATTTTCTCCTGATTATACTAAGCTGTTCTGTTTTAAGGTAAACATGCAGTGAATCAAAGTTTACTTGGTTAAGAGTATTTTGTAATCATTGCTAATAATAGGTATGACACTAGAAGACATAGTTTAGATACCATTTCTACAAAAGTCCTTGTAATGTAATGCTGTAGGAATTGGGGATATAGTTCAGTGGGAGGACTCATGCCTAACACCCAGGAGTTAAGTCCCAGCACTACAAAAAAGTGAGAATTAAAAAAAATAAAAAGACACAGTCCTTCCCTCCCTCATCCCTCTCTTTCACACACACACAAACACATAGAAAAAGAAAGCAAAGGAGACTCCTTTCCGCAGTGATGACATCAATGAACATTTGGAACTAATTCTATAGCAGAGAGTTAAGGGATTGAGATGAGTTTGAACCTTGCTGTGTCTCTTCTGTTTTGGATTAAGTTTTGCTATAATGAAAGACAGTTTATAAACTCCTAGTATTGGCAGTTCTCATCTATAAAAACCTTGGCATCCTTTCCATAATACACTGATTCCATAGAAAGAACACAAAAGTATGAATGGGAGTTGCCTTAGGGTTTCTCTTACTGCAGCAAAACACCGTGACAAAAAGCAAGGTGGGGAGAAACGGGTTTAGTTGGCTAACACTTGCACATTGCTGTTCATCACTAAAGGAAGTCAGCACAGGAGCTCAAACAGGTCAGGAACTTGGAGGCAGGAGCTGATGCAGAAGCCGTAGCATAGTGTTGCTTACTGGCTTACTTCCCATGGCTTGCTCAGCCTGCTTTCATATGGAATCCAAACCCATCAACCTAGGGGTGGCACCACCACAATGGGCTAGGTCCTCCTCCATCAACAACTAATTAAGAAAATGCCTTGCAGTTGGGGCTTACAGAGAGATTTTTCTCTATTAAGTTTACGTCCTTTCAGATAGCTCTAGTTTGTGTGTTAAGTTGACATAAGACTAGCCAGCATAGAAGTCTTAGATAGTTTAGATAGTTTTAATAATTTACTTCAGTGTCTTCAACCTCCAGAATAATTTTGAAATGTACCGAATCTACCAGACCTTGTCATTTGTTTATGGTCCTTATTTACATGTGTGCCTAATTTAGGAATAATGTAGAATTTTGTTAAAAAGTTGGTTTCATAGAACTCTGTTTAACACATTAAAATATTTATTTTATATGCATGGGTGTATGTATGACCATTTACCATGTGTGTGCCTGTTATCTGTGGAGCCCAGAAGAGGGTGTTGCATACCCTGAAACAGAAGTTACAGATGATTAGGAATTGCCACTCAGAGGACTGGGAACTAAATACAGATCCTCTGCAAGAGCAGCAAATGCTCTTAACTACTAAGTACCCAAGAAATTCATTTTAATTTTAGTTATACCATAAATTCTCTTATGTTTGATATACAGATTTGTTACTTGGATATTCTTTTAGCAGCAGATAGACTCATAATGTGTGTGCTTAGAGGTGAGATACACAGTGGCATTAATGAAAGAAGTATCCTGAATCTTCAGAGCTTACCCTGTGGCGATAAGAGAGGCTATACCCACATGGATTGATCAGAGCTTCTGCCTACCCAAACATTTCTGCATTACTCTTGGAGTGCTTTAAGCAGCCACATAATACCTTTATATATATATATATAAAATATATATATTATTCCTTAGTTACAGCATTTCTTCTTTGAGGATACAGTTAAATTTTTATGAGCTCTATTTTAAAGTAATCTTAAATGTAGAGAAATGGTTTAGGAACCTTGCTGAGGTCTGGGTAGGTTGCTGGTGCGGTGCCCTCCACACTGGGATACTTTAGTATATAGTTCCTAGAGCTCAAGGCTTTTTCTTATAGAATCACAGCAGAACTATAAGATTCTATAAAATTAAGGAGTTAACCTTGTATTTAAATATGATTAAATTATAAGATCCCATGTTTAAGCAGTTGTTCAAGGTTTCTCATCAAAGAAAAATCCAGTGTACAGTTGCTTATTGAGTTGAATTGTTGTTATCGTTTGGGTCTCTTTCAATGTGGAACAGGTTTATCAGTCTATTATTTCATGACCTTGGAACCTCTGAAGGGTCAGGACAGTGGTGGCATTGTAGATTTCTTCACCATGGGTTTGTCTGCTGCCTGGCAGGGACATGAGTGAGATATGCAGCTTCTGTCAGGTTACTTGATCTGTTAGTGTGTTTACAGTTGACTGCTGGTTAGGGGTTGTCATCCAGACTGCTGCACTGTCCATTTACCTTACTCTTTGTAAATTTGAGGTTCTGTAACTTTTATCACCTTTAAAGGGACTATTTTATTTAGTCGCAGACTCATGAAGTTTCTGTTTTATTTTATGAGTTATTATCTATCTGATGTGTTCTGTATTTATTCTGATGATCAAATGTTCTAGGTTTAGCCACCAAGAGTTCCTTAATGCTAAGATCTTCATCTCTTTTGATTCTTCTCACTTATTGAACATACTACCCTCTGTAGGTAAAGAGGTGTTCCCAGTCTCATCTTGCTCTTGAAGCCAGCCATTTCCCATAGAGTTCTGGTTGCTTTTACTAGAGAATGGGATTTAAAAACTATAATCGCCGGGCAGTGGTGGCGCACGCCTTTAATCCCAGCACTTGGGAGGCAGAGGCAGGCGGATTTCTGAGTTCGAGGCCAGCCTAGTCTACCGAGTGAGTTCCAGGACAGCCAGGGCTATACAGAGAAACCCTGTCCTGAAAAAAACCAAAAAAACAAAAAAAAAAAAAAAAAACAAAAAAACCAAAACCCAAAACACTATAATCATTGTACCTTTTTAAATGAAGTATAGCTATTTTCAGGTCCTCTTAGTGAATAGAACTGGGGAAAAATATCTCTTTGTGTTAGGGGCTGAAAATACAGAAGACAATTTTTTTTTGTATCTTTTTTTATGTATTCAAAACTATGGGTTTAAACTGATGCTGTTCTTCAGTATCCTGACTGCAGCTTCCCTCCTCCTCCAGGTGCCCCTCCCCACCAGTTTCTTTTCAGAAGAGGGCAGGCCTCCAATGGATATCATCCAGCCATGGCATATCAAGTTGCAGGAAGACTAGGCTTCTATTGAAGAGACCAAGCAACCCAGTAGGGGTAAAGGTTCCCAAAGTCAGGCAACAGAGTCAGAGACAGCCTCTGCTCCCACTGTTCAGAGTCCCACATGAAGACCAAGCTACTCAACTGAAACATGTGTAGAGGGTTTATTTAGGTCAGTCCATGCAGGTTCCCTGGTTATTGTCAGTTCAGTTCTGTAAGCCCCTGTGGGTGGTTCTGTGAGTTTTCTTGAGGTACCCTTCACCCCTTTTGCTCCTACAAGTCTTCTTCCCCTCTTCTGCTGGGTTCCCCAAGATCCACCTAATGTTTGACTGTAGGTCTCTGTATCTGTTCCCTTCAATTGCTGAGTATTTTCCTGCATGTAACCACTTTCGTGTACTCTTTAACTATAAAATACCCTCTTTTGCTAGACTGTTTACTTCTGGCAATGAGAGCCTTCCTTCCTGTTCAGGAAGATGTTGGTGGATAGATTTATTTTTTGAAATGATCAGTGTCATAGAGAATTAAATTTGAGTAAGATGAATGATTAACCCAGATAATATTTTGGCTCAGAGGACCCACACTTTGGTCTTCCTTGTTCATGAGCTTCATGTAGTCTGTGAGTTGTATCTTGGATATTTCGAGCTTTTGGACTAATATCCAATTATCAGAGAGTGCATTCCATGTGTGTTCTTTTGTGATTGGGTTACTTTACTCGGGATGATATTTTCTAGTTCCATCCATTTACCTAAGAATTTCTCGAATTCATTGTTTTTAATAGCTGAGTAACATTCCATTGTGTAAATGTACCACATTTTCTGTATCCATTCCTCTGTTGAAGGACATCTGGGTTCTTTCCATCTTCTGGCTATTATAAATCAGGCTGCTATGAATGTAGTGGAGCATGTGTCCTTGTTATATGTTGGAGGATCTTCTTTGGCCCTTCTTAGAAGGGGTAACAAAATACTCATGGGAGCAAGTATGGAGACAAAGCGTGGGACAAAAACTGAAGGAGGGGCCGTCCAGAGACTGCTCCACCTGGATTTCCATCCCTTGTGCAGTCACCAAAGGTAGACACTGATGTGGATGCCAAGAAGTGTATGCTGACAGGAGCCTGATATAGCTGTCTCCTTAGAAGTCTGCCAGAGCCTGAAATATACAGAGGCGATGCTCACAGCTAACCATTGAGCTGATCATGGGATTCCCAATGGAGGAGTGAGAGAGACAACTGAAGGAACTGAAAGAGTTTTCGGCCCCATAAGGAGAGCAACAATACCAACCAACCAGAGCTCCCAGGGTCTAAACCACCAGCCTGGGAGCACATAGGGAGGGACCCATGGCTTCCGCTATATATATATATATATATGGGAGGATGACAGTGTCAGGTATAAGTGGGTGAGGAAGTCCTTGGTCCAGTGAAGGCTGGATGCCCCAGTGTGGGGGAAATCTTGAGTGGGGAGGTGGGAGTGGGAGGGTGGGTGGGGGCATATCCTCATAGAAGCAGGAGAAGGGGGGATGGGCTAGGGGATTCCATCTGAAATGTAAATAAAATATCCAATAAAAATATTTTGGCTCAAAAACAATGCAAAAGAGATATAGATATAAAACAACAAAGCACATTTTCTTATATGGCTCTTAAATTACCTACAAAGTAAGTAAGTCTTTTAAAAATTATTTGCAAGTATCACAGTTCTTTCTTTGTAGGTGTTTTTGATTTGCTCCATTGACTTGATGGGGGTGATGTGTAAGGATTCTCAAACTACTATTAGCTGTTCAGCTTTCAAATTCTAGATGTTACATCTTTGCTTCATTTTAGATGAACAGAAAACTACTTTTAGGTTCCCATAGAAATGAGTATACATGAACTCAGTTTAGCATAATGTGTGACTTCATAGTGCTTAGCTGTAGAATGGTATCAGAAAGAAGTGAGCTGTATATTGTATACTGTGTGCTTTGTATCACAGGCTCTGATCTGCATCTGGCTATGGTCATGCAAACTTAAATAATTGTCTATCTGACTAATGAACAGCTTACCTTTTTAACCTGTTTCTTTCTCTCATGTTTGATAAAATTATTGTTCTAACTTCCTTAATAGAAGTACAATTTCATGGTAGTAGTTTTGTTTCTATAATACAATCAGGGGAAGCCCATGTCTTTACAATTTCCTTTTGCCTTTGTATTTATATGTACAATTCTATATTATTTATTTTTTTTATTGCTTACCAACAGTCTTAAAATATTCTTTGGAAGGAGATGAGTGATAAGTGCTAAAAGAATTATGAAATAATCCAAAGGAATAATTATTTAGATTTAGAATGCTTTTTATTTTTTGCTAATTTCAGGACTCACTTCTTTTACTTTGCACAAAATAATCTAACCTAGAAATACTCTTAGAAGAAGCTGAGAAATTTACTGGCTTTTGCTCCTGCTATTAGGAGACAGCTAGTCTTAGGGTAGCAATAAGTGGTTATTCTTATCTTTTAGACTTTCTTTATATGTAAACATCATAGATTTTAATAGAACCTCTTTACTGTCCCATGCTGACAGGACTTCTTGCTCTTGCTGCCTCTGACAAGTACTTTGGATATTATATTGTTGGAAATCCAGATTTCCTTTCTTTCTTTTTTCTTTTCTGTTTTTTTCCTCTCTTTTTAATTGAAAGCAGTTTCTTTTCTCAAACAGTATAGTTTCCTTTCCCTCTTCTCCTACTTCTTCCCCACCTTCCCTCTACTCTGGAACCACTCCCTTTCTGTCTCTCATTAGAAAAGAACCAGTTTCTAAGAGATAACAACTAAACAACTAAACATGACAAAATAAACTAGAATAAGATAGCTAAGGATGGTGAATATCTTTTTAAGTGTTTCTCAGCCATTTGAGATTTCTCTATTTAGAAGTCTCTGTTTAGATGTGTTTCCCATTTTTAAATTGGATTTGAATTATTGTTATCTAGCTTCTTGAATCCTTTATATATATTTTGGATATTAGTCCTCTTATCAGTTATGGAGTTGGTTAAAAAAAAAAAATCTTGCCGGGCAGTGGTGGCGCACGCCTTTAATCCCAGCACTTGGGAGGCAGAGGCAGGCGGATTTCTGAGTTCGAGGCCAGCCTGGTCTACCGAGCGAGTTCCAGGACAGCCCGGACTACACAGAGAAACCCTGTCTCGAAAAAAAAAACCAAAAAAAAAAAAAAAAAAAAAAAATCTTTTCCTGTTCTGTAGGCTGCCATTTTGTCCTGTTTATGATGTTCTTTGACTTACAGAAGCTTTTCCGTTTCATGAGGTCCCCTTTATTGTTATTTTAGTGCCTGCTCTGTCAATGTTCTGTTTGGAAAGTCATCTCCTGTACCAATGCCTTTAAGGCTGTTCCCCACTTTCTCTTTTATCAGGTTCAGTGCATCTGGTTTTATGTTGAGATCTTTGATCTACTTGAGTTTGGTGTAGGGTGATAAACATGGATCTATTTATATTCTTCTATAGGCAAACATCAAGTTTGTTTTGATGAAGATGTGGTCTTTTCTTTAGTGTGTATTTCTGGCTTCTTTATCAAAACTCAGGTGTTCATATGTGTATAGATTTATGTCTGGGTCTTAAATTTGGTTCCATTGATCAGTATGTCTGTTTTTATTCCAGTATCATGCATTTTTATTACTATAGCTCTATAGTACAACTTGAAGTCTAGAATGATTAGACATTTAACAATTCTTTTATTGTTTATGATTATTTTATCTATTCTCAATTTTTTGTTTTTTCCATATGAAGCTGAGAATTGTCCCTTCACAGTCTGTAAAGACTTATACTGGGATTTTGATGGAAATTATATTGATCTGTAGATTGCTTTCAGTAGGATGGCCATTTTTACTGTTACTCTATTGATTGATAAGCATGGGAGATCTTTCCATCTTCTGATATTTTCTTCAACTTCTTTCTTGAAAGACTTGAAGTGTTTTATCATAAAAGTTTTTCACATGCTTGGTCAGAGCTACCTCAAGATGTGTTATTGAGGCTACTGTGAAAGGTGTTGTTTCCTGACCTCCTTTTCAACCCATTTGTGATTTTTGTGATTTATATATTAGGAAGGCTAGTGATTTTTTTTGAGTTAATCATGTATCCAGCCACTTTGCTAAAATTAGGAATACCTAGTGGAGGATTTAGGATTTTTTTTTTTAAATCTATCTCATTGTCATACTCTAAAGTAGATATTGGCTTTTATTTTTACTTATATAGACCGTAGGTTTGAAGCTGTTTGGAAGGGATTCAGCTCAGGAACATTCAGATCTTGCATGAAATTTAATATAGTAATATAGGAAATAGGTCGCTCTTGATTTTGTGGCCATTTATACATCACATGTTCCTGAAAGACAGTAGATTAGTTTTGAAAACATCATGTACTTAAAATTGTATTTCTCTTTAGGCGACAAAAGGCTAGAGAAAGGCAGCAGAAATTGCTCGCGGAGTTTGCCTCACGACAGAAAAGCTTTATGGAAACTGCAATGGATGTTGGTAAGTCAAAAATTTTCGTTTGAAACTCTTACAATTAGTTATTATTTATAGTGATAATTTAATCTGAATGTTTACCAGTTTAAATAGTACAGATAATTTACTGTCTTTATTTAAACAATAGAGTAATGATCAGATTAGTGGTTTAATTATTGTGTGTGCACATGGGTATAGGTGTGCCCATGCTGCCGTGTGTGTGTGTGTGTGTGTGTGTGTGTGTGTGTGTGTGTGTGTGTGTGTAGATCCTAGAATAACTTTGTCAATCAGTTCTTTATTTCTACCATGTGGGTTCTGGTGATGGAACTCAAGTTGTCAGGTTCGGGGCAAGTGTTCTTACCCTTGGAACCATATTGCCTGCCTGAGATCATTGTTATAGCCATTTTGTTGTTGAGCAGAGGCAGTTGTTAAGGAGACTTTTGGTTTTCTATAAATCTGTTCCTCATATATGTCAAGTCTGTCAGTAAGTATTTGATTATTTATTTTGATGGTCTTCTCTGACGTTATCCTAAGGTCTTTATAGTGATTTTAAAAATATTTTGAAGTATAATGATTATTAATTAATTAAATGGAATGCTTAATATAATAATTTAAAAATATTTAAAATTTTTTTTGAGTGCCATCACATTAATATTTCTAAAAATCAGGTCCACCTTTTAATTCTGTTCATATTGGCATTAGGATTTTTATAATGGGGAGTACCATTTTCCTATGTGATAGTAGGGCTATGAACAGTCTATTTAAAAAATACATTTTCCCTCCTCTTCCTGTTTTTTTCCCTATAATAGTTCTTTCAGATTATTATCTTTTAAGTTTAGAATTTTCTGTATATGAGAAAATACCTGATACTTACCTTTCTATGTCTGCTGTGTGCCTCACTATTAATTTCTTATTGTTAGTGATATATTATCAGATCATTGTTATTTTCTGTAATAGATTTGCTTTATTAATACATAATGAGGATATACAATGATTTTCTTATATAAACCTTGATAACTATTACTTGAGAGATATTACTGAAATAGAGAATTAGGAACCAGTGTTTCCTCTATTATTGAAGGTTATGCTACTACCAACTTTTAAATGGTTGCCATCTTAATTTCCTCTTTCCAGAACCTTTATGTAAATTAAAACAAATGACCTGTTTGTTTCTTAAAATGTAATTAATATTTTCTCCTACAGTTTTTTTTAAAAGATTTTTAAATTTATGTATATGTGTGCTCTATTTGCATGTATGCCTGCATGATAGAAGTTGGTATCAGATCCCATTACAGATGGTTATGTGATTACTGGAAATTAAACTCAGGACCTCTGGAAGAGCACCAGCCCCTTACATGGATATTTTTGCTTCTGTTTTTTAGTTTCAATTTTTACTTGTAATTGTTATAAAAGCAAAATATTAAATCATGCATTAGTTAAAGTTGTTTTAATCAACTTCACATTTTTGGTCTTTCTTAGGACTGACATTTTACTTGAACAATGGTCTTAGTTGTATTATGATACAGTTTCGTTAGTATTTAACTTAAAAAGTACTTGAAATAGATCTTTGTGGGAGTGCATAATGAAGAGGGACTTTTCTTTTAAGAGTTATAGCTTTTCCCCTCCAGATTCTCCTGAGAACGACATTCCTATGGAAATTACCACTGCAGAACCACAAGTTTCTGAGGCCGTGTATGACTGTGTTATTTGTGGACAGAGTGGCCCTTCTTCTGAAGACAGACCTACAGGACTGGTTGTACTGTTACAAGCATCATCAGGTGAATTCAAAGAAATTTTTTGATAGAAACATTTTAGAGAGTGACATCTGTAACAGATACCTCTATGTTAAATGAGAGCTCATATTAGAGTTTAGTTTTCTCATTGATTTAACTGTTCTAAAATCTATAAGCCTCTTAGGTCTATCAATGTTGTCCATTTAAATATTCTAATTATATATGACATATCCTGCCAGTTCTGTTTCAGTTTTTGGGGTTCTTGAAATAGCATGCAGAAGTAGTTCCTGACCCAGCATGTAGATTGCTGTTTGCCAATATAATCTTTTAAAACATTTTAAAAATTTGTCTGAATGTTGTCCATTTTTTCCCATGTTGAGGTATTTTGAAGTAGTAATAGTGCTTAGATGATCTCATCTTAATGGATTTAGTCCTTCTGCAGTAGGGTGTGTGAACAAATTAAGACTGTAAAGAACTGCATATCTAGATTTTAAACCAGCGTCAGTGTATTCTTAAGTAAAACTTGCAGGCATTTACACAAAAACACAGAGGCAAAGGTGGAGGAGAGAGTGAGATAGATAGAGGTTTATATGTTATTGAAACTAAGTAGCTATTAATTCAAAATTCACTTTTACAAAGTGAAGATGTTAATTCTATCCTCCAGGTAACCACAAAAACAACCTCTTCAGCAAGAAAATAATAAAAATTCATATTAAAGAAATGGGAAGGGACTCAAAATTCCACACTATAAAGTTTAATTATGAAAGAGAGCAGTAATGAATGAATGAAGGAACAAATAACAAACAAATAGCATAGTTGTAGAATTAAGTTATTTATTAGTAATCATTTGAAATGTAATGAACTTAATTTTCTAGTTAGAAGATGGAGACTGAGAGTGAGTTTTAAAGATGACCATACTGTATAAGAAATTCACTTTTGGGCTGGAGAGATGGCTTAGTAGTTAAGACCACTGGCTGCTCTTCCAGAGGTCCCGGGTTGAATTCTTAGCACGCACATAACAACTCACAACTGTCTATTACTATAGTTGCAGAGGATTCAACACCCTTATCCAGACATACATGCAGGCAAAATACCAATACACATAAAATTAAAAGAAATAATTCATTTTTTTTAAAAAGAGAAATTTACTTTAGACTTAAAGACACAAGTAGATTGAAGGTGAAAGGCTTGAACTCAGGATGCAGCTCAGTCGGTAGAATACTTGCTCATATGCACAGAATTTTGAGTTGGATGTATAATTAAGGGGTAATGGTTCAGCACTCAGGAGATATGGAGGCAGAAAGATCAGAATCTCTGTCAACAAAGAAAAGTACAGGAACATGAATTCTGTTGACTATTAAAAGAATTAATACCAAGCCTTCTGAAATGTCCAAAATAAAGAGGAAGGAACATTTTCAAAATTACCATGTGAGGTTAGTATTCCCTTCATACATAAGCGCTGGAATGAATTACCAAATGTAGATGCAAAAACATTCATCAAAATTCTAGTGAATGAATTTGGTGGTGTAGTAGGATTGCACAGTGTGCTGTTTTAGCTGAGATCCTCTTGATTCTCTGCTTTATTTCCACAACTACTCTAAATCTCTCCAAAAGCCAGGTGTGCCATGTACACTTGTTCCTGTCCTTATGAGCAGCTCTTCCCATGCAGATGCAGTTTTAAAAACTATCATTTTTATTTTAGTGGTACATTAAAAAAGTACATAAATTGTGGTGCAGTGGTGTTTTAGAATGTATATGCACTGTGTGATATGATGTGTCTGTGTTTGTAATCCTTTTGGGTTTTGATATTTTATACTTAGAAAATTATAGCATTAGTTTTTTTTCTCTGTCTGCCATATTTATGTCTGTCTCCCAGTTTTTTTCTCCATGTTTTGTGTCTTCAGAAAATTGAATACCTTTTACCTGCTACCAGTTGTACATTTGATTGTGTCCTCAGAAAACACATATATTGACATGAAGCATAAACATCCTTTTTCAGAAGAAAATCAGGGACATCCTCTTGTATAATAACAGCTCTACTATCATAATCATTAAATTTAGTATTAATATTCCATATTATGTTTATATTCAAATTTTCCCAGTTATCTAAACTCTTGTTTTTTGTTTATTTAATAATTGTGATGTTCTGATACATGTCTGTATTGTAGAGTGAGTATGTACAGCTAACTGACATACTTTTCACCTGACCTACCTGTCTTTTCTTTGTGGTAGGAACCAGTGGCATCTTTTATAGCATATATTTCTTCTCTCTTTGTTCTCATTTGTGTAGCTTCCTTTGACTTAGAACAATCTCTCAAGGTCTTTACCCAAGATTGGCTGTTCCATAGACTGAACATGTGAATTCTTGTGATTATTCTCTTATTGTGAGGTTCAGAGTAAATATTTTGGAGAAAGGTATTGCACAGTATGTTTCTCCTGATGCCATCACTTTAGGAGGATTCCATGTCAGAGTGTTCTGTTCTAGGTCATACCTACAATGGTGTTGGTAACCCATAAGGTTAAATACTTTGCTCTTTATCTTTTATCATTTTTTTTTTTTGCCTGAATGTGTGACCATAACATCCAACTTGCACCATGCTTTCTGATACTAAATTTCTTTAATTTGTCCTGTTTCTCTTCCTTAGTTCCTTATAAGTTACCCCCTGAGTGATGGCACACTTGTGTCTGTCACACTACGCACGTCTCCAGCCTTGGCTCACTGCTTTCTCCCAGCAGCACTGCTTCCTCTCTGCGATACAGCCTCTGTCCAGATGAAGGAGCTTGATACGGAGTCCTTTCAGTGACAGGCTTAGGAAGTCATCCGTCATGCATTCATACTTACAGATTTTATTACTATCCTTGTGATGTAAGAGTCCCATTTTGTAGTCCCGACTGGCCTGGAACTCACAGAGATCTTCCAGCCTCTACCTCTCAAGTGCTGAATTAAAGGAATGTGACACCATACCTCAATATTATTTTTAAGAGTGAATACTTTCATATTTTGGGCCTTTATTTACTTGACAATTAAAACACTATTCTTTTTTTTTTTTTTGTCCTGAAACTCACTATGTAGACCAGGCTGGCCTCAAACTCACAGAGATCTACCTGCCTCTGCTTTCTGAGTGCTAGGATTAAGGCCTTTAGAACATTTAAATAAAATATTTAAACATTTATGATTGACATTTAAATAGAATTAATTTTGATATTTAAAAACAATTGAAAAATTTTAAATTTACTATTGGTTGTTGTGGTGGATAACCTGGGTTGTTTTGGTAAATTAGGTATTTGTGTTGTTTAATGAGCTTTTGTCTCTGTTGTTATTTAGTTTTAGGTCAGTGCCGGGACAATGTTGAGCCAAAAAAGTTGCCGATCACTGAAGACGAACAGATTTACCCTTGGGACACATGTGCAGCAGTTCACGACGTGAGGCTTTCATTACTGCAGCGCTATTTTAAAGACGTAAGTGTTTTTAGTGTAGAACAGCTTCACTTTTCCTCCTCCTCCTCCTCCTTCTGCTAATGGTGCTAGGGATTGAATCTAGGGTCTTATGCATAGTAAGCAAGATTTACTACTGAGCTATATCCCTAGCACTTGGATCGTATCATCTGTTTGTTTGTTTATTTTGTACGTGTCTATCTGCTTTGCCTTCATCTGTGTAAGTGCACCGCATGTGTGCCTGGTGCCTGTAGAAGTCATAGAGCACCAGATGTGGAGTTACGGGTGCTTGTGAGGTACCATGTGGATGCTGGGAACTGAAACTGGATCAGAGCTCTGTAAGAGCAACAAATGCTCTTAATATCTGAGTCATTTCTCTAGCCCCTTGAATTGTAATTTGGATGGCAAGATTGATGATGATTTGCCTCCAGAATTTTAATTTAAATGATTTTCTTCTATTAAAGTGGCATTCTGACTTCAAACCGTGAAGTTTAGTGGAAGAATAATAACAATAATTAGTATGTGGGTAGTAACAAAATAAATTTCTATTAATAAAAATTCAAGCAATAAGTGTGATGTATGTTTTAAATGTTTTTATTGTGAAGTCTACATAATTCACTTAAATAATAAAATAATTTACTTAGTGTGTGAATTTTTTACCACCTTTTACTGTTGCGTAAAGATGCATAGTGTCCATATGGTACTTTTAAAATGTAAAGGAGAGATAGAGTTCATTATTGTGTTCTCTTATATCCTGTGAGCTTAGTAGATTGTTTCCCAGCTTCTTTATAATGTCTATCACTCAGTAGCACTAGTCCGAAATTTTAAAGTTCAGCTTAACAGCAGCAGCACTGTTAACTTCAAGATCTCAGATGTAGAGCACTTCCCTACCGTGTGTGAGACCATGTTTCCCATCACCAGCACTGTCAATTTTAATATTTTTTGAGGAGATTATCAAATAAGATTTCCTCCCTTTTGTAGATTGAATCCAATAAATCCTGAATCAGGTAAACATATAGTAGTTTAAAATACTTTAAAGAAAAGTGTTATTTTAGTTAACTGTACTTAATTGTTTTTATTGCTTTCCAAATAGTTCTTCCTTGCCTGAGCATCTTAGTAGCACAGACACAAGATGTAGTTCCTTACAGTCAGCAGTGGCCTGAGCAGTTTGCTTTCATAAGTGGAGTGGGCTTTCTGATGGCTTCAGGAGGAGCTCGTGCTTCTAGTCAGGGAGACATTGTATATATTAGCACAAGTCTTAGTCCATTATTTAAAAAAAAAAAGAAAGAAAGAAAAACAAAAGAAACCAGGATTTTTTTGAGCTATGTGCATTTGGCCAAACAGACTAAGTTTCAGTTTTCTTATTCATAAAGGGTTCAAGTGATCTTTTCTGCAGTGATTTTTCGGGGTAGGTCACCATAAATGTGAAGTGGTCCTTTTAATATTTAGAGTAGGTAATTAGCACATCTCATGTTAAGCCTTATAATGCAATTTGGATGGTTTTATTTATTTCCAGAGTTTTCAAAGTGGAGTTGTGGTTATTTTAAAATGTATTGTGTATATCTGTTTTATTGATATCTGTATTATTAATGTGTGTGAAAGCATGAATGATGTGTGGTTTGTGTATGTGTAGGAGGGACATGCAGACCATGATGTCTTTATAGAGGTCAGAAGACAACTTTGGAGTCTATTTTCACCTTTAAAATGTTTTTAAGGTTTATTTTGTTTTAAGTGTATAAGTGTCTTAGTTACTTTTCTATTGCTGTGAAGAAGCAAGACCGTTCAGGCAAGCTGGCTAGATACAAACACCACACATCACACATGAGGACAAAAATTTTCTTTTATTTGGCTTTGTTATTCACCTTTATACATTTAATTGAAAGCGATTCAAATAAAATGCAAAGTATTATGACAAAAATGTATCTAATAAGGTGGCAACTGATTGTACAAAACAGGTCCCAGAAAGATGGATTGCTGCACTTCCAGGCCCTGAGTCAGTTCCCAGCATACATGTTAGCTGGTTTACAGCTGCTGTGACTCCAGCTCCAAGGATCTAGTACCTTTCTTCTGCCTACATGGCGACCAGTACACATGTGGCACAAACGCATTCATAGATACATACACAGAAATAAAAAGAAATCTTCAAAAATGATCTTAACACAATCTTACCAACAGTATTCTCCTTGAAAATATTTGAGGGGTGGAGAGATGTCTTAGCAGTTAAAGAGCACTGGCTGCTCTTCTAAAGGACCTGGGTTAGATTCCCAGCATCCACACGACAGCTCAGAACTGTATTACCTCCAGTCCTAGGAGGTCTCACACTCTCTTCTGCCTTCTGCAGACACCCTACACACATGTGGTGCACAGGAGGCTGCTGTACCTGCTTGGCTTTCCTGTGGGTTCTGGGATCTGAACTGTAGCCCACAGTGCTCGAGTTCTAAGTCCTTTACCTGCTGAGCTATCTCCCAGGCCTGAAATTTTTTTAAAATTCAATCAAAATATAGCCAGTACGATATTTGTGAAGAAAAGAGATCTAATAAAAAGATTAGATCAGTATCTCTTTCTAAGGCAAAATAAGTTTTAAAAATAAGTTTTCTTGTTCTTAAATGAAAGGCTCTGAACTGACCTTGACTCTTGTGTTCTTGTGTTAATGACTAATTAGAGTTTTCTTTTGATAGCAATGATTTTTTGTGTACTTTGTAGTAGATATATGGTATGTTTCCTGAATTAGTGCCTGAAGATCAGGGCTTTCATTGATTTTATATCCTCTTTTAGGGTCTCTGGGGTATAGATACTCCCTGGACTTGTTACTAAATGACTCTAACACAGAGGGCAGGGATTTTGGCTAGAATAGACTTGACTCATGGGCAGGGGAATAACTTGATTGGCGTTGATACAGATTATAGAATTAAGATGTGCATGTTGCAGAATTTACATACAGAAATGCAGTATTGTAAAATAGCATATATGTGACACGGAGAGAGAGGGAATCTGAGCCTTGTAATTGATTTGGACATGGCCTCTATCACTTACAATTTAATGACCTTAATAATATTGTCATTTCTGTTTTATAAAAAGGGACAGCACTGTTACTGAATGGGGTTTTCACAAATACTGACTTTATGAAGACTCAGTGGTAAGCACTTAGCACAGCAGCGAGTGGACATATAGTCAAAATCTCTCTAAAATATCTTCTCAGGAAAGTTTTCCTGTACTTTTGACTCTAGCAAACTCAAATAACGTCTGTTACAGAGGCCAGTGACTACTATCTTCAGTTTTAAAGATAACTACTGGCCAAGCGGGTGCTAGCATACCTGTAATTCTAGCACTTCAAAGGTGGAGGCATAGAGATCAAGAGTTTAAGGCCATCCTAGGCTATATAGTGAATCAAGAACAGCTGGAGGCTACATTAGACCCTGTCCCTGTCTCAAAAGTACTTAATAAACAAAACAACTAGCTACTGTTTCTAAAAGTTAATATTATTCACATTTTTATAATACTATGCTGAAGAGAACAGGATGTTTATTAACTGACTAGTCACTGACTTGGAAATAATGTAGCCTTCAAATCTGTTTCTATGTTAAGGATCTCTAAAACATAAAACAGAGATGAGCAGGCCTCCTGTTGTTTTGTCTGGTTTGTAACAATAGAACCCCGTTTACCTGCTGGGTTTGGTTTATGCTGCTGCACATCTTTATCTGGAGAGGCATTTAATACTTGTCTTTCTTTTTTAGTGTGTATGTGTGTGTGTGTGTGTGGCTCAAACTCTCGGGGAGTCAGCTGGGATTAAACGCTGGTCCTCATACTTGCATGGCAAATATTCTTACCTGCTGAGCCATCCTCCCAGCCCCTGTGCAGTATTTTCAACTTTTGTGTTCTCAGGAAGAATTTTGATTTACTGTTGGAACATTGGACTTAGAAACATTTAAAGACCTTGCTTTATGATATGTAAATTTCCTTCCAACATTGAAAAATGTAAAGATTTATATTATTTTTAAGCATGTAGAAACATTTTTTATGACAGCTTTTAAATACTTGATTCTGTGGTTGTCACTCATGTCCCTTGTGCCTCATGTGACTCTGCCTGTCTTATTACTGCAAATCCTACAGGATGAATTCAGGCTTAGTCCTAAAATGCTGTTTGACAGATCAAATGATAAAAATGAGAGAGAGGAAAAGGAGAAAGGGAGAGAATATTGATTTTGAAGTGTTTAGCTTATATGTAGTCTGTGATAGGGCTTGGAAATTCATATTGTGGTATGCAGGTAAATAAGGGGCCAATGACTTAATTTTTTTTTGACAGTGAATAAGTGCTTGTGGAGTTTTAAATCAAGAGGAAGAGAAAGCTTTATTGGGAGGATGATAGAGTTTTGACATAGTGATTTTATGATAGCTGAGGGACACTCAACTAGAAATTTCTGGTTTCTGGCTTGGGAAAAAACCATCTATATAGCTCTTTCTGTCTGTCCGTCCGTCCATCTGTCCACCCACCTCTCCCTCCTTCCCTCCCTCTCTCCTTTCCTCCCTCAAGCAAGGCAGCCAGGATTATAGGATAGGTGAAATTACTAATTCCATAATAGGTACAGTTTCAGTGAGGAGAGTAGCACTCCCTTGAGGAGTACAAACATCCCTTAAATGTAAACAAAGGAAGAGTAAGAGAAACAAGGGAAGGAACCTTAAGGGAGATTGACAATATGGAAGCCAGAGAGAGGTCTGTATTCCAAAAACAAACTGTTGATGGCAGAAATGGAGAGACTAGTGCATATATGATATATAACCTGACAATAATTTTTCTATATGAATGTGTGTGTGCATATGCATACCCATAGGTTGATGTTGGGTGCCTTCCTCAATCACTCTCTGACTCATGTTCTGGGATAGAGTTTCTCATTGAACCTGGAACTCTTTATTCAGTTGAGCTCCAGAGATGTATCTGCCTATATCTATAGTCCCAGTGTAGGATTATAGACATGTACTGCTGCACCTAGCTTGACATAGATACTGAGTCTCAATTCAGGCTCTTATGTTTTTATGGAAGGCATTTTATGGACTAGCCATCCTCCCAGCCCCTGAACTATAATATTGTGAATTACATGTTATGGGATAGAAAAAGTATTGTCTATGATATTTATTCTCCTTTATTGTAAGCTTGGATATTTGGAAACTAAAACTTACAGTATTCTAATTTTAAAGATCTGGCTTTAGGGCTATCATATGTTAATTTATATCAAAAAACTACAAACTGTCTTAGGATATACATGAAAACGTGGCAGGTTTGGTTGAATGTATTTCAATATATTCATAATTATTTTTTTATGTTGGTAATTATTTAAAATTAATTGTCTTTGTCTTTCTTTCTTTTTGAAGAGTTCTTGCCTTTTGGCAGTATCAATTGGCTGGGAAGGAGGTGTTTATGTACAAACTTGTGGCCACACATTGCACATAGATTGTCATAAATCCTATATGGAGTCATTACGGGTAAGTTGATTAGAAGAAAATTTAAAGATGTCTGTTACCTTTGCAGGTATTATGATTTTTAAACCATACACATTCCAGTGCCTCTTCTTTAGTCTGAGGGATCATCATTTTTATACTTTTGCAGCTGACTCCTGTGACTCCCATTACTGTTAGTCTTGGTTGTTGTTGCTCTGTAGTGATAAGCTCCACTGTATGGATCATCTTGTCACGTGATCGTCCTGTCTTATTTTCACTGTCTTCAACACTTTTAACCTTTGCACATTTCCTTGTTCATTAGCTCTCTCCTAACTCCACTTTCCTATAATGAGTCTAGCCTATCTTTATTTCCAGGGATTAGTCAGCCTCTTGATTTTAGACATAGAAGTCAACCAGACGATGGTAGAAAATCATAAAACTAAGTAAATTGTTATGCAACCTTAAGATTTCCTATATCAGGGACTGAGATTATGTCCATGGCCTATAAATACATTTACTAATTTAGGTTCCTGCTTTCATCATGTTTCTTTCCTGTTTGCCACAGCAGCTATGCAAAGTCTGCCATCCCACATTTAGACATTTGCCTTAAATCCTAAGAACTTCACTCACTAGCCTTTGTTTCTTTTTATGTCACCAAGAAGTCAGTGTGTCTTCATCACACACTCCCTTTCCTCCTTACATTTACAGTACAGTTCCCTAGTAAAATGACTGTATCCTAGCCTTTCCCTTCTTTTCTGCTTCTTGGAGTAGAAGTCATTCCTGCTTCTGCTAAGGAGCAGCCTTCCTGTGTGCTGTGCAGTCCTTTGTCTGCTGCACTGCAGAAGCCGTGCTTGGTTGATTCAGAACCCTTCCCTTGACCTTACATACAGCTGAAGTCTTTAGTCTTTCAGTTCAACTTCCTAAAAACATTTCTACTGTAAAAGTGAATTTCCTTTTTCTAGATTCCTAACTCAGAAGCATTTCTCTCCTTCCTGTTGCTCACTGTTCAGTCACTAGCCAGGATCCTAGTGGTTGTTCTTGAGTATCACATGGCATTGGTCTACCTTCTTTATTTCCTCTGCTATCGTGTATATGCCCTCTTTTGACTTCTTTGTGTTTGTATTCAATACTGAATTCCTTACTCTAATTCATTCCCTCCCTTCCTAAAATGTGTCAGTGGTTTACCAATACTTTCTTGTTTTCCTCTTGATAGGATGAAGCTTACTTTGCCTGAATGCCATTCATGTACTCACTCCATGGTCTTGAGTTTGCCTGTTGACTCTGCTATGCTTTCATCAATTCAGGATTAATAAGCTAATGAATTAGTTATTCTAGCTTCAGCTCTATGTAAGGTCAAGGGAAGGATTTTGAATGAGACATACCTGAACATTTTTATGTACTGAGAAAGGACAGGAGAGACAGCAAAAGAATAAAGAAAATGTTACCTACCAACTGACCATGGCTTCTGCAGTGCAGCAGACAAAGGACTGCACAGCACACAGGGAGGCTGCTCCTCAGCAGAAGCAGGAATGACTTCTACTCTAAGAAGCAGAAAAGAAGGGACAGGCTAGGATACAGGATTAATAAGCTAATTAATAACCAATAAATAGTTCTTAAGCACATCATGCATTTTGATAACTATTTAGTTTCTAGAGTATTGTAGATTCTGTGATGAATCTTGGGGATACAACAATAAATAAGACAGGTCCTCTATTCAAGAATTTACAGTGCTTATTAGTTACTTTGCTCATTGTGTGATAATATACCTGACAAAAGCAATAGAAGAATGCAAAGAAGGGAAGGAAGGACAGACGGATGGATAGATGGACTTCTTTAGCTCACAATTTGAGAGTAATGGCAGCAGGAGCACGAGGCACTGGTCATACTGATTCACAGTCAGGAAGCAGAGAGACAAAAGAACTTGTTTTCTCCTTTCTTTTTTTCCAGTCTAGACCCTAGTCTGTGAAATGGTGCTGCTCTCATTTAGAGTGGGTCTGTCAGTTCAGTTGACTCAATCTAGAAACTCCCTCAGAAGCATGCCTAGAAGTTTGTCTCCTCAGTGATTCTGGATCTGTTAAGTTGACAGTTAAATTAAGCATCAGGTTGTGTATTTGGTGGACAAAGAATCCTGTTTTAAAGTATACACAGGGTCATAGTGACCATCTGAAGTGTGCCCAAACTTTTGATGTAGTAGGGTACCTTTGAATCATTATATCTATATCTGTATATCTAAAGAACTAGTGAGAAACCAGATTGTAAAGGGCTTTGTGGTCCATGTAAACAATTGAGACTTTATGTAGCTCCCTCAGAAAAAAGATATTAAAGGTTTGCTTATATAGAAAAAAAATTGTAGTATTACTTAAGAAAGGATAGTGTCTTGCATGTGATTATGGCATAGTTCTGTATTATAAGAAGTGCTTGTTAACCATTGACCAGAGACTTTATTTTTTTGTAACATTTTAGAGATGCCTTTCTTTGTATGGTATGCTAGTTTACTATAAAATATGGTAGTGTAATTTATACAAATGTGTGAATCAAATATCTCTCTGTTTATTTCATCTTTCAGAATGACCAGGTTCTTCAGGGCTTCTCAGTGGACAAAGGAGAATTCACGTGTCCCCTTTGTAGACAGTTTGCCAACAGTGTTCTTCCATGTTATCCTGGAAGCAATGTGGAAAATAACCTTTGGCAACGCCCTTGTAACAAAAGCACACAAGATCTCATAAAGGAAGTGGAGGAGCTGCAGGGACGGCCGGGAGCTTTCCCAGTAAGCATCAGTGTAAGGCAGAAATATCCTGGCTAACTTATTAACTTTGTCTGTTTTTCAGTTCCTTCCCTCCACCCTCCCCCCCCCCCCCCCCGCCCCTTCTCCTCCATCCCTCCCTTTCGTTCCGTCTCTTCCCTGCTCCCTACAGTCTGGTCTTTTTTTCCTAAATCACCCTGGGTCTTTATGCATTTAGTAGACATTGATTCTCAGGCGTTTTTGTCTTCTGTTTGTGCTTATTGAAAAGCAGAATGAAAATTGTAAAAGAAATTATCAGATACTATGCTTTTCTTTAGTCAAAATCATAATTTTAGTGTATTAAGACTCTCTTCCAGATCACGAATTAAGTTTTTGTTCTAGTTAGAGCTACCATTTCTGTGATTAAACGCCATGACCAAAGCAGGTAGGAGGAAAGGGTTTATTTATTTGTCTTAGACTTCCACATCATTGTTTATCATCAAAGAAAGTCAGGACAGGAACTCAAATGGGGCAGGCTCCTGGAGGCAGGAGCTGATGCAGAGGCCTGCTGCTTACTAGCTTGCTCCTCATGGCTTGTTCAACCTGCTTCCTTTCTTTTCTTTGTTGTTTTTTTAAGACAGGGTTTCTCAGTATAACCATCCCAGGCTGTCTTGGACTCACTAGTAGATGATGGCCTCAAACTCACAGAGATTTGCCTGCCTCTGCCTTCTGAGGGCTGGGCCCTTCCTCCCCAACCCCCCAATCACTAGTTAAGAAAATGCCCTACAAGTGTGCCTGTAGCCTGATCTTATGGAGGTGTTTTCTCAATTGAGGCTCCCTCCTCTATGATGACTCTAGCTTGTGTCAAATTGACATAAAACCAACCAGCCATCACAAGCTTAAATATGGTTAGGCTCTTTAAAGATAAACAAAGCAAAGCAAAAAGCCTATATGTTAATTTGCTTACTTAGCAATGGATACGTTCTGAAAATGGCATCAGTAGATAATTTTGCCATTGTGTGATCGTCAGAATGTATTTATACAAACCAAATGGCTTTGATGTCTCTAGGCAATATAATTTTAAGGGACTACCAAAGTATATGTGGCCTATTCTGTACCATGGTACATGACTCTCTACTTCTGTCTCAATATAGAAATATAATATAGCATATAAGTATCAAATACAGTGTTTGAAAATATACCATATTTATATTGAGATTAAGCTTGATAACCTGAGTTTAATTCCTAAGGACTCATATGGTGGAAGGAGACACTAACTACTCTAGATTGTCCTCTGGCCTCTACACATGGTACCATTGTATCCATGAGCCCACCCATATATGTGTGTGCATGTGTACACATACCACATAAATGTAATAAAAATTAAGAACTTTCACACACATCTTTATTTACTCTGTGTGTATGTTAGAAAATACTATGTGACCATTCACTACAAGCTAGTCTTCTATAATGTGAATTGGCTTAAATTATTCTGTTTTTTAATCCCCACCAACAGAATTTGTGTGGTTTAAGTTCTTAAAATGTTTTACCTATATTGTAGATTTTTGTTGTGCTCTCTAAAGGATGTGACATACTTTACTACTACTATACCATGCCTGCCATTGTACTTTTTTGTAGTGTTGGGAACTGAACTTAAGGCTTCTCACATACTAAGCAAGTGCTTGCCACTAAACTAAGCTTTTGAAACAGAAATTTGGACATTAAACCATTCAAATTTATCTCTTGACATTTACTTTCTCAAATGCAGACCAACTTTAGAATCTGTTTTGGGATGTAAATTTTATTTAAAATTGTCTGAAAGTAAGGGACATTGATATTATATTTCTTTGAAAACTGAACTTAAATAAAGTCAGCTTTTTTGGAAACCTGGAAGTGATTCTAAAATATTATTTAGCATTATGTACTCATTAGATTAGGCTAGAGTTTGTATTGCTAACTCAAAATAATAATTCATAATTGGGTTTTCTCATAATTGGATATTATCAGTTGCCATCCAGAATTTGAATAAGATAGATTCAGTTTTAATTGATTTTTCTTTATACACTAAATTGGGCAAAGTTGTTGATGTTACATCTACTTTGATTTAATGTTAATTTTCTAGTGTGTTTCTATGATAAATATTTCAGTTTTAAGCTATTACTAAAGAAAATTAATGTGAGTTTTATATGTATGTTCACTTTTTTATAGTCAGAAACCAACTTAAGTAAAGAAATGGAATCTGTAATGAAAGATATAAAAAATACCACTCAGAAGAAATACAGAGACTATAGCAAGACCCCAGGCTCACCAGACAATGATTTTCTCTTTATGTACTCTGTTGCTAGGTAGGTATGTGTAATATATATTATTATTTCCTTAGCATTAAGTTTTTTTATTGTTTAGTGAATCTTTGTTTTATGTTACCATTTGTTTTTGTTTAAAGAAAGGATATATATCTTTAATATTGGTTAAAAGTATAGCTAGTTTTATAACCTCCCAGGACATTATTTCCTGAGGTTATTTTTAAATTACTTGATGCACAATTTGACTGCTGTTGAACATCATGGAACATAAGGGGGAAAGTATATTATTAATACTTGGGGCAGATAAGTCCCTTAAAATATGGCATTTTATGTATGATGAAGTCTTGTCAAGTGCTTATGGCGAGAACTAAAACATCATGTTATATGCCCTTCATTACAGAAATTAAGGCTGCAAGAGTGGAATTTGTTTCTTTGTTTACATGAACCAAGTGAGAGCTCTCCTAGTATGTTAGGAAATGCCAGGTGCTTTAGAAAACCAGTGAAAGAAGAGAAAGCAAGGAACCAGGCGTTCTAAGCCTCTGCTTTTGGCTTCAGGGAAGCAGCACTTATTGAATTAGGGAGCATTAGCTTGATTGCTGAGTAGCTGGATCATCACCAATGCACGCATCTAAGCAGGACTGTTGGAGAGTATGTGAAAATGGAGAGCCGTAAAAAGGAAACAGGGAAAAAGCAGGTATGTGCAGCTAGACACAAACACACACATCCTGCTAAAGCTGATACTATAGAGCCTTGTATGCATTTGCTAGCATACTTCTTATTTGTTCATATAGTATTGTAGTTGGTAAGTAAGATCTAGAGAGATGATGGGACTTGAAGTCATCCAGCAACTTACTGGCAGTAATACAGGTTGAACTTTAGATAATTTGAGTCAAGATTCAGTGGTTTTGGTTTTTCAGTTAGTCATATTTCTTCCTGTCTTCTGTCCACCTTTCATAGGTTGCATTCTGTTTTTAATCTCTTTGCCCCACTCCCATAGCAGTGTAACAAAACAGTAAGTGAAAGAGCTTATGTAACCTTTAAAACCCAGGAAAATGGATCCAGACTTAGAAGAATTTCAGCAAGCAAGTTAGAACTCAAGATAAGGAACCTACCTCACTCTTCAGTCTGAAAACATAAATGCTGGACCCAGACTGATATAGAAGTATTTGTGCATTAGAAAACAACTTCCTATTCCATGTGTTCCTAGGCTGTTGTTTATCCAGAATCCTTTTTTTTTTAAATGGTGAGGTAATATAATTACTATTGTGGTTCTGGGGAGTTACTGATTATTGCATACTTATAACTAACGATGCTTATAAAACTAAATTTAATATAATTTAGCTTTACTAAGGATCTAGGATCATGTATAGCTTCTGTATAATATGCAATTATTGTATAGAAATTCAGTTGAATGTAGATCAGCTGTTGTATTTATACACATACTCTCTCTTTTTCTTTCTTATCTCACTTGTGTATTATGCCTTCAGTTTCACTAGAGTTGGCATTACTGGAAGATCCTTAAATCCTGATTAAATGGGAATGATCAATACATAGAATTTTCTTGTAATATGATAAACAATTTCATTCGGCTGAAATTTAAGTTCCTGTTTTTTTGCCTTAAACTATAAATAACTTATGAAAAAAGACTATGTAACAGTAAGAAGGACTCACTGTTTTTCTCTTGTATGGAAAAGTAAGGACAGGGTCAGATGCTAAAGGTGCAGGCAGAGAAACAGGAAAGTCACACTGCCATCCCTGTCCCTCTCTGAACCCTAGTAATACACAAAAACAATGAGACAGTGATTATTTGATTAGAATAATCAAGCACATGCAGAGTCGCACAGTGGGCTTGCGGTTCTTCCCCGAGTCTCACTTAGCTGTTGCCAAGAAAACAAATGAAGGCCAAACAGAGTGGCTCAGAAATAAAATCTGGATGAAGGAGAAAGACTTTTATCATATTGAGTAGAACATAATGTCAAGATGTGATGGTAGGCCTTTGTTTTACTCTAAAATGCAGCTTGTTTCATTTTATTTAAATATTTAAATCCTATGAAATATGTTAGTGCCTACCTTTCAGAGAAAATATTTCTGAAACTATTAACTATTTATGAAAGAAGTTGCAATTCAAAGTTATTCAAGTAAGTATTTATGAAATAACTTTAATTCAAACTTACTTTGAATTCCTTTATTTTTAATTCTTTGTGATTCCCAGAACTTGAAGCTATATTTATATTTGGCATTTTAATAAGACACAGTTTTAGTTTTTGAGTTGAATTTCTCCTAGCTGTGTAAATAATTTTCTTTATTCTTAAGGGAGCATAAAATTTTTGATATTTGGGAAGAGAATATTTCTTTTGATGGTTGGAGTATTTTTTTTTTTTTGAAGGCAACAGAAGGGAAAGTTTTGAAATGTATTTTTGAAAATTAATTCTCAAATTAACCATACAACTTTATACGTTTCAACCTATTTCTGAAATTTTTGTTCTGATGCAAGTATTAATCATAAAAGTGGATTATGAAAAGGGTAAGAAGGAGTCCTTTAATATTAACTCATTGTTGCATTACTGAAACTAAGAAAGACATGACTTTCAGTAATTGATTTTCCCACCAAGGACTTTTGTATCTAAGTCACGAACTGAGAAACATGGAAATGGTAGAGAGAAGACACAGGGGCATTTGAGATGCAGATGAGCAGACATCTCTCAACCATGAATGGATTGGTATTCAGTAAAATGAATATATATCTTCATATGTTGTATTGTAAGTCTAGATCTTTAAAAGTAATTATGTTGAAAACAAGAGGAATACTTTCTAAAATGCCAAATAATGTCCTTTATAAGTAGTATCTGACTGTCCTGCACATGCTGATTTCAAAGTTCTAAGCATAAGCAATTCCTCCCTCTCAGCTTCTTAAGTAGCTAGGACTGTAGGCATAAGCCACCATACCCAGTGTCAAACTGAACCCTTTTAATTTTTGCTTTTGATTCAAAACTAATTTTTGAGGTGATTTTCCCCTTGAAAACAATCTGCCTGCTCTGTTTCTTTCTCTTTTGTTGTCACACTTGAGGATTGTAAAGATCAGCAAAAGGAGATCAACTGCAGATCAATAAATACAAGTGGTTAATTTTCCATGTGTGTGTATGTCTCTCTCTCTCTCTCTCTCTCTCTCTCTCCTCTCTCTCTCTCTCTCTCTCTCTCTCTCTCTCTCTCTCTCTTCTCTCTCTCTCTCTCTCTGCATATGTGTGTGTGTAGCCTACAGTTGATGTGGAGTTTCTTCTTCAGTCGCTTAACCTGGAGCTTTCTGTTTAGGTACCTGACTAGCCCCTTGCTCTGGGATTCTCTCTCTTCAATTCCTGAATGCTGGACTTTCAGATGGTCTGGTAAATCTATCTGGCCTTATGTAGGTATAGGAGTTCTGCTTGCAAGGCAAGCACTGTGCCCACTGAGCCATCTCCCTAGTCTTACATGGCTCCTTGTTTGTTTGTTTGTTTGTTTTTTTTTTTAATAAAGCATATTGGTAAGTATCATTAGGATTTAGACACTAAGACATGGTTGCCTAAGCAACATTGAATATAAAACAGAATAAAATAGGTTCTACAAATGTTATTTTGGTAAAATGCAATAGAACTTCAAAGGGAATATAAATGAATTAAAACAAAGTATATGAAATATCTATTTCCTCTCTCAGAAAGGCTTCCTAGAAGAGCTGTGTCTTCTTTCTAGGCTCTCAACCCAAGAGAGAAACTTTTGCTCAATGAAGTGACTGGTTCAAGGCCTCAGATCTGTTCTCCAAAATCTTTGTACTTTCTATTGTTCCAGTTTGGTTTGATTATCTTGTGTGTGTGTGTGTGTGTGTGTGTGTGTGTGTGTGTACGCCTGCACATTTCCTCTTCAAATAAAAATAACAGTAAGAAGGGAACATAACAGAAACACAAACTTTGGACATGGATAAAGGGCTGATGTATAGTTAAAGCACTTTTTAATGCTTGGTGTATCTAAGTCCACAGTGATAGCTTTCTACAGTCTTGTCATTCTTTGAAATGTAGAGGTTTTCCCTGCTGCCAAATTCAGTGGGTATGTTTGTGGTAGAAAGTGCAGAAGATAGAATCTACTTCTCTTCTAGAATAAAAAGCATAAAAACTTCACTTCCAAATTATGCTTATTTTTGTAGTATTTATTCAGGAAAAAAAAGGCAGATTGCTGTGATTTTTCAACAGTGGAATGTAATAGGGATATATGCCCACCTGGTGGCTTAGTCTAGTGAGTTTTAAAGTTTGGGTGGAAATGAAGCAATACAATGTTGATGGTTAGGGCCTCTGACATTGATTTTTTTAAGTTCTAAATATTATTCATTAACTTTTTGTATAGTTTTATAAAATGAAATAGAAATGTTACATAGAACATCTTCCAGTAATATTTTAAAATAATGTCAGACTTAATAGATTTATTTTCTTTAGAATAAAATTCATAATAACTTATGTGTCATCCATTAAAGTATATTTGGTGATCCAATAAACAGAATTGTTGTTATAATTTAGTGACATTTTTATAAATATAGTGAGATGAAAGTTTACATTCTGGTTCTGACATTGATTTGTAAGATTTGTTTGTATATTTGGTTGGTACTTTAAGAAGTGCTATCTAGGAAATCATAGTTTTTATAAGAGAATATAGCCATTAATTTTTTTCTACAGATTAGGCAACAGAAGATTTGTGAAAACAAAATATATTGATCTCATTTATATTCCCTTGATGAAGGAACACATGCTGGTCTCCGCGCTCGCTTTCTGTCCACTAATATGAAATCCTTGTCCCTGCTTCCTTGCTGGTAGGTTTTTAGAAGTTCAGTGAGCATTGCAAATCGCCTGAAGGGTGGAAAATTCCCTTGTCACACAGCTGCCCTTATCAGCAACAGCCAGATGGAGCTCTGAGCAGGAACATTATCCATGTTAAAGAATATCTTCCCCACCCTGAGAAGATGATGAAACCATTCTGTTAGAAATGGGTGGCAAATGTACAGACTCAGGAATATTACTGTTTTAAAGTTTGTATGTTATATGTGAAATATCATTTTAAAATATTGCCAAAATCAGTTTAAATGTTTTGTTTTTAAATAAAACAGGATGTAGTCTTTCTTGAATTTGCAGCAAAGAGTAAGCTGGAAGTGTCACCTCTCTTTAAGGTGGGGGTGGAGGTGGGTGGGTGTTTCATTAGAATATTTTGGTTATAAACTAGCTAATTCAGTTTTTTTTTGTTGAAAATAAATATTTAAGGTGATACGGTTGAAATACAGCACAGTTGAAGTTATAACTCAAATTTTATTTTTTATTTTGGTAAAATTGTTCTATTGTTACTCTGAGCATTTCGGTTTTACATAGGCTTGCTTTTGAAACATCAATTTACTCATAGTTGCTATTTGGTAAGCTAATAAATGCTAAATGCCTTGTAATTTCAGATGTTTGTAAGCAGTGCTGATCTTTACCACTATCAATAATTACACAATATATTTTAATAAAACTGAAATTATAGAAATCCATAAAAGAGACCATGATTAATTGTGTGTTGATCATAGTCACTTCAATGTTGGTGGTTTTGTTTCATGATACTAATCTCCAGATACCATCTAATCTCCAATGAATGAAAACCATTTCCTTGTTAGAAAAATCAGTATGCCTTGTATTTTTTTAATGACAGTAATTATCTACCTGGTGACTGACAGTTGAAATACATATCTTTCATCATATTTATATATAGGCTTATAAAGTATGTTGCAGGGATTTTTTTGTTGTTAAGGCCCAGGTTTTAGTTTGCAAGTGACTGAGACTTTGCAACAATTACATAGTTGTATGTGTAATTCTTTTACAGGTTTAAATTTAGACATCTAAGAAAGTTGGATAAATTGTTACTTTTTAATTGCTAAGTATAACAAAAAACAATACTTCATAAACTATGCTTTTGCAAGTAATAAAGTTGAATTGTTTATTTTCCACCTTGACTGAAATATGTCAGTAAAAACAGTCTCCCAAGCCTATAACTGAGATAGATTTGGATACTTTGCTTACAGAACCAATTTGGAACTGGAACTGATTCACAGAGGAGGCAGTCTATGCTCAGGTGGTGCAAGCACAGCTGGTAAAAGATCTTGTTTGAGTAAGTACCGACAGTGTTAGACTTTAGAAGATGTCTATTTATGTTAGTTTTGAAAGCCTGTATAGGCAAAGTGTCATTCAGTGTTTTGTTTTCCATCAAATTCTGTTCATATAAGTTTAGTTTTCAAAGTAATAAGTGTTCAAAATGCCACTATCCTTAGAAAAACAATGTGACTATTTAGCCTTTTTATATTATAATTGGTCAGCAATATAAATGTCTAATTAATCAAATTTACATAAATATATTCAGGAATAAAAAAATTCAAGTTTTTGAAAGAAATTTTATATTGTCACTTGAAATATAGTTTTATAAAGATAATTATATTGTTTATAGATTTCTATTATATTGTTCTTATTAATTAATGAAGAGATTGTGCTATATTTTACTATATATGTACTAAATAGATTAACATTATACCTGATTCCTTTATGTGTATGCTTTACATTATAGATGTAATTCTTTAACACCATTAGTAAAGATATCTTAAGAGAGATTTAATTTACAGCTCACACTAGGTTTTCAGGAACATGACTTTTCATGCCTGTTGACTCATTGTTAGAGAATTGATGTGAATACCAGGACTAATATTACTTAATGTCACAATATAGTTCATTATTAGCCCAAATTGCTAGCATTGAAATGTTACCTAAGGTGCTGGCATAGAAAATTAAACTTTTTTAGAGTATATAGTATATTGAAAATGAATATATTTTCTTAAACACTAAAAATAATATCCAATAGCAATACGTATCAGCCTTTAAAAAATACATACAAATTTAAACTATATATAAATAAAAAATTATATAATTTTGAAAACATATGTATTAGGGTTTATTTAAAAGCAAAATACCTTACTTAAAATTTGTACCATAAAAATACAGACATGAAATTTTGATAAACTTATTTATAATTTTTTAGTGTTTATAATAGATTTGGGTATTTTATTTTGGGCTACCACTTGGTTTCTAGAATATAAGATTCAAGAAGCTGTTTTTTTTTACTGAGTGTTTAGTTACCTCTAATGCATGCATTTAAACTGTATGTGTACTCTGTGGTGTAATAATATGCTTTAAATGGGCAACTATTAAGATGAAGAAAGTGTAGTTTATACTATGTTTGAGTTAGTACATAGTACAGTTACATAAGTTTTAATAGTTTGGCACTATTCTAGAAAGTATTGTTTAGAAGGTTTTCAGTAAAGGATTTCGGGGTTTTTGTACATTTTTCTTCTAAGACATTTACATTTATTCAGAGGCTTAGAATTAGTGAATTTATCTATAATCTTGACACTAGTGAATAGAATTCTAGTAGCTTTTTCTCAAGTTCCTTGGCTTCCAGTTTCTCTTTCTCACTGCTGATTCCCATCCAGTGCTGCTCCTGATTCCTAAGTCAGACCTCGAGGTCTCCTTATCCACCAGGTCTGCCAGACACAGGCACTGTGTGTAGCACAGGAGACTGGTTCTTGGCTATTGATTATAAGATGAATTGTTGCCTATGACTATTGTTCTAAGAATTTTAAGGGTGGGGATCATTTCTGTATGGAACCAATGAAGCTTTTGTGGATAATAACAAGGCTTTGAAAGATAATGAGAAAGCTTCTGTTGCAAATTAGACAAAGAAGAATTTCACATCGGTATGACTTCAATAGATGTAGGACCAAGCAAATGTAAAAATTAAGGTATAACTTTTTATTAAGAGAAAGTTTTTGTTAATGTTTATTCTGTTTACTTCTTTATTAAAATGATTGGGAAGTAGTTATGAAACTCCACAGATTCTGGTGACATTAAAATAAAACTTTCAGGTTTTTCTTTGCCAGAAATAGAAATTGTTGAAGCCATTGGAAGGTATACTGGATATTTATTAGTATCAGAGCATCATGTAAGAGACATTATCTCTTGGCAGGAAGATAAACACTCTTCTGTACCTAGATCTGAGACTTTCTAGAAGCCACAGTTCGCATCTCAAGTGGATTCTATGATTTCACCAAGATTAAATTTTGGACACTAGGAGTCTAGCTCAGTGGTAGAGCACCACCACCACCACCACCAACAACAAAAATAGAAACACAAAACTAGCCTAAACTTTAGTCAAAAAAGCTAAGGTAACCTCTAGTTCTAACACTTTGATTTGGGAAGTTCTAACCTAATGTAGATATAGATTATGTAGTATAGATTCATGATCTATACTAAATAAGTTCCGTCTGCGTATGCTGTTTACAATAGTAATTTAAAATGTATAGACAACTTAAAATAGTTTAATTGTTCAAAGAATGAAGAGAGTGAGTGAGGGAGAGATTCTCCAAAGAAGAACTTCATTTGTAATTGAACTGCTAAGGATGTCTTGCCCATAATGCCCAGGAAGGGAGTTGAAGGTAGCAAATTGGAATTAGGAAATGACTACAGTGCTGAGAAGTACAAACTGATAGAGCTGCAGCATGAAGTGAAGGTGAAACAGGTCTGTAGCAGATGAGGAAAGCAGACCACTTGTGAGTAAAGGTTGAGCATAAGGACATGCTTAAATTTTAGTAGGAATCATGGGAGTTATGGTTAGAACACAGTAGATGGAAAAGAAGTGGTTGCAGCTTATGATGGCCACTCTTGGTTTGCTGGTTGGTTTTTGTCAACTTGACACAAACCTAGACATATCTGGGAAGAGGGGATCTTAATTGAGAACATTTCTTTATAAGGTTGGCCTATAGGCAACTCTGTAGGCATTTTCTTGATTAGTGTTTGGTGTCGGAAGGCTCAGCTCACTGGGGCAGTGCCATCCCCGGAAAGATGATTCTGGATGGTATATCAAGCAGACTGAGCAAGCCATGGAGAGCAAGCCAGTAAGCAGTATTCTTCCACGGCTTCTGCTTCACTTCCTGCTTTCAGGTTCCTGCCTTGACTTTTCTCACTGATGGAGTGTTACCTGAGAGTTGTAAGATAAACCCTTTCCTCCCCAAAGTGCTTTTGTCACAACAAGAAAAACCTAAGCAAGACATGGGGTAAACTTGATTAATTATAATGACTGATCAAATTAAAAGGATTGTATTTCCTTAATAAAACTACTAGAAAAAAAGTACCTAGAACATTTGAGAACATTTTGTTCTAGAAGAATTGTATCAACTTTTTCATTTTTCCCCCCCCAATTCATTTAGATCAGTTGTTCCATGTATTAGCCTTGCACATGCGACTTTATACCATTGATTCTGAGTATAATCCATGGAAAAAACTCACCCAGTTAGTGGAAGATATGAATTCACAGTAAGTATTATTGAAAGATTAAAAACAGTTAAAATCCTTTTAGAAATATAGTTGTTAAAAATGGTATTAAATTTCTATATGAATATATTTCCTTATGAAACATTAAGAGTACAATAACATTTAAAACAATTCACCATTATACTGTCTGTAAAAATTATACAAAAGTTTCTGCCAAGTGAGACAATCTTTTGAAGAATCCTATTGGCTTTATGCAAGTGAAGCACTCAACTAGAAGTATGGAGAGACAGGTTGCTACTTTATGTCACAATTTGATCAGTGGGGTTCACTTAGCCTTTCACTCTTCCTTGTAAGATCCTTATTACTCCCTTCTGGTGGTTTACGAACTGCTGGTGGTCCTCGCTGAGTCCTTTATTTTATTAGGTGTCATAAAATAGTAATAGAGAAGAATCTGCTCATCTGATATGTATTAGCCGGATTGTTTCTATAAAGAACTTTCTTATATGGACAATTTGTTGCCTCTGAAATATAATATAGTGGTAGGATGAGTGCTTGATTCTTTCCCAGTTTATGAACTTTGAAAGCAATGAGTTAGTGCTCTGGCAGCTCCTATTGATGACCAATAAGTTGTACTTACTTTTTTATTTCATGATGTTATAATATTTTTTATATATATAATGTGTTTCATTTCATTCTAGTCATTCTTTTCACTTCACATTGTTCCTTTCTAGTTTAGAGAGAATCCTTCTAGTTTGGCTAGTGCACATTTGACATGTTATATATAGTATTTCATAATATCTTTGTTTCCTGGTAGCATTCATTTTGAACACAGTTCACTTTATACCTGGAATTGCCCTTTCTCTGTGTAATTCTCTAATAAAACTTAGAAACCATGGTCTGGGTCTTACGGGGCCTAACACAGCTACTGGGTTATCATTGTTTGTAAACCATTTCTGCCTGCTTGCCTGCCTAGCTTCCTGCCTGCCTAGCTTCCTGCCTGCCTGTCTATCCATCCACCTACCCACCCATCTATCCCCCCTTCCTTTCTTTGTAAGGTTTACTTTCTATATTTGTATGGGTTTGAGTGAATGTATGCCGTGTGTGTATACTCATAGAGGTCAGAAGAGGGCGTCAGATTTCCTGTAGCTAGAGTTATGGGAGAGTAGTGAATTGCCTGATGTAAGTGCTGGGAGCCAACCGGGTCCTCTGGAAGAAAGGCCAGTGTTCATAATTATTGAGCCATCTCTCCAGTCCTCTCTTTTCTCTTTTTCTTTTTTAAGGATTAAAGATCTTGAGTTCTTACTGGTATTTCTAATTCAGGCATATTGTAATATTGCAAAGCTTTTAAGTCATAACATTTTGTCATTTTAATCTTTTTTGTTCTTAAAAACCTTTATATTAATGTAATTACTCATTTGCATAACTTGATTTTAAATGTCACTATTACTGTTAAACATAAATTAGATTACTTCATTGGTATAAACAAGTAACTTAAAGCAAAGTTGCTTGACAAAAGCAACTTGAAGAAGACGATTTATTTCACTTGTAGTTTAAGGGCATAGCTTGTCCTGTGGGGAGTGGGTCAGTGTTGTTTCTGTAATTTTAGTGATCCAAAAGACTCAGTGTCACATTAATGCAGCACAGGTGTTTAACTTTGGTAAGGCTTAATAAAGTGCTTATGTAATGTTTTCAAGTTAGACAAAGGAAATGTATGCATAACCAAAACAATCACAGTATTAGTAAAGCAAAGTATGGCCATCAAGCACTTTTGTTAAGATTTCTTTCTTGTTTTTGTTTCTGTTTTGTAGACATACATGTTAGATGTGAAATGAATTAGAAAGATATGCAGTACGTGACCATGCAGTTTTTCTTTTAGGATGGGGAATGAAGACCAGCAGCCTGAAGTTCCAATCCTTTATCATGATGTGACATCCCTTCTGCTCATCCAGATCTTAATGATGCCACAACCCTTACATAAAGGTAGGTCTTTAATTCAGTAATTAATTTACTTTTGGAATATTAGGGACAAATAGGACATCTAGGCTGATAGAATGATCGTGAGAATGATGAGAGAAGCTTTAACCAAGCAGTGAAGACCAACCTTAGATGTGGTGGGGCAGCTGTGCACGGGCTGGGCTTCTAACTGAATCTAGCAGAGGAAGCACCGGAGTTCACTCCCTCTGGTTCTCTCCCACTACTCCTTCTCTACAGACTAATTGGACAAGGTGCCCGTGTGCCTGCTTCCTTTCTAGGAGGGACTTGTCCTCAAACTGTAAATCACGTAAAATCTTTCTTAAAAAAAAAAAAAGAAAAAAAAGAAGAAGAAAAATTTTTAATGAAAAATAGTATTTTCTTAGTAGTATATTTTAATCACAGCCAGGAAGGTGAGAGAGAAATAAAGGTTTTTTTTAATTGTCAGTTTATTTATTTGTCAGCAAGATATAAAATGCCTGAGGAAAGTACCTTAAATATTGTTGTTTTTTTTTTTTTTTAAAAAATTGAAGTATTAATGTAAAAGAAAATTTGAAAAACAGCAAAGTGTCACCTTTAATATCTCCACCAAATCTACATGTACACAGTAGATAATTGCAGTTCTATTAAAAATGCGATATCCTATCATTTTAAATTAGTGTTAGCATCTTAACATTTGATGAATAACTTTAATATTAAATTAGCAACATTTTAAGTATTGCTCCATAGTTTTCATTGGTTTTCCTTTAAAGCATTTAAAATATTTTGCCAGCTAATAAACTTTCTTTTGTTTTGAAAAATCGACTTATTGCTTTATTTTGTTTTGAGGTAGGGTATTATTATATAGTCCTTCCTAATCTGGAACTTTCTATATAGAGTAGATTGGTCCAGAACTCGTAGAGATACCCCTGCTTCTGCTTCTTGAGTGCTAGGATTAATGGTGTGCTCCACCATGCCTAGCCCTATTTTCCTATTGTAAGTTACACTGTAATGTTGGTGTAAAATGTTCCCCATGGAAAACATTCTTTGTGTATCTTTCAGTTGTAATACAATAATTTAATAAAATCAACCTAGGGGTAGGAAGTGACCATTTATTTTAAATATAGACAAATTATAATATTTCAAGTAAATTATATTTGGAAAATGGTAAAATGTCATTAATATGCAAATCACATTCATAGCAACTCTGTATGTGAATTTTGATTTAATTTTTGTTGTTGTTCATGTTTATTTTTTGCAAGATATAGTTTCTCTATGCAGCCCTGGCTGTCCTGGAACTCGCTTTGTAGACCAGGTTGGCCTCTAACTCAGGATTTACCTCCCTCTGCCTTGCAAGTGCTGGGATTAAACACACATGCCACCGACACTTGGCTTGATTTAATATTTTAATTACAACATTCACATAACATACAGTGTGCTACTTAGACATATTTACAGTTACGATTCCACTGGCATTTAATATATCATTACCTTTACTAAGTTCAAAAAAAATTTAATCAACACAAAAGGAATAACCATTAGTAGCTACTTACCATATTCTCTTTAAATATACGTTAGGTATTTTTAATATTGTTTTTGTGGGATTGACTATAGCTATGGATTTATTCATTTATTTTATAGACTTTAAAACCTAAATTTGTCAAATAACCTAATTCAGTCTCTTTGCAAAATCAATCTTAAATTCTTTAATATGTATATGTGTATGGGGAGTTTTTGGTTAGTTTTATCAGTTTAGGGAAGCATACTAGGACTCATGGTGGCTTATTCTAATGTATTCAAATAATACACAATATAGTATATTTTAACCTACAAAAAGTTGCTTTGTCTTATATTTTAAGTATTTCAATATACATTTCCCTTATAGGGATAGTTTTATCATATAAACCTGCAAGACTAAGTTCTCTTCCTTCTACAGTGGGAGTCTGAGGAGGAAATTCATCATCAGTCTTAGTGGAAAGCACCTTTACCTCCTGAGCCACTTCACAGACTCAAGAAATGTTTAGTGAACACCTACTATGTGCCATGTTGAGACACTGCTTTACTGGATACTAGAAATGCAAAGATGAATAAAAAATGGACTTTGCCCTTGGGACTCAGTAGATGATTATCTAGTAGTCATTAAATTTACCCATAGTTAATTAGTTCCAAAACTTGTACTTTAAAATTTCATAATAATTTATGGTGTTTATCTGGGATAGTCTTTCTATCATTGTGACAAAGTACTGAGGTAATCAACTTTAAAAGAGTTATTGTGGCTCACAGAGAGTCCACCGTTTGCTTTATCTCACTGCCTTTGGGCCTGTGGCAAGGCAGTACTGTGGTGGACGGCTGTAGTAGATGAAGCTGCTTCATGGTGTCCATGAATCAGGCAGAGGAGGAAAAGGGGACCGAGTCCCAATATCCCTTTCACTGGTACACCCTGTCACCTCACACTACTGCCACAGGCTGGCAACCAAGCCTTTGTGTATAAGACTTTGAGGAATGCTTAATATCCAAGCTGTAATATTATTTCTACAAAACTGTCAAGTATTTAAAAGAACAAAACCAAGCAGCACTGGGATTATATAGTGTTCTTTATAATGTTTTATATATATATTTTTTATAATGCTTCATATCAGGTTGATGTGACCACATAAATGCTGCCGCCGCCGCCGCCTCCTCCTCCTCCTCCTCCTCTTCCTCCTCCTTCTTCTTCTTCTCTTCTTTCTCCTTTTCCTCTCTTCTTCCTTTTCTTCCTCCTCTTTCTCTTCCCCTCTCCTATTCCAGACATGATTTCTCTATATATCCCTGGCTATCCTGGAACCCACTATGTAGACCAGGCTGGCCTTGAACTCACAGAGATCTGCCTGCCTTCATCTCTGATGCCGGAATTAAAGTTCTGTGCCATCGTGTTAGATCTTTGATAGCTTCTTTAGACCAGGGCTTTTTAATATGTGCTTCTAAACTTAATTGCTGACTGCAGTGAATCCACAAATCTTCTAAAGCTGTATGGGAAAAGTTTGGTTGTGTATATGTACATTTTCTGAATAGTTCCACAGATTTTTACCAGGTTTAAAAGTATGTTGAAGAATTCTCCTGAGGATTTCTGGCCATAGACTAGAAATAATTCTATAATAAGAAGAGCAGTAAGAAGTTGTCTTTTTAGTTATGGAAGTAACACATTATAATGGGATAAAAAATGAGAGAGAGATATAGAGAGAACTGATGAAAGCTGTGATGGGCAAGTAGGGGTTAAATTGGTGGGCAAAACCCATGGTAGTTCTTGTGCTTCCAGCTAAAAGGGAACATGATGAGTATATTTAAATACTTGCTTTTTCTCCATTCTTCACTTACTAACTCCCAGTGTTCCAGCCTTTCTTTAGACATCCCTTTTCCCTTATTAACCTGCTCCCACTTCGCTATTGACACTCATGCTGTCACTAGGTTTTCTTGAATGTCTCCTCCGTAGGCTATCAGTTCCTCCAGGGAGAACTAAACCAACTCTTGTCTATCCCTGCCACTTGGGACATAACAGTATGGACTAGTTATTATTTGATTGCTATGAAGAGACACCATGGGTTAAGAGCACTTAACTGGGGCCTTGCTTACAGTTTCTGAGGGTTAGTGCATGGTCATGGTAGGAAGCATGGTAGCAAGCTGGCAAGCATGGCACTGGAGCAATAGCTGATAACTTGCATCTTATTTGCAAGAGAGAGAGAGAAAGGGGAGAGAAGAGAGAAAGAGAAAGAGAGAGAGAGAGACTGTGCCGGGCATGGACTTTTAAAACCTCAAAGAACACCTCTAGTGACACACCTCCTCCAACAAGGCTGTACTTCCTAACCCTTCCTAAGCAGTGTATAGGAGCCTACGGGAGCCACTTTCATTCAAACCACTATGCAGTTAGTCAGCATTTGCAGAGTGGAATAGTTATGTCAAAAAACCTTATTTTCTGCATAATTGCTTATTTTCTATCTTGAAATTCAAAACCACTATTGCTCACAGTTTAACGTTTAGCACTTCTGTTGTGATCACGTTTGTGTAATGGTTTTTGGAATGTTGGTAGTGTATTGGAAACAAGATCCAGTTGCCTGGCCCCTTAAGGGGCCAGCATTAACTACCTTATTAAGTATGAAGTACACTTTGGGATCGTTTCTTAGTTCTATCATGATTAAGGGAAATAAAATCTTAGTAAACTATTTGGGTTCTTCACTCACCAAAGAGACAATGGAATGTAGTAGCTCCTGCTCCAGAAAAGCGTATCAGAAATGAATTTTTGTAGGAGGGCTCAGGCAACATGTAATTATTACATTTAGATGACAGAAGGGAAAAGTAAGAAAATTTGGCATTTCCTGTAGTGCAAGGTACTTTTTTTTTTTTTTTAACAAAAAAGTTTGCGTGGTGCTTTTAGGAGAATGAAGTATCTGATGCATCTTCATAGGAACATGCCTGTTCCTTTGTGTGCTCTTTCCACAGGGTCTTTGGTTTACATATTTACCTCATCCTAAAAGGAAACTTAGAACATTTTGTGCATCTTAACTCTAACACAGTTTATGCGAGAAGAGTTTTTGTAATTCTTGGAGTTCTATTTTTCTTGTTATGTGCACTAAGCCCTGAAGCTTCAGGCAAGTCAGGAAATCATTGGATGTAGCTATTTCTAGAGACTTGTAGATTTCCCTGGAAAACTCATACAAAGTACAGAATAGAATAGTCACATGTCAAATATTCAGTTTCATTAAAATTGAGCTCAGTAAATACTCAGATTTTCAATATTTCAGTGTTTCCTGCATTAACCAGTAAAGGAAATGTGGCTGAGTGAGCTTCTGTTGTTATCAGTCTAGAGTCAGACACAGTTCCACAATTAGTGACAGTGACCTTTGAATTATTCTACCTTAAGATTTTATCTTTATGAAAAAAATAGGAAAAGTAGGGGAAATTTAACATATTTTTTTAAAAATATTAATTTCATTATTTACCTGATTTTTTTTGTTGTTTTTTTTCTAGATGATGCTAATTTTTTTTTTTACTCTTTTTTTTTTTTTTTTTTGGAAATTTTATTTACATTTCAGATGTTTTCCCCTTACCCCCTTTTCCCCCCTCCCTCCCAGGAACTCCCTATCCCTTCCCCCCTCCTCTTGCCTCTATGATAGTGTACCCCTACCCTCTCCCCCGTATCTCACCTCCCCACCCTCGAATACCACCCACCACGACGTCTAGCCTTCATGGGACCAAGGATCTCTTCTCCCATTTATAAATAGCTCCCTTGCATATATAGCTGGAGCCATGGGTCCCTCCCTAAGTGCTCCCAGGCTGGTGGTTTAGACCCTGGGGGCTCTGGTTGGTTGATATTGTTGCTCTCCTCATGGTGTCATGAATCCTCTCAACTCCTTCAGTCTACACTCTATCTTCTCTGTTGGGAACCCCATGATCAGTTTAATGGTTAACTGTGAGCATCTGCCTCTGAATATGTCAGACTCTTGCAGACCTCTAAGGAGACAGCTATATCAGGCTCCTGTCAGCATGTACATCCTGACATCCACATCAACGTCTACCTTTGGTGACTGCACATGGGATGGATACCCCGGTGGAATGGTCTGCAAACGCCCCTCCTTCAGTTTCTGTCCCACACCTTGTCTCCATATTTGCTCCCTTGAGTATTTTGTTACTTCTTCTAAGAAAGACTGAAGCACCTCCCCCAATTTGGTCGTCATTCTTCATGAGCTTTGTGTGGTCTGTGAGTTGAATCTTGGGTATTTCAGGCTTCTGGGCTAAAATCCAATAATCAGTGAGTGAATACCATGTATGTTCTTTTGTGATTGGATTACTTCACTCTGGATGATATTTTCTAGCTCCATCCATTTACATAAGAATTTATCAAATTCATTGTTTTTAATAGCTGAGTAATATTCCATTGTGTAAATGTAAGCGGTCATCAGATATGGCAGCTTGTTCTTGTTTTAGCTCTTTCAGAAATAGGAAGTTAGGAATGTGAACAATGTGTAACCTTAAGGAAAAATTCACCTTTTAAGTTCAATATAAAATAATATAAAATATACAAAATAAGGTTATATATATTATATATATATATAAAATAAGATAATATTTCTACCTTACCATCTCCTTCTCTATCCTAGGTAAACAGTAGGAACAGACTATTTCTACTTAATAGTATTGAACCCCAGGCCTGTGCCTGCCATGCAAGCACTGTACTGCTGTCAGCCTAGTAGCAGAGACAAAGTCATGGCCCTGCTCCAAAGTTGTGCCACCACTATGATGGCTGAAGTCTTCATAGTAGCTGGAGTCTGTTTACTTCAAAAGCATTTTAAGTAGGGATTGATCTTCTGTTCAACTTCAGTTTTCATGGTGATTTTTATTTTAGGCACATTTACTTAAGAGGACATGACAATCCCTTTTTTTCTGTTTAAAAATTTTTAGAATTGCATTTGTATGGCTTTTCTTGTTTTGTATTCATTTCTAAACAGTGGTTCCTTGTTTAAAGTCCCTGAAAGATGTTAATGTCACATATAGCAATATTCTATCAATAGATAATTATGATTACATAAGTGAATGCCAAAACTTGGAACTACAGTGGCTTTAAAAACTGTCAGTTTAAGGATTTAAAAAAAATGACTAAAAATAGGAAACAAGACTTCTCTCTCCCTCTAGTTTTTGAGACAAGGTTTCTCTGTATAGCCCTGTATCTTAGTCAGGGTTTCTATTCCTGGACAAAGCATCATGATCAAGAAGCAACCAGAACTCACTATGTAGACCAGGCTGACCTAGAACTCGAAGATTCACCTTCCTCGAGTGCTGGGATTAAAGGATTGTGGTACTACTGCCTGGTTGAATTAAGACTTTCTACATGAAATAGCTAAAGCACTGTTTATAGTAGCTGTTACTTCTCTTGCTGGATTACTTTTTAATTAAAAAAAAAAAAAGTTTATTACGAGAAGAAACTACTTAAGTAGTAGTTCTAGGCACTGTCTGAAAGGCTTCCCAGTTAAGATTTTTTTTATTGGCTGCTGGTCTTTCACTAACTCTGGAGCTTGACATGTTGGTTACATTGGCTGGTCAGTGAACCCATCTTCCTCCTCTACACCCCAGTGTCACAGTGTTAGAGATGTGTGCCTCCATGCCTGCCTTCCAGTGGGTTCAGTGGCTAGAGTCAGATCCTCATGTTTGTGTATCAAGCACTACTGACTGAGCTGCCTCCCCAGGTCCTATCTCTTTCCTTTCTTAAGTCCATGGATTGGTCAATGAGATTAGATCATGATCCAGCTTCCAAAGTTTAGTATACTCTTTAGAATCAAATATTTTTAGAATATTACAAAAGGAAAGTTTAAAAGAACAACTTTATGCTCAAATCACTGAAATAAGTTACTTATTGACAATAGGGTTGTTGATTTTTGGGGGCTTTTTGGTTTTTCAAGTCAGGGTTTCTCTCTGTCATGTAGCCAATCCATGTGCCCATGCGCGCACCCACACACACACACACATATACACACACACAGAGAGAGAGAGAGAGGAGAGAGAGAGAGAGAGACAGAGAGAGAGAGAGAGACAGAGAGAGAGAGAGAGACAGAGACAGAGATAGAGACAGAGACAGAGAGATAGAGACAGAGAGATTGAGACTTTGAGATTTAAACCTTTGGATTAAGTGAGCTTTGCCTAAATATTTAAGAAGAAATTTGATTCAAACAGATTTTAATAACATTTTACTGCTTTGATATTTATTAAGGTATTGATTTGTGCAAATTATGTGAAATATATAGTGGTCATATTTAGAAAACAATTAGTCTGTTAATTGGGCAAGGATGAGGCAAGTCACACTATGAAGAGCAGTTGTAGAATTAGGAATATTTTTGATTTTTCACACTGGCCTTGGGCTCAGTCTACAGGCAGAGCAGCCTTTGAACTTGCAGTTCTTTGCCTCAAAGCTCCTACGTAGCTGGGATCACAGCCCTGTTGTGCCAGGTCACATGAGAGCATCCTTGTAGAAGACACTCCTGTCACTGACAGGGGTGTGCCAATGGGAAAAGGGAAGAAGGAGACAGCACCTGAGAACATATATACATCCACATCCACATCCACATCCACATCCACATCCACATAACACATACACATATACACAGAGTGTCAAGCCACAAGACAGGAGCCATACCCATGATCCCATGTTCCTCAGCCAGCCAGTCCCAGCACATGCCCTCTTGTCACCATGACTTATGCTACAACTGAAGCAATGAGCATTAGCAACTCTTCCCTCCCTGAAGTTGTTTATTCACATATTTGGCCCTAGCAGCAGTAAGAACAATAGGACAAATACAGTATAGTTTCATTTTATTAACCACACAAATGCTGAAAAATTATATGTGCAGGGAAAGGTGTAGGTAGCCATGTGGAATATTTTTTGGTTCAAAATATGTGCATTGCAAACAGCCAGTGCTGTCTTTTCCTGTTGCAGAGCACTTCTCCTGCATTGTGAAAGTACTCTTCACCCTGCTCTACACACAGGCCCTGGCAGCACTCTCAGTTAAGGGCACTGAAGAGGATCGGTCAGCCTGGAAACACGTTGGAGCTCTTAAAAAGGTAGTCTCTTCTCCAAATTCTATCTCATTTCATAGTCAGGGAAGGCCATTTAAGGTTGGATGGAAGCAAATGAGAGCATGTATTTGGCATGGGTTTTTTTGTGTGTAAATTTTTTTGGTTTGCTTTTGTGATCCTGGGATTTGAGTACAGGCCTTCTGAATGCTAGATAGACAGGTGCTCTACCAGTGAGCTACAGCCTAGCCCACGAGTGTTTTGTTAGAGAGAGAAAATGAATTAAAAATGGTTTTAAATGGGGAGAGGGAAGAAAAAAATTAAAAATGTTTTGTTGCATGTCTTAGTTGGGTTTACTGTTGCTTTGATAAAATGAAATGATCAACTTAGAAAAGAAGGGCTTATTTTATTTGGTTTGCATATCCTAAGTCACAGTAAACTGAAGGCAGCCAAGGTCGGAACTCAAAACCAGAAGGGAACTGGAGGCAGGAGCTGATGCAGAGACCTTGGAGAGGTGCTACTTACTGGTTTGTCCTCATAGCTTTGCTCAGCTTTTTTCTTTTTAAATAGAACCCGGGACCAATAACCAAGGGTACCTTACCCACAATGGACTGGGCCCTCCCCCATTAATCATTAATCAAGAAAATACACTAGAGGCTTGCCTACAACCCAATCTTAGGGAGGCATTTTCTCAATTGAGGTTTCCTCCTCATAGATGACTTTAGCTCTTGTCAAGTTAACCTAAAACTAACCAGGATACTGCACTGTTATACACTGTTAGATTCCGAAAGTATCTCTAAATTTGGCCGCCATCAAATTTAATAGTTTCGTCTTGACTTTGTAGTAACCTTTAAACTTAAGAGAAGTAAATGTGCCAGTTCAAATTGTATCTCTTGGTTCAAAAGAGCTAAATTTACTTATAAGTACATGAAATGTATTTACTCTGACCTTCACTATTCTGACAATTCACTCCCAAATCAAAATTACATGCACTGAAATTGACCGTAGTCTTAAGTTAGGATATTGGCCAGCTGTCCATCAAACTGAAGTTAGTATGCCAGTCTGCTTTTGAAGACAGATGTTACATCTTTAGACAAAGAATGGAAAACTTTCTGAGCCTCAGCCTTCTTGAAGGTAAACTGCAGGTTCAGACTGAATGGCTTATTAGGGACTTGCCAGCATTCCTAGCAAAGGAAGGTGGAGGCAGAAGGATTGTAGGCTCAAACTGGCCTGGAGCCTGCTTCACTTAAGGAGCCTGGGCCCCTTGAAGTACATGAGAAGGTCTCAAAACAACCACTTGGAATACTTTTTGTTGTTTGTTGAAAGTAGGACCATAGTATCTGAAATATGCTTTAAGGACATGACCCTACCCACAGTTCACAAAGCAGTGCTTAGACAAAAGCTTTGAACCCACGCTAATAGACCTTGTGCATCACTGAAGTTTTTCAAAAGAGGGATGTGTGTGTGTGTGTGTGTGTGTGTGTGTGTACTTGTGCATATGGGTAGCTAAAGACGGCCGAAGGTGGAGCCAGATTCCCTAGAGCTAGAGTTACTGGTAGTTGTGAGATGCCCTCTGTGTATGCTGGGAACTGAATTCAGTCAGCTTATAACCACTGAGCTGTTCCTTGTGTCCTGTGCCTGTGGATTCTGATTTCATTCTTTGTTTCATCCATTGGCTTTTGCTACCTCTTCTCTAGTTTGTCAGTTCTTGATTTTAGAGTCCATGTTCTCATTAGTTTTATCCTAAGCTTTGTGAGCCTACTCTTGCATTAGTCAAAGAATGCCTGTATCTGTATATATGTAAAATACAGTTTCCCATCCCATACTACTCACAGGAAAGGCATTGGAAAGATGGTAAGAGCCGGAGGACCAGCATGTCTACAGGGAGATTGTATCTTCTGTATATGATAGGGAAGCCGCACTTAGAAAATTGCAACTATATGGTCACCTAAATAAGACCTGCACAGTAACATCCAGTTGACATGCCAAGGTGAGAGGTGGGGAGTCTCCCATAGCCTCACCCCAAGATGAAGAGTTACAGGCAATTAGTGGCTATTGAGAAAGAGAGAATCAGTCTTCTCCAGGGACAAGCCCTCTGCCAGATTATCTAATCTCAAGTAGTCAACCCTAAGTGGACCCAGAAATTATATTTTCCCTCCCTCTCCCTCCCCCCTCCTCCCCCCTCCTTCCCTCCTCCTCCCCCCTCTCCCTCTCCCTCTCCCTCTTCCTCCTCCCTCTCCCTCCTCCCTCTCCCTTTCCTCCCTCATCTCCTCTCCCTCTTCCTCCTCCCTCTCCCTCCCTCCCTCTCCCTCTCCTTCTCCCTCATCCCTCTCCCTCTCCCTCTTTCTCTCTCATGCCACACACACACACACACACACACACACACACACACACACAATAGGTAAAGAAGAGGTTATGAATTTGGGAACAAGTAAAGGTTACAAGGAAAATTATATAAGGAAGAGGGAGTATAATATGTAAATACAGTATTTGTGTAAAATTATCAAAAGTTCCAACACTGATCTGGTTAAGAAACAGTTGACGATGTAAACTAGTAAGCATTATATCAAGTCAGCTTTCTAGTATAATACAGAACTTTCTGTATGTGACAGTGTATTTGATAATGGTTTTAAAACTTATTGTCAGGACTAGTGGTCGTGGTGCACACATTTAGTCCCAGCACTTGGGATTAAGTTCAGCATCTACAAGGTTAACAAAGTGAGTTCCAGGACAGCCAGGACTACACAGAGAAACTCTGACTTGAAAAAACAGAAGGCCAAAAAAGAAAAAAAAATATCAAAAACTTTATTGTCTCTAGTAACTTATTTCAGTGATCTGAGCATAAAGTTATTCTTTAAAACTTTCCTTTTGTAACATTCTAGAAATATTTAATTCTAAAAAGTATGCTAAACTTTGGAAGCTGGATCATGCTTTTTTTTGTTTTTTTTTTTTTAGTTTTTCAAGACAGGGTTTCTCTGTGTAGCCCTGGCTGTCCTGGAACTCACTCTGTAGACCAGGCTGGCCTCGAACTCAGAAATCCGAGTGCCTCTGCCTCCCAAGTGCTGGGATTAAAGGCGTGTGCCACCACCACCCGGCTGCTGGAACATGTTCTAATCTCATTGACTAACATGTAGCCAATCCATGGACTCTGTGTGTGTGTGTGTGTGTGGTCTCTGTGTGTGTTTGTTTGTGTGGGGGTCTGTGGGAGGGGGGTAGGATTGAGATTTAAACCTTTTGGATGAAGTGAGCTCTGTCTGAATATTTATTTAAGAAGAAATTTGATTTAAACAAATTTTAATAACATTTTACTGTCTTTATCAAGGTATTGATTTGTGTAAATTATGTGAATGTATAGTGGTTATATTTAGGAAATATTTATTCTGTTAATTGGGCAAGAATAAGACAACTCACACTCTGAAGAGCAGTTGTAGAATTAGGAATGTTTTTGTAGTTTAGAATTAGAACACAATATACATGAATGGGCACAGTAGGAAGCAGAAGAAAAATTTTAAATAAAGAATTTGATTGTTTAAAAAAAAAAAAAAAGCATGTTCAGTCAAGGTTCCAAAGCCAGAAGCTCCAAAATTATCAAGATAAATTCCGTTCATTAGCTAGAAGATATTTGTTGCTACAGTTTCGTTTTGAAGAATTTGTGGAAACTAGAAAGCGTAGTGGGCATTTTGGAGTTCACAGTCTAGGGGAAAAGAATACAGCAACATGGATGAAATACTGAGGGTAAAAGAACAAGATCTGTGGTCCAGGCTAGGAATGCTGTCAGTGTTTGGTTGTGTGGGAGGTGTGGCTCACTGGAAGAGTGTCTAGCATGCCCAAGCTCTGAGGTTGATACCTCAAGGGAAACACTTGACAGAGATGGTAGGGAGGTGGGAGATGAGAGGGGCCAGTATGTAGTGCATGCATGTATGAAATGTATAATCATTTAAAATTTAATTAATAAAAATAACAGTGAGAGCTCAGGACAAACCTACATTTCCTGGTATTTATTCAATTATTCTTTATATTTTAAAGGTATAGTTAATGAGTAGAATGACATCATAGAAAAATATTTCTTCTGATTTATATACATTATTATAATTTACATATTTGTACTATTTTTAATATATCAGTAAGATGTACAATTCTCTGATATAAAGATCTTACTGAAAATTTTAATTTATAACTTTTTCTTTTCTTACAAAAATGGAAGTGCTTATTGTTATAAGCTTCATTTACAGGACACTATTTAATATGATTGTTTATATATTGTGTGATAAATATTTTATCAGTCACATTTTTACAGTAAACTTTAAAAACATCTTTAGGGAATTTGTAAACATTATGGCCCTTTTTTTTTTTTTAATTTCCTATGAAATGACTTATACGACTGTCAGGAGGCTATTTAGATACACTTTTACTTGACTTTTTCAGATTGCAAACATTTTTCATATGGTTCAAATCTGTTGTATTTGTTGCCTGTAGAGTCTTTCTGAGTCAGTGCTCCCTAGGTCAGGCAACTCCTTAGGATGAGTTCTCATCAGCAGAAGGTGTGTATGTGTGTACAATTATACATAAAAATTATATAATATATATTATTCTACAAATAAATGCATATGTACTACATTCTGTCTTTTAAAGACATAACTAGAATAATTTTAACCACCTACTTAATGTAATTGTGATTCCAGAATTAACCTGAATTTAGAAGAAGTGAAGTTCATGAGTTTGAGATACAATTCAATTACAGTTTTACTACATAAAGGATATTATTTCTAGTGAACTTTCTTTTGTAATTTCTCAATACCCCATGTAAAACTAATATTTTAATTTTTCCCAGAATACATGTGATGCAGAGAAGTCTTACGAAGTGCTGTTGAGCTTTGTCATAAGTGAGCTGTCTAAAGGGAAGTTATACTATGAAGAAGGCGCTCAAGAGAGTGCAACGGTATGTCTGTTAACTTAGAGCTTATTGCCGCTAAGAGCGAACATTTGAGAAGCTGTTCTGTTGCAGCATGAATTCTTCCATTTTTCTTTTTTAACTTTAGGTCAGTCCTATTGCTTGGTCTCCTGAGTCCATGGAAAGATACATACAGGATTTCTGCTTACCTTTTCTCAGGATCAGCAGCCTTCTTCAGCACCACCTCTTCGGGGAAGATTTACCCAGTTGCCAGGTATAATTGGCTTTGTTGTTACATTAGGCTTATTTCCAAATTATACTGATGCATAGTAGACTACTTCTGTTTCTTAATATACAGACTGTGTTACGAGGACATGCTGGTTTTCCTCAGAAGACTAGATGTCCCGAATATTAGCTATTTTATGTTACTAGCAACCATTTTTTTTTTTTTTTGATAACATTGCTAGTTTGTTATTGTTGAGCAATTTTAGATCAAGTTAGTGTAAATTCAGGCCAAATGCTTGAGTAAGAATGGTGTTCATTCTGTTGGTACTTTTATCACTGGCATTATGTGCTTTTAATACTCATTTGAAAGGCCCAGTGCTCAGAAGAGTGGCTGTTAGACCATGTGGCAGGGTTTAGGTTTTTATGGAAATAAAATGTCTGCTTTTTAGATAATTGTGTTAGAAGTTGGGTGACTGAATTACTGCAGGTTTAATTTAGTTCATAGAGCGGAGGGTCAAAAGGACAGGCAAGAGAGAAACAAGGCAGGAAACTGAAGTATGTGTATGTGTTGACTTGGTCCTGACTTGAACGGTCAACTCAAGGAATTTGATGTAAAAATTACAACTCACCGTGTTTATGGCCTTTGAGGCCTGAATTATATCAGATTAAAATAAGATAGCTTTTCTGTTCCTTCTGTCTTGAGTTATTGAATGTGATGTTAGATAGTTCAGTTTTTTGTCAAATGCCCTGAGGTTAGCTATGTATTTGTTACCATTACCGTCTACTTAGAGTTATAAGATGTTATCAAATTTAAAACGTTTAAGCATGAGATACTTTCATTTTTCTTCTTTCCCTCCTTTCTTTCTTTTCTTTTTTGGCTTCTAAAAAAATCTTAATTTTTATAGAAGGCTTGTTTTCTGACAAGCAGAACATTTTTAAACATGAAGATTGCCCATGGAAAATCAGCACCTCCTTTACCATTGTGCTTCCTGTGCACAGCAGGCTACTAACTAGGTTGTTTTTGTGCCTGCTACCTTATACTTCTGCTTCCATTTGTTTTATTAGCAGGTAATTCCACCTCTAACTTAGAAGGTGCTTGGAGGCAGACGCTCTGGATCTGGCCATTGAACGTTGGCAGGCACTTGTATCAGCATTCAGTGGTGCCTATTCCAGAGCAACATATGTGTATGTAGACTGAGAGAAACATGCTCAATTAGGTGTATTTTGAAAGAGTCAGAAAGAGATTGAAGCCAACTCTCTACTGCTAAACCTTCTCTCCAGCCTCATAAGTAATATAAACCATATTACTGAAGCTAATAAACACGTTTAACAAAGTTTCAGGATATAAAAAATGTATAAAATTCATTTTATTTCTGTACTTTGCAAATAATTAAATAAAAATGAATATAAGCCACGTGTGGTAGTGCATGCCTTCAGTTTAAGCTGTCAGGGGCAGGGACAGGCAGATCTCTGAGTTCTTGGTCAGCCTGTTCTACAAAATGAATTCCAGGCCAGTCAAGGATATATAGACTCTGTCTCAAGATAAATAGATATAACTAAGTATAAATAAAAATGAAGTTAGGAAGTAATTTCATCACCACAGAGCATATAAAGCTATCATAGAGTTAGAGTCTGCCAGTGAGTCTCTGCTGCCCTTCTGAGCATGTCATGTTGCAATATAGTGACAAAGGACATGGCATCTAGCATACATCAAAAATCTTGAAACTCAGTAATAAAATTTAAAACCCAACGTAAAAATGAGCAAAAATATTAGACACTTTGTAAAAAAGAATATATATGAGTAGCCAACAAGAAAAGTGCTCGATGCATTGTTCCTTCAAGAAGCACAAGCTAACATGGGAGATGGTATCAAGTTAGTGCCATAAGTGATAGTCAAGTATTGCTGAAGACTTGAGTAGCCAGATTGTCATAACTGCTGGTAGAGATACCTAATGGTATGTTCAGTTTGGAAAAGATTTCTTAGTTTTGTTTAAGAATTAGCCATATGCTTGTTTTACAGATCAGCTGTTCCGTTTTTAGATATACAACAAAATAAATGATGTGTATCTGTATGAAGACTAAAAAGGATATATAAAATAATCTGATTCATGATAGTGAAGATTGGTTCAGACATCTAGGAATACACAAATGAAATTTAGTACGTTGATATAGTAGACTAAGCTATTAAAAGAAGTAGCTGGTTGTCATGGCATATTCTGGTAGGAGGATCATGCATCCCAGGCTAGCCTGGGCTATACCTTGCCAGAAGAGTGGCTCACACCTTTAACCATAGTACTTGGGAGGCATAGACATGCCGATCTTTGTGAATTCAAGGTCCGCCTGCTCTACCTAGTGTGTTCTTGGCCAGCCAGGGCTACATAGTGAGACCCTGTCTCCAAAAGTGGAAAAATAAAGTGTAGAAAGCTGATATACACAATGCATGAGTCTGAAAATTATTTTAAGTAAAAAGATATCAGATACAAAAGTCTGTACTGTATGATTCCATTTGTATGAAAAATTAAAGTTAAAAAACCTGTGATAGTAGAAAGGATGTCAGTAGTTCCTTGGTTGTCAGGAGTGTGGACTAGAATTAACTGCATAGTGGCACAATGGATATTGGGAGTGATGGACTTATTCAGAAATTACTAGTGGGCGCACTATATGCACATGTGAAATTCACTGAGCTATCCTAGGATGAATGTATTTCATGATATATGTGTTATACTCTGGTAAAGCAGCTTTTTAAAGTCAGTTCTTTGTGAAGCCATAATTACACTCATACCTAAACTACACAAAGACCCAACAAAGAAAGAGAACTTCAGACCAATCTCCCTTATGAATATCGATGCAAAAATACTCAATAAAATTCTCACAAACCGAATCCAACAATACATCAAAACAATCATCCATCATGATCAACCAGGAATGCAGGGATGGTTCAATATTCAGAAATCCATCAATGTAATCCACTATATAAACAAACTCAAAGAAAAAAACCACATGATCATCTCACTAGATGCTGAGAAAGCATTTGACAAAATTCAACATCCCTTCATGGTAAAAGTCTTGGAAAGATCAGGAATTCAAGGCCCATACATAACATAGTAAAAGCAATATACAGCAAACCAGTAGCCAACATCAAACTAAATGGAGAGAAACTTGAAGCAATCCCACTAAGATCAGGGACTTGACAAGGCTGCCCACTCTCTCCCTACCTATTCAATATAGTACTCAAAATCTTAGCCAGAGTAATTAGACAACAAAAGGAGGTCAAAGGGATACAAATAGGAAAGGAAGAAGTCAAAATATTATTATTTGCAGATGATATGATAGTATACTCAGGTGACCCCAAAACTTCCACCAGAGAACTCCTAAACTTGATAAACAACTTAAGCAAAGTGGCTGGTTATAAAATTAACTCAAATCAGTAGCCTTCCTCTACTTGAAAGATAAACAGGCTGAGAAAGAAATTAGGGAAATGACACCCTTCACAATAGTCACAAATAAAATACAATACCTTGGTGTGAATCTAACCAAGCAAGTGAAAGATCTATATAACAAGAACTTCAAGTCTCTGAAGAAAGAAATTGAAGAAAATCTCAGAAGATGGAAAGATCTTCCATGCTCATGGATTGGCAGGATTAATATAGTAAAAATGACCATCTTGCCGAAACAATCTACAGATTCAATGCAATCCCCATCAAAATTCCAACTCAATTCTTCACAGAGTTAGAAAGAGTAATTCTCAAATTCATTTGGAATAACAATAACAAAAAAAAAAAAAAAAAAAAAAAAAACCAGGATAGCGAAAACTGTTCTCAACAATAAAAGATCTGGGGGAATCACCATCCCTGACCTCAAGCTGTACTACAGAGCAATAGTGATAAAAACTGCATGGTATTGGTACAGAGATAAGCAAGAAGATCAATGGGATAGAATTGAAGACCCAGAAATGAACCCACACACCTATGGACACTTGATCTTTGACAAAGGAGCTAAAACCATTCAATGAAAAAAAGACAGCATTTTCAACAAATGGTGCTGGTTCAACTGGAGGACAACATGTAGAAGAATGCAAATCGATCCATTCTTATCTCCTTGTACAAAGCTCAAGTCCAAGTGGATCAAGGACCTCCACGTAAAACCAGACACACTGAAACTAATAGAAGAGAAAGTGGAGAAGAACCTTGAATACTTGGGCACAGGGGGAAAGTTCCTGAACAGAACACCAATGGCTTATGCTCTAAGATCAAGAATTGACAAATGGGACCTCATAAAATTGCAAAGCTTCTGTAAGGCAAAGGACACTGTCAATAGGACAAAACAGCAACCAACAGATTGGGAAAAGACCAATCCCACATCTGATAGAGGGCTCACACCCATTATATACAAAGAACTCAAGAAATTAGACTCCAGACAATCAAATAACCCTATTAAAAATGGAGTATACTGCTAAACAAAGAATTCTCAACTGAGGAAACTTGAATGATCGAAAAGCACCTAAAGAAATGTTTAAAATCCATAGTCATCAGGGAAATGCAAATCAAAAGAACCCTGAGATTCCACCTCACACCAGTCAGAATGGCTAAGATCAAAAACTTAGGAGATAGCAGATGCTGGTGAGGATGTGGAGAAAGAGGAACACTCCTCCATTGTTGGTGGGATTGCAAGATGGTACAACCACTCTGGAAATCAGTCTAGCGGTTCCTCAGAAAATTGGACATAGCATTCATTACCTGAGGACCGAGCTATACCACTCCTGGGCATATACCCAGAATATGCTCCAATATATAACAAGGACATATGCCCCATTATATTCATAGCAGCCTTATTTATAATAGCCAGAAGATGGAAAGAACCCAGATGTCCCTTCAACAGAGGAATGGATACAGAAAATGTGGTACATTTACACAATGGAGTACTACTCAGCCATTAAAAACTGCCAGCCTGGAAACAGGCGTGGAGGGATCCATGGCTCCAGCTGTATATGCAGTGGAGGATGGCCTTGTCAGGCATTGGTGGGAGAGGAGGTCCTTGGTCCCATGAAGGTGGGATGCCCTAGTATGGGGAAATTGAGAGCAGGGAGGGGGTGGATGGTTGGGAGCACACCCGCATAGAAGCAGCGGGAGGGGGGACGGTATAGGAAATTCCTGGAGGGGGGATGGAGAAAGGGGATAACATCTGAAATGTAGATAAGTAGAATAAACAATAAAAAAATTAAAAAGAAAATAAAATGGAGCATCTGTAGTTTCAACTTACATGTCATTGTGATAGTTAAGCTTAATTTCTTCTTTGTCATAGAGTTTGGAATGTTGTACTTCATTTATAAAATTAGCTCAGTTATATATGACTATGTACCAAGGTAAACCTGTTCTTATAGGGAGGTGAAGTTATTTTGAAAGTTTTTAGTTTTATATATATACATACATACATACATACATACATACATACATACACACACACACATACATATATTCATACACACACATGCATATGCAGGAGTTGAAACATTTTCAACGTGTGGAAGAGTTAGTTTATTTTTTGAGTAGAATAGGAATTGATCCTGCAAACAAAGAAAAGAGATCCACTAGCCTCCAATATAGTCTTGATTAAATAAAGAGGGTCTGAAGGATCTGTATTTGTGTTTACAAGGCTAACATCTTTAAAAGAAAGCTTAAGGGAGCTGGTGCTATGGCTCAGTTGGATAGTTCTTGTCTAGCATGCACGAGCCTTGTGTTCAGTCCCAGTTCTTGGAGGTAGAGGGAAGAAGACCAAAAGTTTAAGGTCATAGCTGTTTAGGGGATGTGAGATGAGCCTGGGTGTATGAGGTATTGTTTCAGAAAGAAAATAAAATTTTTGAAGTAGTCTAGTTTAGAGAGGCCAGGCCAGCTTGGCCAGCCAGGTTGTCATAATATGAGCCTCTCTCAAAAAAGGGAAGAAAAGCATGAATATAAGTTATTCATTCTGAGTTCTCTAGTTCTTTTATTAGTGAACAGAGCTTCAGATCAGACAGATCATTCTATGGATTTTAGAAAAGCACACCACACACCACACACACACACCACACACCACACACCACACACCACCACCACCACCACCACCTCACTTTAAAAAAAAATTTATTTTTTGTTTCATGTGTATTGAGAGGCCAAGAAAATTATTTAGCTCTTCTTTCTGTGAATTCTATGATTTTTGTTGTTCTCTATGCACACTGGCAAGCAGTCCACTGTAGCCCTATTTCTTGGGCTGGTGACCAGATGCAGAGCCTTCAAGCACCCTATCACTCAACCCACTGCTTGGTCATTGAGACGTAGTCTCATTGTTTTTACTCCATGCTGCCTTCAAAGTCTATCTTCAAACTTGAGCTTTCATATTCCTAGATTACATGACTGCCCACCACACCCAAATCTGTGTGTATGCTTCGTAAACCCAAAATAGCTCTTTTGTTGTCTAAAGAGCTTTTATAGAGTTGCTAATGCCTGTCAACTTTTCATCAGGTATGTGACAGCTGTATAAAAGAAGCAGCTGTTGAGCCATGTAGGAGTTACATTTTAGAGATGAGTACTAGGAGTATGCTTGGATAAAGTAGAGAAGGAGCCTTCCTCTTTCTGTTACTGCGCTCCCTTCACTTGTTCTCAGCTGCCTTGGCTTCCCACTGTCCCAAAGTCATTGGTAAGTGTGACAGCCCAAATATCACAAACATTTCTCTTTCACATCTAAAAGGAAGAAGAAGAATTTTCAGTCCTTGCCAGCTGCCTGGGACTTCTGCCAACTTTTTACCAAACAGATCACCCATTCATCAGTGCCTCGTGTCTGGACTGGCCAGTTGCAGCATTTGACATTATAACTCAGTGGTGTTTTGAGATAACATCATTTACAGAGAGACACGCAGAACAAGGAAAGGTATGTAGAAAGAGTGGAAGCAGTGTGCTTCTAGATGAGGACTAATGGAAGAAGTCAAATTTAGGTCATTTGGTGACAGCAGTTTTTAAACTGATAAAGTTGAAATAATAGTTGAGTCATGAGTAGTAAAAAAGCAGAAATATGTCACTTTAAAAAGTGTATTAGTTGTTACTTTTAGCTTAAGTTTGCGGATTTTAATTAAATCATTTAAGCAACTGTCATAGTAGTGTTGGAAAATAAAAAAATTAAAGTTAATAAATAGTGTTCTTAGTTTAGAACTGTCTCGTGTTTAAAAGTATTTGATATGAACACTAAAAGATTATGTCTGTAAGATTTAAATGTGGGTTTGTGCTGCCAGCTTGGTTGGTGCAGGGTTTGTAGTGACCATTGACTGAGATCGGAGGCAGGCAGCAGGCCACTGCTTTGCCATGGTTTCTGTACAGCCTTCCTGGAATTACCATCCCTGAGAAATGGAGTGATATGATGGCATCATTATTTCACAGAGTCATTCTGTTGAACTCTTAGTAGACAAGGACAATAAGTCACCGGGTGGTTTAGAGGTGAAGAGACTCCAGTCTACTTTTCTGATTGTAGAAGTCAGAAAGTAACTACTGCAAGAGTCATCTGAGAGGAGTCCACAGCCTTGGTGACTGGATGCATATGGCTTCTAATCTTAGATGAAATTATCGCCTGTTCTAGCTCTCGTGGAACACGTTCCTGCCGTAGCCCATTAAGGTTCTGCTGCATATTCAGGAGACTGGGTCCCCCACTTGCCAGTCAAGAGACATCACCATCTTGCTTGTGTTTCCATTGTTGTTATACCATGAATCTGTTACCTTGCTTCATTTGACACAAATATGTTTAAGTGTACTGCAGACTTTAAAGTACCTATAAGCATGCCTATTGTTGTTGCTTCTGTCCTAGCAGCATTACTCTCTTCTGTTGAATCCATTGCTTTTTGAGGCTTTGCCTCTTCTAGCAAAATTGTCTGTTAGTTAGTCTTCCTTATAGCCTGCATCATTATCTTTAAGCATTGTTGCATTTGTGGACAAGAGTCAACCCAGGGCCTCATGTGTGATGAACACTGAATCCCCAAGGACCACTGAGCTTAGCTTCTGTTTATCACATGTGTTTCTTTAATGAAGGCCTCACAGAACAAAAATTCTTATTTTTCTTGGAATTTCCCAATTCCTAGAAAGTGTTTTATAAAAATAGTTGGCTAATAAATATATGGAATTATAGTGAATGGAGCAATATCTAGGAAAAAAAATCACCAATACCTTTTTACTCCTGCAAATAGTACATAAAACTTGCCCTGCAGGAAGTGTTAGCTAGCTTGGAGTTTTCCATACATAAACAGGAAGTTTTATTCAAAGAATTTTAGGTCTTTAGCACTTACAGATGCAAATAATCTTGATAGCCTGAAGTATATGAACATAATGTATTCTAGGAGGGAGAATTTATGTAAAGCACTAAAATGGAATAATGACTTATAGCTCTGACTTCTGCTAAAGAAAAGTTGAAGAATCACTTATATATGACAGGTCAAGACCCTCAGGTGTCAGGAAATGTTTAATTAACTATTTAATATTTTTCCATGTTTTGAGATATATTTTCATGTATGTTCAGAGATACTATTTTTTCTCTCTTAAAGTAATAAACATGTTTTAGGGTGCTTACTCTAAAGTTTTACATCTGCTATAATTGAAATCTGTATGGAAATAAAGAATAATAATTGCTAAAAGACTGTAAAATGGAAAAAGAAGTATTTTTAATAGATAAGTCACATTCTTGAAAGTAGATTTTTCATCCTAAAGTAAAATCATTTTAAAATTTGAATATATAATTTTAGTATCCTATGTATATAGGGCTGATGTCTATTTTTGGATATTTTAGGCCTTGCTTATCCAAGAGTCAAGATGGAAGTTACCACACCTGTTACAGTTGCCTGAGAATTACAACACTATTTTTCAGTACTACCATAGAAAAACCTGCAGTGTCTGCACCAAGGTTCCTAAAGATCCAGCTGTGTGCCTTGTCTGTGGCACTTTCGTATGCCTGAAAGGCCTATGCTGCAAGCAGCAGAGTTACTGTGAATGTGTGCTGGTAAGCAAGTGGCACAGAGCCATACAACATTGCCCCCAAGGAATGTGGCACAGTGAAACTGAGTTTTTCACAGTTTGTGAGTTAGACAGAACACTCAGAGTTTGGTAAAACACAGACTGTATTTAAGAAGTAAAACCTTTCTTAAGTACAATTCCAGTTCTTTCTTTTGTACACCTTTTAACATGCTGGGAATAGCCTTCGTTGATGCATTGAGGGTGCTACCCAGCCTTTGGGCAAGATGAGCTGGTAATTGCTTCCTACATTATATATGCTTTCCTAAACACTTCCTAATGTATTAATGAGCTGTTGAGGCTGGGGTTACAGGTTTAAAGAGAGAAAATCTTATTTTAAAAATAAATATTTCTATATTATTAATTATTTCTACAATGGCCATTTGATTTAAAGCGCATTGTTATGCTATTTTTTTTTAAAGCATTCTCAGAATTGTGGTGCCGGAACAGGAATTTCCTTTTAATCAATGCTTCAGTGATTATCATCATTCGAGGCACCGCTTTTGCCTCTGGGGTTCTGTCTATTTGGATGCCCATGGAGAAGAAGACCGGGACCTCAGGTTAGCCCTGCCTAGATGTGTCAAGTTTTCTTGAAGCTCCCCCAGTAGAAACCAGTGTGCACACCTCGTTTTGAAATTATAACTTAAAATACTACAAAGTATGACAATCATTAA